>QODF01000121.1:9587-256068 GCA_024372805.1 Oostethus manadensis | reverse complement strand
TTAAAAAGCAAAATTAATAGAGATATGAAAGTTTAAAAAAATATATATACATACGAATATATGTACTATAGATATTACATATATTTTTATAATATTAATATTTAAAACATATATATACACGCTCAAAAAAATGAGAGGAAGACTTTGAAAACACATCAGATCTAAACGGGGGGAAAAATGATCTTGAATATCTTTCCTGATAATAAGTAGATGATGTATTAGTAACAAAATGATGCCACATCATTTGATAGAAATGAAAATGATCACCCTATAGAGGCAGGAAATCAAAGGCAGCACAAAAATGAAAGTGGAAAAAATGATGCAGCAGGCTGGTCCATTTTGCCAAAATGTCATTGTAGCAACTCCAAATGATTCTTAGTAGTTTGTGTGGTCCCCACGTGCTTGTACGCATGCCTGACAATGTGTGTCCTGGGGGATCTCCTCACAGATCTGCACTAGGACATCACTGAGCTCCTGGACAGTCTGAGGAGCAACCTGGTGGCGCCAGATGGACCTAAACATAATGTCCCAGATGTGTTCTATTGGGTTTAGGTCAGGTGAACGTGGGGGCCGGTCAATGGTATCAATTCCTTTATCCTCCAGGAACTGCCTGAATACTCTAGGCACATTAGGTCTGGCATTGTTGTGGACCAGGAGGAACCCAGGTCCCACTGCACCAGCGTAGGTTCTGACAATGGGTCCAAGGATTTCATCCCGATACCTAATAGCAGTCGGGGTGCCATTATCCAACCTGTAGAGGTCTGTGCGTCCTTCCAGGGATATGCCTCCCCAGACCATCACTGCCCTGCCACCAAACCGGTCATGCTGAATGCGTTGCAGGCAGCATAACGTTCTCCACAGCACCTCCAGACCCTTTCACATCTGTCGCATGTGCTCAGGTTGAACTTGAACTCGGTGAAGAGCACAGGGCGCCAATTCTGGTGGTCTATGGCAAATGCCAATCGAGCTTTATGGTGCTGGGCAGTGAGCGCAAGGGCCACTACAGGACGTCAGGCCCTCAGGCCACCCTCATGGAGCCTGTTTCTGATTGTTTGGTCAGAAACATTCACACCAGTGGCCTGCTGGAGGTCATTTTGTAGGGCTCTGGCAGTGCTCATCCTGTTCCTCCTTGCACAAAGGAGCAGATACCAATCCTGCTGAGAGTTTAAGGTCCTTCTACGGCCCTGTACAGCTCTCCAGGAGTACTACCTGCCTCCTGGAATATCCTCCATGCTTCTGAGACTGTGCTGGGAGACACAGCAAACTTTCTTGCAACGGTACGTATTGATGTGCCATCCTGGAAGAGTTGGACTACTTGTGCAACCTCTGTAGCGTCCAGGTAGCGCACCATGCTATCAACAGAGATGATGATCCAAGCCAAATGAAAAACTACAGAGGTCAGTAAAAGTCAGTAATAAATCAGCCAAAAGAGATGAGGGGTCAGTGGCCTCAACCTGGAAAAGCAATCCTGTTTTGGGGTCTGTCTCATTGTTGCCCCTCTGATGCACCTGTTGTGGATTTCATGAACAACAAAGCAGCTAAAACTGATTAACAACCCCCTCTGCTACTTAACCGACCACATCAATATCCCAGAAGTTTGACTGATAGGTTACTATAAAAAGCGTTCCTCTAATTTGTGATTAAGTTTAGCAGTCGTAGCCTTCACTTTGGTTTCTAGGGCATCTGTTTATGTTTGATCATATGTAGCTTTTGCTGATTCATTTCATCTTTGAGTATCTCTGGTAGGTCTTGTATTGTGCATCTCCGCGACCTTCTTCAAGGTTTCTCTGGCAAATTCCACTTTTCCACTAGATGCATCAGTGTCCGTATTTTTTTACTTTTCTCACAGTAAATTGATCACAAAGATTTTATCTCTCTTGTTATCTCTCAGAGGGTATGCTGGTTAATCTGGCATTGATGTGCTTAATGCACGGGACTTGCTAACCTCTCTTGGGAATGCTTCTGCTAAACTACCTCTTTCTCAATACTAAGAAAACAGAATGCATGATGATAAATGGGGAAGCTGAGCATCTACACATCTTCTCCAATGATGTCTTAATGAGGTCAATGACTTTTAATCTAGGCCATTCTAGGCTACGATCTAGGCTACCTTTACCCCGCATATAATGCCATCCTTTTTTTGCTTCCCAAAAGACTCAATTTAGCCTGTAAGCAAAAAAACAATGCACAGCCACTTTGGTTTTAGATGTGTCCATGACCATCATTACATCTGAATGGGATGCTGATGTGTGATACCACCCAAACTAACATCATTGTCAGGTTCCATGACCATCATTACATCTTAATGGGATACTAATGAAGGTGATGCGACCCAACGACGATCGTTGGTGGGCAGACGTTCTACTCCATCGTATCCTAACGATCGTCATTTGACGCCACCAAAGAGCCAATCATTCCTGTCTAGACCTGCCTCCTACTTTAGAGTTAAATAGATCGGATCTTGCACCAGGCTCTCAAACTAGATGTGTCCTATCTAGTCCGACTGGTGTATGTCCCACCTAGTCTTTGAGCATGAACTGATTCAGCCTGCTTGGATGAGATGCGAAATGTCTCCTACGACAACCTGAACAGTCCAGTTGAGATCGATTGAATGCCCTGAGAATATAGCGTATAACACGATTTTCTGGTCGCTGTTTCTGTGCTGGGAACAAATTACATCTGATATAATTTTCCTGAGACTACTCTGCCCATCCAGAGGAAGTAGACCTCTGGATTCAGTTGATTGCACTGCACAAGATATTGGCTGACATGCAAACACAGAGATATTAGGAAATTGAATGCATCAGCCAAGTAGTAATAGTGAAGTAGTGAATTTTTGTAAAGTGGGATTCCTTATTTATAAATGGAATATTCCAGTAGTTAGAGCACATAAAACCTGTTTCCGACCTTCTAAATAAGTTTTTTTAATTGTTAGAGCCCTGTATAAATTAAATAATACCCCTACAGTCACATCTATGCTCATATTAACAAATATTGTAGACATAAAAGGTGAAAATAAGACCTGGGAGAGTTCGTGGTGGTTTCTATTTTTACTTCTGGTTTCTGCACAGCACTTCTTGCGATGGCTCATCAGTGTAATATTACTGCATGATTGATCAATTAATTCTTCATATTCTTCAACATCATTGATAGATTTACATTCTTCTCTGACTGCATTTTGTACATATATAATAATTCAGTGTTTTTAATACCAGGAGTCTGGACGAGATCCACCAGAACCGGCACCACTCCCAGTCCCACTACCATGACCCCCATTTGGAGCACCAGCGCTCCGGTGATTCGGACTACGAGTACTCTGAAGACAGGTAACCCTGAGTATGGTGATCATGCCGTGCTCGTCACTTTTTGATAAAATGGATTAGACCTGATATTTGTCTCTGAAAAGGTGATTTTGTGTACTGCAGTATGTGATTTGACAAACTAACATTTACTAATACCACTAACCGTGTGATGCATTTTGATGCCTTGTTTAACGAAGATTCTGATGTCATGGTGTTTCGCGTTCATAAAATCCCATGCCTCTCTGAGTTGCCATCCTCTTCTGTTGTGTTTCCTCGGGTGCTTTTTCATTTGTTCACCCATCGTCATGGCACTGGCAGCGAGGTCCTGGAGATGCACAGGTCAATCCAAGGCGGGAGTGCAGAGTGCCTACACACCAACAGGTAAAAAAAAATAAAACACCATCCTGTTATTATTTGGATTCGGTGTCATTCTATAATCATTTTCATCCTCGATATATTCTAACATTTAACACTCACTGTTGGTAGTCTTGAAGCAAAAAGTACGTGTGGATTATTTTGAGTGTGTTGTGAGGGTCTGCCCACTAAATATCAGCACAATCGGCGCACAGCAGCGGAAACACACACACCCGTACGTCACCGCGCTATGCAAGTTGTTCAAAGACATTCATTTGATTGATGTCTGTGTTTTATCTCGTCACTCACTGCAGTTTGTATACTTTTTCTTTGTCTTTATGTGCTTGCATGATCTCCGCTCATACAAACAGGGGCGCATGTAGACATAGCAACACACTCCCCCCTAAAATGCCCCTGTTAGTGAATGGTATCCATAAAGACATGTACAGGTAAGCGGGGAGGGTAGTCGTACTTTCCCTTTTCCTTTCCGGTCCACTTTTGTTCACATTTGTGCAGTTGGTGAGCCGTTTGACATGAAACGCCCGTACGTGTCTCAGCGTGTGCTTGTGCCAGCCTGCGTTGCCGTGGCTTTGCAAGTATGATGCTTCTGTGGCCCTTCCCCATGTATGTGCTCCCCTTTTGACCCAGTTGTGTTTCTAGAACGCGAGGCCCATTGACTGCACAATAGAATGAACGCGCAGTTTGTTTTGCGTTCGCACCATCGCCAAACTAAGGGGTGTGTTATTTTAACGTGGTAACATAATTTCTCAGTAGTTAGAAACCCAAGTCATTTTGAACCATACGTGCTAATTTGCATAATTTGGTTATAATACCAGGATATCTCTGTGAAGGGGGATTTGCAACTATAATTGTATAACAATACATGTGATAAGTAATTGTAAATTATATGATGTTGAAATATTTCTAATGTAAATAAAACATATGAATTATTATTGATTTTATAGATTATAATAAAACATAAAACCATTAGAAAATATAATATAATTATTGTTAGTAGTAACGATGATTTAAGATTTGATAATATTAACATTTAAAAAGGCCATTTCAGTTGAAATTGTGTGAATGCGGAACTGAACTGTAGCAGGAATGCTGACGTATCATAGAAATGTGCCACAAATGAACTGTATACAGTAGTGTTGGAAATAATAGCAGTCCAATGTGCCAACCCAATTAATTGCTGATATTAGTATATATTTTTTGCTACATGGCAAACTACCAGTAGGTGCAGTAGATTCTCAGAAACAAACAAGACCCAGCATTCATGATATGCATGAATGCTTCCTAAGGTTGTGCAATCGGGCAATTAGTTGAAAGGGGTGTGTTAAAAAAATAGCAGTGTGGCATTCAATCAGTGATCAGTGATCAATGTAGTGAAAAAAGAAGTGTGAATCAGGTGGCCCCTATTTAAGGATGAAAGCAGCACTTGTTGAACATCGACTCTCTTTGAAAGCCTGTGGAAAATGGGTCATGTTCAGACGAACAGCGTACTTTAATAAGATGTTGATTGGAGCGGGGAAAACTCATGAAAAGGTGCAAAAACTTTTGACTGTTGAGCTAAAATGATCTCCAATGCCTTAAAATGGAGACACGTGTATCAAACGGAAGACAACTATCAAAATGGATGGAAGAATAACCAGAATGGCAAAGGCTCAGCCAATGATCAGCTCCAGGATGATCAAAGACAGTCTGGAGTTACCTGTAAGTACTGTGACAGTTGGAAGACATCTATGTGAACCATACTCCCCTCACAAAGGCATGTGCAGAAGAGGTTACAATTTGCCAAAGAACACATCAACTGGCCTAAAGAGAAATGGAGGGTAACATTTTGTGGACTGATGAAAGTAAAATTGTTCTTTTTGGGTCCAGGGACAGCAGAAAGTTTGTGAGATGATGCCCAAAACCTGGAATTGACCAGCTTTTGCAGCGTTAAAAAAAAACAACACACCAGCGTTATAAATTGTATTTACCGTAAAATCTCCGGCACCGCTCACACAGAACCGCATTAGCAATTGTATCAGGTGAGCTTTAATCCAATTTGTGGCTGCTCCATACATTCCATGGCTGCCGATTGTCTTCTCAGCGCGTGCTGACTCAACGGCTTTAAAGATCTTTTGATTGCGTTACGCAATCAGCATTACGTGCAGCCTCGTAAATGGCGGGTCTGAGGAAGTGATATGCAACTCTGATGTAATGACTTCCTCACTCTGAGGCCGTCAACAGAGAGGCGGGAAAAGGTGCGGCGTTAATGTGAATGGTGCTCAAAGCTGCTTGGGTTGCCTTCCTTTCTGTTCTGTCTGCTCGTATGTGTGGAGTGCATGAGTCATTTTCTCTTTCCTTGCCTCTCTCTTGCACATGCGCGGCGGCGCACAGCTCCACCCTCCCTGCATGCCTAAAGAGCAAGCTGCCCCAACGGCGCCAGGGGGGCGACGGCATGCATCGTAACATCTTTGCACACCGCGTGCTCAGGTTCACTGACGAGGTCACACATAGGTAAGAACACGGCCGCGCTCTTCTAACCCCCCCCTCCTCCCCCGCACACATGCCCTTCCCTCCCTTTGCGGGCGCACGGAGGCTTAAGCATTAAACAAGTCCTCCAATCTTAAGCCCTTGTCGTCATCCATGCGAGGCCCTGAAACCACCACGCGCGGTGTCATGCGACGGTGCCGAGCCCACCACCATCTGTTGGGAAAAAAATCTGCCCCCCCCCACCCCGTGCAGCATCACATGACGAGAAACAAAAACCTTGGGTAGTGATGTCAGCGGTGGCTTCCGTCCTCTTTCCCCCTCTCACTTGCACACTCGGGCCCGGTTGCCATGGCAACGCACCAGCCTCCCATCTGAGCGCGTACGGCCGTGAGGGATGAATGGCTACAATAAACGGAGAGTGGATGTTACCGCACTGTCTGATGGCCTTCCTTATGCTCTCTTTCTTCCCCGCTTATGTCGCTCTGTCCCCTTTTCTCTCACCACCCTCACAATGCATGACTTTTTTCTTTCCCAATTTTACTCTGATTTTTTTTTCAATCACGCCCCATCCATCTCCTCTTCCCCTATGCCTTCTCTACATCTCTCTGCAGCGACCTGCAGCCATCGTTGGGCAGAGTGAGGAGCGCCAGCACTACGTGTCTCAGACCAGACAACTTTCACTCTTCAGACAGGTATCGAAGAATGTTTGTGCCATTTTAAAAACTCTGCTTGACTTCTTGATACTCATTCATTTGTCCTGTCAGCAGTTCTTGTCTAGTCACTGCATTCCCAGGGCATTGAGTCCGTCGCAAATGGACTTTTGATGCTGTCTTAGAAGACGTTTGCTTCTCATCCCATAGTGTTGCGCTGTTCACGAACGACCCGGTTCTTTAGAACGGCTCGTTAACGTGAACGACCTGGTTAGTGCTTGTTACATATGCGATTAACCCAAAGACAGTTCAGGGCTTTTTACAGAGTAACAAAATTCACCTCAGGACCGTCCACTGGTCTATTGAACAGTTTGTGTGTTTTGTTGTTCTGTATTATTAACAATCTTCTTACGTGGGAATCTTTGCACTAAAAGCCGTTTTGCACAGAAATTCATTGTTGACCGCTTTGTCATGGTTTACACACATACACAAATTTGTACAAAGGGTCATTCAAAATAGCGACCTCACTGTCAAAGCAGAGTGATATGGCGCCACCTTGTGGATTATTTACAACAAATCTGGACCAGACTTTAAAAAGTAATAATCCATACATGTCAAATAAGCTTAAAATCAAAATTTTACAATAATTCAAACTCATATTGATGGAATATTCAAATTCTTTACCTCCCAGAGATTATTTCCCACATAAAACGAGCTGAGGGCAGGCTGGCTTCTTAAAACTTCATACAAAAATGAGCCAAAAAAGACATTTTTTCAAAGGGCTCTTTGAGAAGAACGGCTAACCAAGATCCGGCTCTCGTCAAAGAGCCATAAATCCCAGCTTTATCATCCCAGCAGACTTTATCAGTTCATGGTCTGCTACTGCAATTTCTGAAGTGTAAGCCGCTACATTTTTCTAAAACTGTGAACTCTGTGACAGCGCCTATACTTCAAAACTACTACCGCTCGTGAATCAGAGAGGAAGCGGTAGCTTTTTCTCTGGCAGATTCCAATCACAAGCTACAAGGGGACGAGTGACAAGCTTGAAAACCCATTGGAAATCGCAGCAGTTTGATTCACGGTGTCATCTGCAAAAGAACACTAAAATCATCACACAGCAACTTAACACGCAACAGATGGTGAGAAATGAGACCAGTACCAAGTGCCAATACGAGTGTAGAATAATAAACAACCTACCAACTGCTTACCAGCATGCATTGCTTCCCAGCAAAGCGAAGCTTCTTGCAGTTCATTCAGCTGCAGCGATGGTGGGCAGAAGCTGCCATTGCCATCATTGCCGTTTTTGCAGCTGAATGGGAAGCAAAGCATTCTACACTCGTATTGGTACTTGTCTTGTATATTTTTTTACCTACCTGCTGTGTGTTAAGTTGCTGTGTGATGATTTCAGTGTTCTTTCTTAGATGACACCATAAGTCAGACTGGTGGGTTGAGTAATGAGATTTCCAATTTGTAAGTTTTCCCATATCTCAAGATTGGCTCCTGACAAATAGAGCTACTTGTTCCTCACCGACTCGAGATTGCCACAATAACTCTGCTAACACTGGTCGCTAGGTCTCGGTAATGATAAGATAAGATAAAATAAGATGAGATAAGATAAGATAAGATAAAATAAGATATGCCCTACAAGGGGAAATTCCAGGTTTACTGTAGCAAAAGTAAGAGAATACACAGGAATAGAGTACCAAAGTACACAAGAGCAGAGTAAGTGTAAAAACCTAGGTACGGACATGGTCCTGTCTCACAATGTTAGAGAACAAAATTCCTGGAACCAAACGGTGATGCGGATCACTCCCAAAATGTAATCAATTCTTCTTTATCCCAGTTCCGACAATTCCTGAAATTTTCACCCAAATTCGTTGCAAACTTTTCAAGATATTTTTAACACAGACACACAAAGACATAAGCGCTGCGCTTGCTCGAGAATTAAGGAAATTTACTTATCAGGGACGGTTCTGGAACTAATGAACTGTTCTAAATGGTTTCGACTGGATTTTACTTTCTTTTAGCTTATTGGGAATTCCAAAGCTTTGTTTTTACCCCACTTGTTACCCCACTCAGTAAATACCTCTCCCGCATGACTCCACATCTCCAGGTTTGCCAATTCTTTGCCCTGCAAGATCCCCACAAGTCCCAGGATCTTAGTAGAACACGTGGCCCCCGAGGAAGACAGGTATCAGACCTGACCCCTTTGGCGTCCCCCAGCTTGGTTTCTGACCCAACGCTTACCCGTAAACGACGCTTCATGATGGGATATGATGGCTGTGGTGATCAGTAGTGTTCAACCCTTTTCTTGTGAGCGCTTGTGGCCCAAGTCTCCCATTCCTTTGCACCTGAATGTGCGCGTACTTGGCTTGAAAGCACTTTGTTCTTATAATTGCTGCAGTGTGCGATGACTAGCCCATTCCGCTCTTACTAAACCAGCATACGTACCCGCAAATATTCATTCTTGTTTTCTAGTTTTACCATTTCTCATCACCATTCCATGTTTTTTTCTCCTCTTCTCTTTCTTTCTGGGCTGTCACACTTCACAATAACAGGAAATGTAGCAGTACCTCAAGTCCAAACTGTCTAAAGGGCAGCAAAAAAGCCCTGGAGGGCGACAGGTAAGAGTGTTCATCCACGCATAGTCATTATTCCGCATTCCTGTTGTCTCATGTTTGAATGTCACCATTGGACCAACTGAAAGTAGAACAGGGATTTATAAACAGCATAGCCTTTTGGTCTATGCTACTGTCCATACTGTAAATGCTCATAGACACGTTGCTTGTGTAAAACAGGGGTGTCCAAACCGAGGAACACACACTGATAACTGAAACAATGCAACTTTGCCATGTTGATATTGTGTAAGATATGCTACGAAGTTATGACTATTTTAAGAAAAACCAGCATCTCAGCTTTGGGATGTACCGTGGTGTTCAAAATAATAGTCCAATGTGACTAACCTGATTAAGTACTGGTATTAGTATATTTTTATAGCTACATGGGAAACAAGTTACCAGTAGGTGCAGTAGATTCTCAGAAAACAAACATGATAGGCACGCTCTTAAGGCTGTGCAATTGGCCAATTAGTTAAAAGGGGCGTGTTAAAAAAAATAGCAGTGTTGACGTTAAAAACTCAAAACTATTTTGTACAAACTTTTTTGTTTGTAGGATTTGTGAAGGATCCTGTGAAGGACTAAACTAATATTTACTTTGTTATAAGTGCTTCACATCTGTGTAGCATCGACTCTACCACTCAGCTGTTCTTCCACTCCAACATCTTCTTCTTTAACAACATTCCACAATTCATCAACTTGTCTTGCTTTTGCTTCACAAACAGCATTTCTGCTATGGGATAAATAATAGGAAAAACATGCCCATATAACAATGCTTCACTGTCTTCACTGTGTACTGTGGCTTAAATTCAGAGTTTGGGGGTCGTCTCACAAACTGTGGCCCAAAAAGAACAATTTTACTCTCATCAGCCCACAAAATGTTCCTCCATTTGTCTTTAGGCCAGTTGATGTGCTCTTTGGCAAATTGTAACCTCTTCTGAACGTGCCTTTTATTTAACAGAGGGACTTTGCGGGTGATTCTTGTAAATAGATTTGCTTCACACAGACGTCTTCTAATTGTCACAGTACTTACAGGTAACTCCAGACTGTCTTCATGGTCATCCTGGAGCTAATCATTAGCTGGGCCTTTGCCATTCTGGTTATTCTTCCATATATTTTGATAGTTGTTTTCCATTTTCTGCTACGTGTCTCTAGTTTTGCTCTCCATTTTAAGGCTTTGGAGTTCATTTTAGCTAAATAGACAAAAGTTTTTGCACCTCTTCATAAGTTTTCCCCCCTCCAATCAACTTTTTAATCAAAGTGTGCTGTTCTTCTGAACATGACTCATTTTACTCAGGCTTTCAAAAAGAAATACATGTTCAACAAGTGCTGCTTCCATACTTAAAAAGGGGACACCTGATTCATTAAATTGATCACTGATCACTGTTTGAATGCCGCACTGCTATTTTTTGGAACACGTCCATTTTCAACTAATTGGCCAATTGCACAGCCTTAAGAGCGTGCAGATTATGAATGCTGGGTCTTGTTTGTTTTCTGAGAACCTACTGCACCTACTGGTAACTTGTTTGCCATGTAGCAATAAAAATATACTAATAACAATCATTCATCTGGTTTGTCACATTCCACTGCTATCATTTTGAACACTACTGTACATTTAGCATTTAACATTTAACTTAATATATATACAGCATTTCTCTACTTTAAAAAAAAAAAATTGTCCTTATTTTGCAAATGGCAGTCGCATCCAGCCCACCTCTATCCTGAGGGGCAGTAGAGGAAGAGGGAGGCCACTGAGGCCCTTTGCCCAGACAGCCTTGGCTGGGTCCAGTTCAGCCTCTCCACAGACAGATAGGTGCATGCTATATTCTGCAGGACCCCCCCACCCCACCACCACCACCACCCTACCCCCGTGTGGTCCCTTTACACTGAGTGTGACTACTTTGTTGCTTTCCAACAAAGTCATTAATTTGTTTCACGGATAACTGAGTCAACTTTTGAAAATGTACGGAAACCCAGGGAAAAGGTTTGGTGTAAACCATCAACATTAACTGAAACACGCTAAATGGGCCAGGCGCTAACAGTAAATGTAACTGTAAATGGAATATTTTTGTACTTAGAGCACAGAAAACCCGTTGACGACCTTCTAAATAAATTTTTTAACATTACTGGAGCCCTCTAAACATGAAATAACACCCCTATAGTCACCTTTACAGCCAATATATTAAGCACAAGATAAAATTAGACAGAAATAGGACATGATATAGACTCACATATGTTAGAATTGGTAGAGTTCCTTTCTGTAGTTTTTTATTTACTTCCTGTTCTTTATAGTACGTCCTACAATCGCTATTGTCTCATCAATGTAACATTACTGACGCCTAGTAACCAGATTACGATATTTCATACCACATCTTTGACTGCGTCTTCTGACAACCTTATATTTGTGTTTTACTTTATTTATATTTTTTTATAATTAATTTTGGGAAAAATTAAGATTTGTTTGAATATGCTTTTTTTTTTTTAATAATAGGCCATCTTTAATGGGAAGTAGCAATTATTTCTTAATATATTTTTGAAAAAACCTGATAGTAGCACCAGGAAAGTGGCAAGGGATTACTCTAAAAAATATCTCATATAAACACTTGATTTATTTATTTAGTGTCTGCAGGGAAAAATTCAGACCCTTGAATAAATGCAATTGAGGACCCCCGTCCTATAACATGCCCCGCACAGTCATTAAACACATTTTAATGTCAGTTTTACACATATACGGTATTGTATTTACAAAACTTTACAAAAAATTATCACCTTATGGTAAAGCGTCTTCCTGCTGGAAAACGTTGAGTGAATTGAACTGCAAGACAGCGCCCTCTGCTGCATACACACTCAGTGTTGTCGTAATTTGTGTCCTCCACCCAGTTTTACATGCTCCTCACTTCGTGAAAAAACCTGAACGACTGACCAGTAGTCACTTTGTACCTCCCTCATGCATCTCTTTTGTGTTTGTATCTTTCTCTCGTCCAGAACACACCCTCACGGCGGCCCCGCCTCCCCCACGGGGACGCCATCATCAGGTCGCAGGGGTAGGCAGCTGCCGCAGCTTCCCGCTAGGAGCAGCAGCATAGAACAAGGTTTGGTGTGTGGGTGCAGTTCTCTGGATGTGTGGGGTGAAAGCGAAGTCGAAAGCCGTTCATGTTGTAAAGGACACATGAGAGTGAAGAGGCTGAGCTGTTGCCAAATGCTCCGGATGAACAGGCAAAGATAACGTTTTACCACATTATTGCGTCATCATTACTGCAAAAATATATTTATCACCTTTATTTATAAAAAGGAGTATTTATCTACATTGTACATGTATATTTACTGTATATAAAATGCATGTTTGTAAACTTTAACCAGTTATCTTTGAGACTACTTTACTAAATACTAATGATTAGTATTTCACAGTTTCAAAGATTACAGGTAATCAACGTAGTTATCATTCAAAAATGTTTAAATGTTATTTAATCGTGACTAATCGCATTTTGTCCATAGTTAACTCATAATTAATTGCATTTAATGGAAGATAGAAATGCGTTTCTGTTAGAGCTGTCAAACGGCAGGACTAACGTGCACATGTCCTGTTTGACCCTCGGCTCACCCCGTGGTGGTAAATTTAGCATCAAAGTTATTTATATGTACTGTCGCTGTGATTGCAATTGTCACCGATTACGTCGAGGAGCATTGCAGGTTTTTTTTGTCATACGCAGTGTACCTTGGCTTACGAGTGTCCTAACTAGGGAGTGTTACGGATGCCAACCATCTCTCTGCTTATTTTTGCTCCAAACTGCGAGCTAAAATGTGGGTTACGAGCTTCTTTTTCTAGGCTGTCAATGTGACTACCACGGCTGAAGTCCAGAATGGCTGCAAATAGCATTAGCCGTGCTAGCTAGTCTAGCTAGTAGAACTACCTAGCCACCGGGAAAGAGTTTAACCCCTCAGTAAAGCATACGCACAATACAGCGATTTAATTGGTTAATATCATCTGGAAGCAGTGTCTATTATAGTAGTATAATAGCCTGTCTGTGGATGGGAGAACTTTGAAGGTGCGTTCAAGAACCGTCAAACAAAGTGGGACAAATCGCCGCTCGCATTAAACATTACAAAATTGAGATTTTCAACTGTATATTACTGCAGCTTTGAATTTCATGGCTTCAGTCTATCATGGCTTTCCAAGATATATTCATCAATAAATCATCGGTGTTTCATGCTTTTGGTCTATTTTTAGTTTTAAAAATGTGAATTTAGGCAAATTGTACTGTATACTGTAATAATGTTAAAAATTTTATTTAGAAGGCCGTAAGCAGGTTTTTTATGCTCTAACTCCAAAAATATTTGATTTAGAAATAAGGAATCCTACTTTGCAAAAAAATTGACTTATCAACATCGGGTCTGGAACCAATTTAGTGCAATAAATTGGGGATTACTGTATAATAAAATAACATTCTGTATTATAACAATAATTATAAATTATGTAATTGTATGTAATAGTGTGCTTTTGTGACATAAAATAGTATGAAATAGACATTGCCATAAAAAAATGTCAACCCAAATCCTCCTCCACGTTTGAATGGGTTCACGTTTTTGGCAGCACTGACATTTTTAGTGATGGTACCGGTATCCATCATACCAGGATTGCTACTATGTTGGTTTTGTTACGCTTTGCATCATCACTATTAATATTTCTCGTGCTTTTATTACAGCCCTCGCAGTTGAAGAGCGAGCCCGACAGCTGCACATGAAAGTACATTCCTACCGGCCTTCAGCTTCCATTGACCCAGAGTCGGACCTCAAGACCAAACGGGAGGTAAACATCGCTTTTCTCCTCTCCTCTCTTTTTTACTGAAATTTTTGTCAAAAATATGGTTCTGACATGCGCACCAGTCGGAGGGGCTGCATGGGTATGGACTCCCAGAAGTGCCAAAATTAACAGCAAATAGATGTGGTAATATAAACAGAATCAATAATACAAAAATACACAAGTGTGGTCATATTCTTTTTCCCTTTTGTCTTTGTTTTTCCTGTTTGTCTTTGTCTTTTCCATTTGCTTTTTATCTCATTGCATTAACCGCATATCTTAAGCTGGAGACAAAAAAGGCTGTGGGTGGGTCCATACCTGGTCGTACCCCAGTCCATGCCTGATCGCACGATTCCTACTTGCAGCGACTATGTAGAAGCCATGTTTAAATGTAGCTCTTAGCACGGGCGTTGGCCAGGAAGCAACATCACTATCATATACTACTGTATATTTACGTCTTACATGATGGAGTCATGGAGTATTGAGGGCTGCTGAGAGAAGCGGCTAACAGCCTGGATGGGACTAGTCACCCTGGCAGAGGCTGTGGGCGGGTCCTTTCATTGCCCAGCCTGAACAATCCGGTAAATGCAATGAGAAAAAACAATGACAAAACAGAAAAAATCAATGACAACATGTAAAAAACAAAGGCAATACAGAAAAACCAAAGATAAAATGGAAAAAGCAAAGACAAAATGGAAAAAACAAAGACAAAATGGAAAAAACAAAGACCCAGTCATCTATTTTCTATGCCGCTTATCCTCATGAGGGGCGCGGGGGTATGCTGGAGCCTATCCCAGCTGACTTCGGGCAGGGTGCACCCCATCAATCGCACGGCAGCCAAACAACCATTTACACTCACATTCATACCTACAGTATGGCCAATTAACCAATTCTTCTTTTCCTTTTGGCTTATCCCTTCAGGGGTCGCCACAGCAAATCAATTGCCTCCATCTAACTTCTTTCTTCTGTTGCCAATTAACCAATTAACCATGCCAATTAACCTAACTTGCATATTTTTGGAATGTGGTAGGAAACCGGTACAATCGAAGCAGGAGCCTGGTTCGCATTGCCAGCATTAATTTGAGCTTGTTTCCGCTGAACGTTGGCCTCCGCCAAGGCTGTCCTTTGTCACCGATTCTGTTCATAATCTTCATGGACAGAATTTCTAGGCGCAGTCAAGGCGTTGACGGAGTCCAGCTTGGTGACCTTAGGATCTCGCCTCTGCTATTTGCAGACGATGTGGTCCTTATGGCCTCATCAGGTTGTGACCTTCAGCGTTTACTGGAGCGGTTTGCAGCTGAGTGTGAAGCTTCTGGGATGAGACTCATCATCTCCAAATCCGAGGCCATGGATCTCAGTCGGAAACGGGTGGACTGTACCTTCCGGGTTGGGAGTGAGGTCTTGCCTCAGGTGGAGGAGTTCAAGTATCTCGGGGTCTTGTTCAAGAGTGAGGGACAGTTGGAGCGTGAGATCGACAGACGGATTGGTGCAGCATCTGCAGTAATGCGGGCGCTGTACCGGACCGTCGTGGTGAAGAGAGAGCTGAGCCGGAAGGCAAAGCTCTCTGTTTACCGATCGATCTACGTTCCCACCCTCACCTATGGTCATGAGTTATGGGTCATGACAGAAAGAACGTTCCTGTTTTGGGGTCTGTCTCATTGTTGCCCCTCTGATGCACCTGTTGTGGATTTCATGAACAACAAAGCAGCTAAAACTGATTAACAACCCCCTCTGCTACTTAACCGACCACATCAATATCCCAGAAGTTTGACTGATAGGTTACTATAAAAAGCGTTCCTCTAATTTGTGATTAAGTTTAGCAGTCGTAGCCTTCACTTTGGTTTCTAGGGCATCTGTTTATGTTTGATCATATGTAGCTTTTGCTGATTCATTTCATCTTTGAGTATCTCTGGTAGGTCTTGTATTGTGCATCTCCGCGACCTTCTTCAAGGTTTCTCTGGCAAATTCCACTTTTCCACTAGATGCATCAGTGTCCGTATTTTTTTACTTTTCTCACAGTAAATTGATCACAAAGATTTTATCTCTCTTGTTATCTCTCAGAGGGTATGCTGGTTAATCTGGCATTGATGTGCTTAATGCACGGGACTTGCTAACCTCTCTTGGGAATGCTTCTGCTAAACTACCTCTTTCTCAATACTAAGAAAACAGAATGCATGATGATAAATGGGGAAGCTGAGCATCTACACATCTTCTCCAATGATGTCTTAATGAGGTCAATGACTTTTAATCTAGGCCATTCTAGGCTACGATCTAGGCTACCTTTACCCCGCATATAATGCCATCCTTTTTTTGCTTCCCAAAAGACTCAATTTAGCCTGTAAGCAAAAAAACAATGCACAGCCACTTTGGTTTTAGATGTGTCCATGACCATCATTACATCTGAATGGGATGCTGATGTGTGATACCACCCAAACTAACATCATTGTCAGGTTCCATGACCATCATTACATCTTAATGGGATACTAATGAAGGTGATGCGACCCAACGACGATCGTTGGTGGGCAGACGTTCTACTCCATCGTATCCTAACGATCGTCATTTGACGCCACCAAAGAGCCAATCATTCCTGTCTAGACCTGCCTCCTACTTTAGAGTTAAATAGATCGGATCTTGCACCAGGCTCTCAAACTAGATGTGTCCTATCTAGTCCGACTGGTGTATGTCCCACCTAGTCTTTGAGCATGAACTGATTCAGCCTGCTTGGATGAGATGCGAAATGTCTCCTACGACAACCTGAACAGTCCAGTTGAGATCGATTGAATGCCCTGAGAATATAGCGTATAACACGATTTTCTGGTCGCTGTTTCTGTGCTGGGAACAAATTACATCTGATATAATTTTCCTGAGACTACTCTGCCCATCCAGAGGAAGTAGACCTCTGGATTCAGTTGATTGCACTGCACAAGATATTGGCTGACATGCAAACACAGAGATATTAGGAAATTGAATGCATCAGCCAAGTAGTAATAGTGAAGTAGTGAATTTTTGTAAAGTGGGATTCCTTATTTATAAATGGAATATTCCAGTAGTTAGAGCACATAAAACCTGTTTCCGACCTTCTAAATAAGTTTTTTTAATTGTTAGAGCCCTGTATAAATTAAATAATACCCCTACAGTCACATCTATGCTCATATTAACAAATATTGTAGACATAAAAGGTGAAAATAAGACCTGGGAGAGTTCGTGGTGGTTTCTATTTTTACTTCTGGTTTCTGCACAGCACTTCTTGCGATGGCTCATCAGTGTAATATTACTGCATGATTGATCAATTAATTCTTCATATTCTTCAACATCATTGATAGATTTACATTCTTCTCTGACTGCATTTTGTACATATATAATAATTCAGTGTTTTTAATACCAGGAGTCTGGACGAGATCCACCAGAACCGGCACCACTCCCAGTCCCACTACCATGACCCCCATTTGGAGCACCAGCGCTCCGGTGATTCGGACTACGAGTACTCTGAAGACAGGTAACCCTGAGTATGGTGATCATGCCGTGCTCGTCACTTTTTGATAAAATGGATTAGACCTGATATTTGTCTCTGAAAAGGTGATTTTGTGTACTGCAGTATGTGATTTGACAAACTAACATTTACTAATACCACTAACCGTGTGATGCATTTTGATGCCTTGTTTAACGAAGATTCTGATGTCATGGTGTTTCGCGTTCATAAAATCCCATGCCTCTCTGAGTTGCCATCCTCTTCTGTTGTGTTTCCTCGGGTGCTTTTTCATTTGTTCACCCATCGTCATGGCACTGGCAGCGAGGTCCTGGAGATGCACAGGTCAATCCAAGGCGGGAGTGCAGAGTGCCTACACACCAACAGGTAAAAAAAAATAAAACACCATCCTGTTATTATTTGGATTCGGTGTCATTCTATAATCATTTTCATCCTCGATATATTCTAACATTTAACACTCACTGTTGGTAGTCTTGAAGCAAAAAGTACGTGTGGATTATTTTGAGTGTGTTGTGAGGGTCTGCCCACTAAATATCAGCACAATCGGCGCACAGCAGCGGAAACACACACACCCGTACGTCACCGCGCTATGCAAGTTGTTCAAAGACATTCATTTGATTGATGTCTGTGTTTTATCTCGTCACTCACTGCAGTTTGTATACTTTTTCTTTGTCTTTATGTGCTTGCATGATCTCCGCTCATACAAACAGGGGCGCATGTAGACATAGCAACACACTCCCCCCTAAAATGCCCCTGTTAGTGAATGGTATCCATAAAGACATGTACAGGTAAGCGGGGAGGGTAGTCGTACTTTCCCTTTTCCTTTCCGGTCCACTTTTGTTCACATTTGTGCAGTTGGTGAGCCGTTTGACATGAAACGCCCGTACGTGTCTCAGCGTGTGCTTGTGCCAGCCTGCGTTGCCGTGGCTTTGCAAGTATGATGCTTCTGTGGCCCTTCCCCATGTATGTGCTCCCCTTTTGACCCAGTTGTGTTTCTAGAACGCGAGGCCCATTGACTGCACAATAGAATGAACGCGCAGTTTGTTTTGCGTTCGCACCATCGCCAAACTAAGGGGTGTGTTATTTTAACGTGGTAACATAATTTCTCAGTAGTTAGAAACCCAAGTCATTTTGAACCATACGTGCTAATTTGCATAATTTGGTTATAATACCAGGATATCTCTGTGAAGGGGGATTTGCAACTATAATTGTATAACAATACATGTGATAAGTAATTGTAAATTATATGATGTTGAAATATTTCTAATGTAAATAAAACATATGAATTATTATTGATTTTATAGATTATAATAAAACATAAAACCATTAGAAAATATAATATAATTATTGTTAGTAGTAACGATGATTTAAGATTTGATAATATTAACATTTAAAAAGGCCATTTCAGTTGAAATTGTGTGAATGCGGAACTGAACTGTAGCAGGAATGCTGACGTATCATAGAAATGTGCCACAAATGAACTGTATACAGTAGTGTTGGAAATAATAGCAGTCCAATGTGCCAACCCAATTAATTGCTGATATTAGTATATATTTTTTGCTACATGGCAAACTACCAGTAGGTGCAGTAGATTCTCAGAAACAAACAAGACCCAGCATTCATGATATGCATGAATGCTTCCTAAGGTTGTGCAATCGGGCAATTAGTTGAAAGGGGTGTGTTAAAAAAATAGCAGTGTGGCATTCAATCAGTGATCAGTGATCAATGTAGTGAAAAAAGAAGTGTGAATCAGGTGGCCCCTATTTAAGGATGAAAGCAGCACTTGTTGAACATCGACTCTCTTTGAAAGCCTGTGGAAAATGGGTCATGTTCAGACGAACAGCGTACTTTAATAAGATGTTGATTGGAGCGGGGAAAACTCATGAAAAGGTGCAAAAACTTTTGACTGTTGAGCTAAAATGATCTCCAATGCCTTAAAATGGAGACACGTGTATCAAACGGAAGACAACTATCAAAATGGATGGAAGAATAACCAGAATGGCAAAGGCTCAGCCAATGATCAGCTCCAGGATGATCAAAGACAGTCTGGAGTTACCTGTAAGTACTGTGACAGTTGGAAGACATCTATGTGAACCATACTCCCCTCACAAAGGCATGTGCAGAAGAGGTTACAATTTGCCAAAGAACACATCAACTGGCCTAAAGAGAAATGGAGGGTAACATTTTGTGGACTGATGAAAGTAAAATTGTTCTTTTTGGGTCCAGGGACAGCAGAAAGTTTGTGAGATGATGCCCAAAACCTGGAATTGACCAGCTTTTGCAGCGTTAAAAAAAAACAACACACCAGCGTTATAAATTGTATTTACCGTAAAATCTCCGGCACCGCTCACACAGAACCGCATTAGCAATTGTATCAGGTGAGCTTTAATCCAATTTGTGGCTGCTCCATACATTCCATGGCTGCCGATTGTCTTCTCAGCGCGTGCTGACTCAACGGCTTTAAAGATCTTTTGATTGCGTTACGCAATCAGCATTACGTGCAGCCTCGTAAATGGCGGGTCTGAGGAAGTGATATGCAACTCTGATGTAATGACTTCCTCACTCTGAGGCCGTCAACAGAGAGGCGGGAAAAGGTGCGGCGTTAATGTGAATGGTGCTCAAAGCTGCTTGGGTTGCCTTCCTTTCTGTTCTGTCTGCTCGTATGTGTGGAGTGCATGAGTCATTTTCTCTTTCCTTGCCTCTCTCTTGCACATGCGCGGCGGCGCACAGCTCCACCCTCCCTGCATGCCTAAAGAGCAAGCTGCCCCAACGGCGCCAGGGGGGCGACGGCATGCATCGTAACATCTTTGCACACCGCGTGCTCAGGTTCACTGACGAGGTCACACATAGGTAAGAACACGGCCGCGCTCTTCTAACCCCCCCCTCCTCCCCCGCACACATGCCCTTCCCTCCCTTTGCGGGCGCACGGAGGCTTAAGCATTAAACAAGTCCTCCAATCTTAAGCCCTTGTCGTCATCCATGCGAGGCCCTGAAACCACCACGCGCGGTGTCATGCGACGGTGCCGAGCCCACCACCATCTGTTGGGAAAAAAATCTGCCCCCCCCCACCCCGTGCAGCATCACATGACGAGAAACAAAAACCTTGGGTAGTGATGTCAGCGGTGGCTTCCGTCCTCTTTCCCCCTCTCACTTGCACACTCGGGCCCGGTTGCCATGGCAACGCACCAGCCTCCCATCTGAGCGCGTACGGCCGTGAGGGATGAATGGCTACAATAAACGGAGAGTGGATGTTACCGCACTGTCTGATGGCCTTCCTTATGCTCTCTTTCTTCCCCGCTTATGTCGCTCTGTCCCCTTTTCTCTCACCACCCTCACAATGCATGACTTTTTTCTTTCCCAATTTTACTCTGATTTTTTTTTCAATCACGCCCCATCCATCTCCTCTTCCCCTATGCCTTCTCTACATCTCTCTGCAGCGACCTGCAGCCATCGTTGGGCAGAGTGAGGAGCGCCAGCACTACGTGTCTCAGACCAGACAACTTTCACTCTTCAGACAGGTATCGAAGAATGTTTGTGCCATTTTAAAAACTCTGCTTGACTTCTTGATACTCATTCATTTGTCCTGTCAGCAGTTCTTGTCTAGTCACTGCATTCCCAGGGCATTGAGTCCGTCGCAAATGGACTTTTGATGCTGTCTTAGAAGACGTTTGCTTCTCATCCCATAGTGTTGCGCTGTTCACGAACGACCCGGTTCTTTAGAACGGCTCGTTAACGTGAACGACCTGGTTAGTGCTTGTTACATATGCGATTAACCCAAAGACAGTTCAGGGCTTTTTACAGAGTAACAAAATTCACCTCAGGACCGTCCACTGGTCTATTGAACAGTTTGTGTGTTTTGTTGTTCTGTATTATTAACAATCTTCTTACGTGGGAATCTTTGCACTAAAAGCCGTTTTGCACAGAAATTCATTGTTGACCGCTTTGTCATGGTTTACACACATACACAAATTTGTACAAAGGGTCATTCAAAATAGCGACCTCACTGTCAAAGCAGAGTGATATGGCGCCACCTTGTGGATTATTTACAACAAATCTGGACCAGACTTTAAAAAGTAATAATCCATACATGTCAAATAAGCTTAAAATCAAAATTTTACAATAATTCAAACTCATATTGATGGAATATTCAAATTCTTTACCTCCCAGAGATTATTTCCCACATAAAACGAGCTGAGGGCAGGCTGGCTTCTTAAAACTTCATACAAAAATGAGCCAAAAAAGACATTTTTTCAAAGGGCTCTTTGAGAAGAACGGCTAACCAAGATCCGGCTCTCGTCAAAGAGCCATAAATCCCAGCTTTATCATCCCAGCAGACTTTATCAGTTCATGGTCTGCTACTGCAATTTCTGAAGTGTAAGCCGCTACATTTTTCTAAAACTGTGAACTCTGTGACAGCGCCTATACTTCAAAACTACTACCGCTCGTGAATCAGAGAGGAAGCGGTAGCTTTTTCTCTGGCAGATTCCAATCACAAGCTACAAGGGGACGAGTGACAAGCTTGAAAACCCATTGGAAATCGCAGCAGTTTGATTCACGGTGTCATCTGCAAAAGAACACTAAAATCATCACACAGCAACTTAACACGCAACAGATGGTGAGAAATGAGACCAGTACCAAGTGCCAATACGAGTGTAGAATAATAAACAACCTACCAACTGCTTACCAGCATGCATTGCTTCCCAGCAAAGCGAAGCTTCTTGCAGTTCATTCAGCTGCAGCGATGGTGGGCAGAAGCTGCCATTGCCATCATTGCCGTTTTTGCAGCTGAATGGGAAGCAAAGCATTCTACACTCGTATTGGTACTTGTCTTGTATATTTTTTTACCTACCTGCTGTGTGTTAAGTTGCTGTGTGATGATTTCAGTGTTCTTTCTTAGATGACACCATAAGTCAGACTGGTGGGTTGAGTAATGAGATTTCCAATTTGTAAGTTTTCCCATATCTCAAGATTGGCTCCTGACAAATAGAGCTACTTGTTCCTCACCGACTCGAGATTGCCACAATAACTCTGCTAACACTGGTCGCTAGGTCTCGGTAATGATAAGATAAGATAAAATAAGATGAGATAAGATAAGATAAGATAAAATAAGATATGCCCTACAAGGGGAAATTCCAGGTTTACTGTAGCAAAAGTAAGAGAATACACAGGAATAGAGTACCAAAGTACACAAGAGCAGAGTAAGTGTAAAAACCTAGGTACGGACATGGTCCTGTCTCACAATGTTAGAGAACAAAATTCCTGGAACCAAACGGTGATGCGGATCACTCCCAAAATGTAATCAATTCTTCTTTATCCCAGTTCCGACAATTCCTGAAATTTTCACCCAAATTCGTTGCAAACTTTTCAAGATATTTTTAACACAGACACACAAAGACATAAGCGCTGCGCTTGCTCGAGAATTAAGGAAATTTACTTATCAGGGACGGTTCTGGAACTAATGAACTGTTCTAAATGGTTTCGACTGGATTTTACTTTCTTTTAGCTTATTGGGAATTCCAAAGCTTTGTTTTTACCCCACTTGTTACCCCACTCAGTAAATACCTCTCCCGCATGACTCCACATCTCCAGGTTTGCCAATTCTTTGCCCTGCAAGATCCCCACAAGTCCCAGGATCTTAGTAGAACACGTGGCCCCCGAGGAAGACAGGTATCAGACCTGACCCCTTTGGCGTCCCCCAGCTTGGTTTCTGACCCAACGCTTACCCGTAAACGACGCTTCATGATGGGATATGATGGCTGTGGTGATCAGTAGTGTTCAACCCTTTTCTTGTGAGCGCTTGTGGCCCAAGTCTCCCATTCCTTTGCACCTGAATGTGCGCGTACTTGGCTTGAAAGCACTTTGTTCTTATAATTGCTGCAGTGTGCGATGACTAGCCCATTCCGCTCTTACTAAACCAGCATACGTACCCGCAAATATTCATTCTTGTTTTCTAGTTTTACCATTTCTCATCACCATTCCATGTTTTTTTCTCCTCTTCTCTTTCTTTCTGGGCTGTCACACTTCACAATAACAGGAAATGTAGCAGTACCTCAAGTCCAAACTGTCTAAAGGGCAGCAAAAAAGCCCTGGAGGGCGACAGGTAAGAGTGTTCATCCACGCATAGTCATTATTCCGCATTCCTGTTGTCTCATGTTTGAATGTCACCATTGGACCAACTGAAAGTAGAACAGGGATTTATAAACAGCATAGCCTTTTGGTCTATGCTACTGTCCATACTGTAAATGCTCATAGACACGTTGCTTGTGTAAAACAGGGGTGTCCAAACCGAGGAACACACACTGATAACTGAAACAATGCAACTTTGCCATGTTGATATTGTGTAAGATATGCTACGAAGTTATGACTATTTTAAGAAAAACCAGCATCTCAGCTTTGGGATGTACCGTGGTGTTCAAAATAATAGTCCAATGTGACTAACCTGATTAAGTACTGGTATTAGTATATTTTTATAGCTACATGGGAAACAAGTTACCAGTAGGTGCAGTAGATTCTCAGAAAACAAACATGATAGGCACGCTCTTAAGGCTGTGCAATTGGCCAATTAGTTAAAAGGGGCGTGTTAAAAAAAATAGCAGTGTTGACGTTAAAAACTCAAAACTATTTTGTACAAACTTTTTTGTTTGTAGGATTTGTGAAGGATCCTGTGAAGGACTAAACTAATATTTACTTTGTTATAAGTGCTTCACATCTGTGTAGCATCGACTCTACCACTCAGCTGTTCTTCCACTCCAACATCTTCTTCTTTAACAACATTCCACAATTCATCAACTTGTCTTGCTTTTGCTTCACAAACAGCATTTCTGCTATGGGATAAATAATAGGAAAAACATGCCCATATAACAATGCTTCACTGTCTTCACTGTGTACTGTGGCTTAAATTCAGAGTTTGGGGGTCGTCTCACAAACTGTGGCCCAAAAAGAACAATTTTACTCTCATCAGCCCACAAAATGTTCCTCCATTTGTCTTTAGGCCAGTTGATGTGCTCTTTGGCAAATTGTAACCTCTTCTGAACGTGCCTTTTATTTAACAGAGGGACTTTGCGGGTGATTCTTGTAAATAGATTTGCTTCACACAGACGTCTTCTAATTGTCACAGTACTTACAGGTAACTCCAGACTGTCTTCATGGTCATCCTGGAGCTAATCATTAGCTGGGCCTTTGCCATTCTGGTTATTCTTCCATATATTTTGATAGTTGTTTTCCATTTTCTGCTACGTGTCTCTAGTTTTGCTCTCCATTTTAAGGCTTTGGAGTTCATTTTAGCTAAATAGACAAAAGTTTTTGCACCTCTTCATAAGTTTTCCCCCCTCCAATCAACTTTTTAATCAAAGTGTGCTGTTCTTCTGAACATGACTCATTTTACTCAGGCTTTCAAAAAGAAATACATGTTCAACAAGTGCTGCTTCCATACTTAAAAAGGGGACACCTGATTCATTAAATTGATCACTGATCACTGTTTGAATGCCGCACTGCTATTTTTTGGAACACGTCCATTTTCAACTAATTGGCCAATTGCACAGCCTTAAGAGCGTGCAGATTATGAATGCTGGGTCTTGTTTGTTTTCTGAGAACCTACTGCACCTACTGGTAACTTGTTTGCCATGTAGCAATAAAAATATACTAATAACAATCATTCATCTGGTTTGTCACATTCCACTGCTATCATTTTGAACACTACTGTACATTTAGCATTTAACATTTAACTTAATATATATACAGCATTTCTCTACTTTAAAAAAAAAAAATTGTCCTTATTTTGCAAATGGCAGTCGCATCCAGCCCACCTCTATCCTGAGGGGCAGTAGAGGAAGAGGGAGGCCACTGAGGCCCTTTGCCCAGACAGCCTTGGCTGGGTCCAGTTCAGCCTCTCCACAGACAGATAGGTGCATGCTATATTCTGCAGGACCCCCCCACCCCACCACCACCACCACCCTACCCCCGTGTGGTCCCTTTACACTGAGTGTGACTACTTTGTTGCTTTCCAACAAAGTCATTAATTTGTTTCACGGATAACTGAGTCAACTTTTGAAAATGTACGGAAACCCAGGGAAAAGGTTTGGTGTAAACCATCAACATTAACTGAAACACGCTAAATGGGCCAGGCGCTAACAGTAAATGTAACTGTAAATGGAATATTTTTGTACTTAGAGCACAGAAAACCCGTTGACGACCTTCTAAATAAATTTTTTAACATTACTGGAGCCCTCTAAACATGAAATAACACCCCTATAGTCACCTTTACAGCCAATATATTAAGCACAAGATAAAATTAGACAGAAATAGGACATGATATAGACTCACATATGTTAGAATTGGTAGAGTTCCTTTCTGTAGTTTTTTATTTACTTCCTGTTCTTTATAGTACGTCCTACAATCGCTATTGTCTCATCAATGTAACATTACTGACGCCTAGTAACCAGATTACGATATTTCATACCACATCTTTGACTGCGTCTTCTGACAACCTTATATTTGTGTTTTACTTTATTTATATTTTTTTATAATTAATTTTGGGAAAAATTAAGATTTGTTTGAATATGCTTTTTTTTTTTTAATAATAGGCCATCTTTAATGGGAAGTAGCAATTATTTCTTAATATATTTTTGAAAAAACCTGATAGTAGCACCAGGAAAGTGGCAAGGGATTACTCTAAAAAATATCTCATATAAACACTTGATTTATTTATTTAGTGTCTGCAGGGAAAAATTCAGACCCTTGAATAAATGCAATTGAGGACCCCCGTCCTATAACATGCCCCGCACAGTCATTAAACACATTTTAATGTCAGTTTTACACATATACGGTATTGTATTTACAAAACTTTACAAAAAATTATCACCTTATGGTAAAGCGTCTTCCTGCTGGAAAACGTTGAGTGAATTGAACTGCAAGACAGCGCCCTCTGCTGCATACACACTCAGTGTTGTCGTAATTTGTGTCCTCCACCCAGTTTTACATGCTCCTCACTTCGTGAAAAAACCTGAACGACTGACCAGTAGTCACTTTGTACCTCCCTCATGCATCTCTTTTGTGTTTGTATCTTTCTCTCGTCCAGAACACACCCTCACGGCGGCCCCGCCTCCCCCACGGGGACGCCATCATCAGGTCGCAGGGGTAGGCAGCTGCCGCAGCTTCCCGCTAGGAGCAGCAGCATAGAACAAGGTTTGGTGTGTGGGTGCAGTTCTCTGGATGTGTGGGGTGAAAGCGAAGTCGAAAGCCGTTCATGTTGTAAAGGACACATGAGAGTGAAGAGGCTGAGCTGTTGCCAAATGCTCCGGATGAACAGGCAAAGATAACGTTTTACCACATTATTGCGTCATCATTACTGCAAAAATATATTTATCACCTTTATTTATAAAAAGGAGTATTTATCTACATTGTACATGTATATTTACTGTATATAAAATGCATGTTTGTAAACTTTAACCAGTTATCTTTGAGACTACTTTACTAAATACTAATGATTAGTATTTCACAGTTTCAAAGATTACAGGTAATCAACGTAGTTATCATTCAAAAATGTTTAAATGTTATTTAATCGTGACTAATCGCATTTTGTCCATAGTTAACTCATAATTAATTGCATTTAATGGAAGATAGAAATGCGTTTCTGTTAGAGCTGTCAAACGGCAGGACTAACGTGCACATGTCCTGTTTGACCCTCGGCTCACCCCGTGGTGGTAAATTTAGCATCAAAGTTATTTATATGTACTGTCGCTGTGATTGCAATTGTCACCGATTACGTCGAGGAGCATTGCAGGTTTTTTTTGTCATACGCAGTGTACCTTGGCTTACGAGTGTCCTAACTAGGGAGTGTTACGGATGCCAACCATCTCTCTGCTTATTTTTGCTCCAAACTGCGAGCTAAAATGTGGGTTACGAGCTTCTTTTTCTAGGCTGTCAATGTGACTACCACGGCTGAAGTCCAGAATGGCTGCAAATAGCATTAGCCGTGCTAGCTAGTCTAGCTAGTAGAACTACCTAGCCACCGGGAAAGAGTTTAACCCCTCAGTAAAGCATACGCACAATACAGCGATTTAATTGGTTAATATCATCTGGAAGCAGTGTCTATTATAGTAGTATAATAGCCTGTCTGTGGATGGGAGAACTTTGAAGGTGCGTTCAAGAACCGTCAAACAAAGTGGGACAAATCGCCGCTCGCATTAAACATTACAAAATTGAGATTTTCAACTGTATATTACTGCAGCTTTGAATTTCATGGCTTCAGTCTATCATGGCTTTCCAAGATATATTCATCAATAAATCATCGGTGTTTCATGCTTTTGGTCTATTTTTAGTTTTAAAAATGTGAATTTAGGCAAATTGTACTGTATACTGTAATAATGTTAAAAATTTTATTTAGAAGGCCGTAAGCAGGTTTTTTATGCTCTAACTCCAAAAATATTTGATTTAGAAATAAGGAATCCTACTTTGCAAAAAAATTGACTTATCAACATCGGGTCTGGAACCAATTTAGTGCAATAAATTGGGGATTACTGTATAATAAAATAACATTCTGTATTATAACAATAATTATAAATTATGTAATTGTATGTAATAGTGTGCTTTTGTGACATAAAATAGTATGAAATAGACATTGCCATAAAAAAATGTCAACCCAAATCCTCCTCCACGTTTGAATGGGTTCACGTTTTTGGCAGCACTGACATTTTTAGTGATGGTACCGGTATCCATCATACCAGGATTGCTACTATGTTGGTTTTGTTACGCTTTGCATCATCACTATTAATATTTCTCGTGCTTTTATTACAGCCCTCGCAGTTGAAGAGCGAGCCCGACAGCTGCACATGAAAGTACATTCCTACCGGCCTTCAGCTTCCATTGACCCAGAGTCGGACCTCAAGACCAAACGGGAGGTAAACATCGCTTTTCTCCTCTCCTCTCTTTTTTACTGAAATTTTTGTCAAAAATATGGTTCTGACATGCGCACCAGTCGGAGGGGCTGCATGGGTATGGACTCCCAGAAGTGCCAAAATTAACAGCAAATAGATGTGGTAATATAAACAGAATCAATAATACAAAAATACACAAGTGTGGTCATATTCTTTTTCCCTTTTGTCTTTGTTTTTCCTGTTTGTCTTTGTCTTTTCCATTTGCTTTTTATCTCATTGCATTAACCGCATATCTTAAGCTGGAGACAAAAAAGGCTGTGGGTGGGTCCATACCTGGTCGTACCCCAGTCCATGCCTGATCGCACGATTCCTACTTGCAGCGACTATGTAGAAGCCATGTTTAAATGTAGCTCTTAGCACGGGCGTTGGCCAGGAAGCAACATCACTATCATATACTACTGTATATTTACGTCTTACATGATGGAGTCCTTATTGAGGGCTGCTGAGAGAAGCGGCTAACAGCCTGGATGGGACTAGTCACCCTGGCAGAGGCTGTGGGCGGGTCCTTTCATTGCCCAGCCTGAACAATCCGGTAAATGCAATGAGAAAAAACAATGACAAAACAGAAAAAATCAATGACAACATGTAAAAAACAAAGGCAATACAGAAAAACCAAAGATAAAATGGAAAAAGCAAAGACAAAATGGAAAAAACAAAGACAAAATGGAAAAAACAAAGACCCAGTCATCTATTTTCTATGCCGCTTATCCTCATGAGGGGCGCGGGGGTATGCTGGAGCCTATCCCAGCTGACTTCGGGCAGGGTGCACCCCATCAATCGCACGGCAGCCAAACAACCATTTACACTCACATTCATACCTACAGTATGGCCAATTAACCAATTCTTCTTTTCCTTTTGGCTTATCCCTTCAGGGGTCGCCACAGCAAATCAATTGCCTCCATCTAACTTCTTTCTTCTGTTGCCAATTAACCAATTAACCATGCCAATTAACCTAACTTGCATATTTTTGGAATGTGGTAGGAAACCGGTACAATCGAAGCAGGAGCCTGGTTCGCATTGCCAGCATTAATTTGAGCTTGTTTCCGCTGAACGTTGGCCTCCGCCAAGGCTGTCCTTTGTCACCGATTCTGTTCATAATCTTCATGGACAGAATTTCTAGGCGCAGTCAAGGCGTTGACGGAGTCCAGCTTGGTGACCTTAGGATCTCGCCTCTGCTATTTGCAGACGATGTGGTCCTTATGGCCTCATCAGGTTGTGACCTTCAGCGTTTACTGGAGCGGTTTGCAGCTGAGTGTGAAGCTTCTGGGATGAGACTCATCATCTCCAAATCCGAGGCCATGGATCTCAGTCGGAAACGGGTGGACTGTACCTTCCGGGTTGGGAGTGAGGTCTTGCCTCAGGTGGAGGAGTTCAAGTATCTCGGGGTCTTGTTCAAGAGTGAGGGACAGTTGGAGCGTGAGATCGACAGACGGATTGGTGCAGCATCTGCAGTAATGCGGGCGCTGTACCGGACCGTCGTGGTGAAGAGAGAGCTGAGCCGGAAGGCAAAGCTCTCTGTTTACCGATCGATCTACGTTCCCACCCTCACCTATGGTCATGAGTTATGGGTCATGACAGAAAGAACGAGATCGCGGATACAAGCGGCGGAAATGAGTTTCCTCCGTAAGGTGGCTGGACTCACCCTAAGAGATAGGGTGAGGAGCTCGGCCATCCGGGCGGAGCTCAGGGTAGAGCCGCTGCTCCTTCCCATCGAGAGGAGCCAGTTGAGGTGGCTCGGGCATCTAGTCCGGATGCCTCCCAGACGCCTCCCTGGTGAGATGTTCCAGGAATGGCCAGCCGGGAGAAGGCCCCGGGGAAGACCTAGGACATGCTGGAGGGACTATGTCTCACAGCTGGCCTGGGAACGCCTTGGTGTCCTCCCGGTGGAGCTGGAAGATGTGGACGGAGACTGGGAATTCTGGATTTTACTGAAACTGCTGTCCCCGCGACCCCGACCCGGATAAGCGGAGGAAAATGGAATGGAATGGGAGGAATCCGGAGTACCCAGAGAAAACTCACGCACGCATGGGGCAAACATGAAACCTCACACAGATATGCTTAACAGAGATCTGAACCCAGGTCTTCCAGATCTACTGACTGTGTGACCAACATGTTAACCACTCGACCAAAACTAGAACAAAGACAATACGGAAAAAAGAAAAACAATTTGGAAAAGCAAAGACAATACGGAAAAAGCATAGGACCACAATTGTTGTATTATTGATTCTCCTTATATTTCCACATGTACTTCCTTTTAATATTGGCACTCCTGTGATTCCATACATGTGTGCCTTTGTGCAGGTGGACCAGCCCCGTGGAACAAAAGATCTTTAAGTTAAAAGATTGGAGTGATCCTCTGCTGTTTTCTTCTCTAGATGTTTGCAGAACAGCGTCGTAGCAGCGACAACATGTCGGCCAGGTCCTCGGACAGCGATATGAGCGATATGTCGGCGCTCTCCCGTGCCAGCAGTGCCTCTCGCCTTAGTAGCACCAGCTACATGTCTATCCAGTCAGAACGCCCAGGGGGGCGTCTAAGGTTAGGCCTTTCTTAAAGTAAGGATGTTCATTGACAAACGCCTGATGGCAACCGACCCTTGCATGCTAATGACTTTTCTGTTTTCTTTTGTTTCCTTTTTTGCATGCCAACTGCTGCATTTTTTCCTTCCACCTGCAAACATACACCGCGTGTAAAAACACACACGTATGGCGGGGGTCAGGTCTAAGTCGTTAGAGGAGGAGAAAAAAGACAGACGGATCTCCTGGGGGGTCACAGGAGAAGAGGAGAGGAAGAGGGCGGCAGGAAAGAGACGTTTCTCTGAGGAGTTGAAGCGCAGGCGACACACTGTAGCTGGAGATACGGGGGAGTCCAGGTAAAGATCGATATGCCCCATACAAAGTCCATAGATAGATAGATAGATAGATAGATAGATAGATAGATAGATAGATACCACTATTATTTGTGTTGATGTGACTTGAGTTGTTACGAAGTACATCGCCTCTGGGAGAAGTGGGAAGTTACACTGCAGTTATTGTTTTGTCCTTTATACACTGGTACCTTGGCATAAAGTGTCCCGACTAACAACTGTTTTTCAGATGTTAGCCATCTCTCATTTTGCATCAACCTGCAAGCTGAAAGGTTAGGCTCTGAGCTGCTAGTTACCGGCAGAGCTGATGAGAACTATTTGGGACGCTAGCTAATAACATGGCACGTAATGACTTTGACACTAGCATTATAGCGACCGGACGTAAATCAGAGCCATCTAATTTATCGTATTTAGAAGGGATTGTGCAAAACTACGACAGGAGCGACATCAACTTTGAAGCACTAAATGAAAACAAAACCGTCATCCACCTGGAGTTTGTTTTTCAGAGAAGTTATGCATCACAAATATGCACATTAGCACTCAATAAATAAGGTAATCAAATCTGACCTTTATGCATTCCCACATAGCATCAGCGTTTGGGACCAAATATGAAGAGATCGAAAAAGGGTAAAAATACAGTATAGTAGTCCCGCAATGTGTGAGAACAGTGCATTCAAGGACCGTCAAATGTGGGACAAATCACATGAAAAACGCGAAAAACTGGGGGATTTCTAACTGTATGTTATTTTTGAGTAAAAATAATGACCCATATGATGTAGTTGCCTATCGAATCCTAACCTTACCACGAAGAGATTTACATCCCTACTTATTATAGAGAAAAACTTATTTTTTACCTATTTTACACTGCACAGTATACTGTACTTTATAGTATGCACTATAGATGGACCTCGTTTTTCTGTTTGTGCGTCACTCACAGCATGTCTCAGATCCCTCCGTGCATGCCTCCTGTGCTGTGACACCCCAGTTCCCCTCCAGTGCCAGATGATCCACTTCCATCTTCCTCCTCATCCATGCATGGGGCATTAGAGAGTTCCCATAGCAGCAGCATCCCCCCCCCCCTCCCCGCTTTAAGAGCTCTGCAATATAGATGCCCCTAGGGACGGCTGCAGCGTTGCCAGGCAGTCCTGCAGCACATTGAGTCCATCTGCCGGCGTGGACAGAATGCAGTGGCTCATCCCAGCCGCTAGGTGGCAGCAGCCATCAGCATATGTTTTCACTTCTGTCCACGTGTAGCTGCTTGCTGGACAAGAATCAACTTCAAACAATCAATACCTTGTCATACGTTTTGTACCTGATTTCTTACTAGTACACATATTTTTTTATTACAACAATAAATAATAATACCAATATTAAGTACAGCTTTATTTATGGATCATTATTAATAGGTTATTGCCTAATTATATATTTTAAATTAATTTATGAATGATACTTCTGTCAGCGTTTTACTCCAGCATGGACTTATTCATCTTTAATCTCTTTGCCTATTTTAACCAATTTCCTTTGATATACTTACTGCTTTTGACGCAAACAAAACTGTTTTAAACATCTTATGTTTATCATTTCTACTCTGTATGACACGCTAATACAAATCAACAGGAGGTCACCAAAGCAAATGCCTCCCTCACTCACGGTGCAACCAAAAGGAACAACCACATAACAACGCATGGGAGAGAGCAATGCAACCGTATGTTCTTTCTCCAGTCGGCAGATGCGGGCGTCGGCCGGACGGAGCATGCTGAAGAGCTCAAGCGTGAGCGGCGAGATCTACACCCAGGAGCGCACCGATGGCAGCCAATCAGATACAGCGCTTGGCACCGTGGGTGGAGGCAGCAAGAAGAGACGATCCAGTCTCAGCGCACGCGTGGTGGCCATCGTCGGCAACCGCAGGAGTCGCAGTACTTCCCAAATCAGCGGCCCTGGTGAGTCGAAAAAAAACAAACCTCACGCTTGTTAATGGGGGACCAAACTTGTCTCAATAGTTCTAATGCAGCGAAGACCCGCAAATTCAATAATTTTTGGTCAAATTTATTTATTTATTTTTTCTCTGAACTAGGCCATTTTTCACACAGAATTCCATTCCATTTTCCTCCGCTTTTCCAGGTTTGTGTCGCGGGGCAGCAGTTTCAGTAGGGAAGTCCAGACGTCCACATTTTTTTAAATTATTTTTTCTCTGAAAATAGGCCATTTTTCATACAGAATTCCATTAAATTTTCCATTCCATTCCATTTTCCTCCGCTTATTTGGGTCCGGGTTGCGGGGGCAGCAGTTTCAGTAGGGAAGTCCAGACTTCCAAATTTTTTAAATTATTTTTTTTCTGAAAATAGGCCATTTTTCATACAGAATTCCATTAAATTTTCCATTCCATTCCATTTTCCTCCGCTTATTCGGGTCCGGGTTGCGGGGGCAGCAGTTTCAGTAGGGAAGTCCAGACTTCCAAATTTTTTAAATTATTTTTTTTCTGAAAATAGGCCATTTTTCATACAGAATTCCATTAAATTTTCCATTCCATTCCATTTTCCTCCGCTTATTCGGGTCCGGGTTGCGGGGGCAGCAGTTTCAGTGGGGAAGTCCAGACTTCCAAATTTTTTTAATTATTTTTTTTCTGAAAATAGGCCATTTTTCATACAGAATTACATTACATTTTCCATTCCATTCCATTTTCCTTCGCTTATCCGGGTCAGAGTCACAGAGGCAGCAGTTTCAGTAGGGAAGTCCAGACTTCCCGGTCTCTGGTGACCTCCTCCAGCTCCACCGAGAGAACACCAAGGGGTTCCCAGGCCAGTTGTTAGATATAATACCTACGACGTGTCCTAGGTCTTCCCCCGGGGTCTTCTCCTGGCTGGACATTCCTGTAACACCTCACCAGGGAGGCATCTGGGAGGCATCTAAACCGTACTCCTGGACCACCCCCCACAGGACACCACGAGGGACATGGTCAAATGCTTTTTCCAAGTCTACAAAGCACATGTAGACCGGTCGGGCAAACTCACACATACCCCCCAGTACCCTTGCAAGGGTGTAGAGCTGGTCCAGTGTATTGCGACCGGGACGAAAATCACATTGCCCACATTTTTTCCTCTTTTCACTAATACAATACCTTAAATGACTAAATGAAGTAAAATACGAATATAGGACATTCAGAAGATGCATTCAAACCCTTTGAGATGATTTGTAGTATTCTGCAATGGTCTATAAGTGTCAGTCAAGTTACATGGAAGAGACAATAGCCACCAAAGGAAGTACTGTTACCACATTGCTTGTTTTTCAAGTCAAAAGTCATGTCACATTCAGAGAGCCAGAGTGATCCCAGGAGCTTTGTTGTTGGGGGCTATATGCCCATGGTAGGGTCTCGCGAGGCAAACAGGTCCTAGGTGACAGGCCAGACAACGAGTGATTCAGAACACCCCGTGAATAAAACCAAAAGGAGGGACCGCATTTTGCCGGACGTGGGAAACCAGGGCCTCACCCTGCACCAGGCCTAGGGAAGGGGCTTGCAGGCCAGCACCTGGTGGTCAGGCCCGGCCGGGCCCATCCTGAAGAAGCCGCACGGGATCTCCCCCCGCAGAACCACCACCCGCAGAGACAAGCATAAAGGTTCGGTGCTATACGATTTGGGTGGAAGTCGAGGGTGACTTGATCTTTGAAGTCTGGTTCTTGGGACATGGAGGTTGAGGAGCTCAGCCATCTGGGAGGAGCTCATAGTAGAGCCTGCTAGTCCAGATGCATCCCAGGTCAGGTGTTCCGGGCATGCCTAACCGTGAGACGGCGTCATGGCAAACGTAGGACACACTGGAGGGATTGTGTCTCACAGCTGGCCTGGGGAACGCCTTGGGGTCCTCCCAGTGGAACCGGAATAGGTGGCCGGAGACCGGGAAGTTTGGACTTCCCTACTGAGACTGCAGCCCCCGAAAGAAAGGAGGAGTATTTGGGTTATTGACGATAAAGCTCATAAATTTTCATTCCAAATTGTTTTAAAGCGCTTGTTCAATATTCAAACACAACCATTTATTCTGTGTCCCCGGGTTGAAATGTGTGCCCCATTAGGACAGCCTCACACAGTAAAAATGATTTGTCCCGGGGAGCAGTCTGTACCAGAGCCCTATAAACTGCAAATGTTCCTTTTATTTGGTGAAAGACTCATCTCTGCGGCCTCCACGTGTGTTATGAAGACAAACAACCACATAACATGTTGTGGAAACTTGAAAGAACGCGGAAGGCTGCCGAGAGCCCCTCGGAGAACGACTTGTCACACATGAGAGGCCACTTCTGGTTCAGGCACTCACCGCGTTCCCTTTTCTTTGGCTCAGACCTAAAAAGCTATTTGACAACATTAGGCCTGGAGGGGTGTGTCTAGTCCTGTCATCATCCCAAGCAGAGTGGAGGGATAAGATGTAGAGATGCTGGGAGCTGTATCTCAGTTGGGAAAACCCTCCCTGTACGTCACGGATGAGAGCAAAGGCAGGTAAGGGACTTTCGAATCCAAGTCCGTTAAAGTGTTTTTGCTGTTTCTTGCAGCAACATGATGACTCACAGGGCGGACACACCTCAGTCAGTTCTTTTGGCTTTTTTTTTTCCTACCCAACAATTTCCTGTTTACTACTGACCACTGGAGGGGAGCGTAAAACCAAAATAATACGGGTGTACCTTTGGCCGTGCATCAAACGGACACATCCAAGATTTGGAACCGCTTCTGAGGGCTGTTGTGGTTTTCAAATATATTTTGATTTGATTTTTTAAGACGAGTCAACGATAAAGGAGATCAACCACTAAATGTTTGTCATGACTCTCATGCTCTGGTGGTTTTCCACGCGTGACATGAAACGTTTAGTGAAAGCTACATGTTTCTGAAATATCCTGAAAAGCGCTAAAGGAAGTGCGGTCGCGCTCGTGTTGATAACGCCGTGGCTTTGTACACAGAAGCAAAGGCTAAGAAAGAGAAAGGTGCGCCCATCCAGAGGAGCACAGAGACCGGCATGGCAGTGGAGCTGACCAGGAACATGAGCAGGCAGCCCAGCAGGGAGTCCAACAACGGCAGCATGAACAGCTGCAACTCCGAGGGGAAGTGAGTAACCTTTTCTCGTCCTCATGCAACTTTTTTTTGGCAATGTTGTGTACTGTCACTTGAATGGAAATGTAGCCGTTTTGTTCACGCATATTTCATAAAGACAGAAGAACAGAGAGACCTCACCTCTGACCCCTACAAACATAAGGCATGCTGGGTGTGCGCCTGCAAAAACGTGACCTTCCCAGCATGCCTTGCGGTTGTGTCGAACTTAAATACAGAACTGAAAAGTGATAAAACGATTTATATTTTAGTAAATGATATCAGTCATTGTGGTCTTCATGAAATAATAACATATTGATCATTTTTTAGTAAATGATATCAGACACTGTGTTCTCCATGAAATAATAATATAAGGATTATTTTTTAGTAGAGGATATCAAACACAGTAGTTGTCATTCAATCATATGTAAATAATATCAATAATACATAAACAATAATAAATGAATGAATTCAGGGTAAATAATTTCAGACACTGTGATATTAAACACAAAAAAATTAATGACTTTGGGGTAAATGTTATCAGACACCATGGTAATATATAAATAATAATAAATGAATGAATTCAGGGTAGATGATATCAGACACTGAGCTTTTCAGCATTCTGCTTCTTTCATGTAAACAGCATGGGCTTGGCATCATACTGTATCAGAAACTGATGATAATGATGTAGAAGGGTAGCTACCAGTGGGTGTTGTCCAACTTAACGAGAGTGGAATGTTTGTGTGCGCCTCTAGTTTGATCTTCCCCGGGGTCAATCTGGGAGCCAGCAGCCAGCTCAGCGACTTCCTGGATGGGCTGGGTCCAGCTCAGTTAGTAGGCAGACAAACACTGGCGACGCCGGCCATAGGTACACTTTCACCTCTTAGCTGTTTTGGTTTTGACTTCAGGGAAATGCTGTAACTTTTACTGAATATATTTCAGAACGGGTTTTGTCGTAGTTGTTATAAAACAGCTCAATTTTTATTTGATTCTTTTTTATTAAATGTTTGTGTTTCCCTGGAACTCCATATGTCGTTCCACAGTACCTCTGGATTAATTACAGTAATGTTTTGTTTTGTTGCCTTTGGTGCAATAAACCGCGGAATGGTCATGACTGAAATGGAGTATCCAGTATATCTAATTACAGTATATTACTATTATTGTCCTCCTGCTTCAGGTGACATCCAGATAGGTATGATGGAGAAAAAAGGTCAGCTGGAGGTGGAAGTTATCAGAGCCCGCGGACTTGTACAAAAGCCAGGATCGAAATCTCTCCCAGGTAAAAACTACACATTTCTTGGAGAAAATAATGAATGATTCCGTTCCCTTTCTTTTCACATTCCAACACCAGAAACCTCACGTCGGTTAGCTAGGATCGTGGCTCACACATTTTCCAACGGGAGTAGTACAGTCTGGAAGGAAGTGCATTTATGTATTCAGTCATTCGGATTCTCGTCAGTGTCCTGGATGAGCCTATTACAGCTGACTTTGGGATGGATGTGCGGAACAACACGGACTGGGCGCTAGTTGCAATTGTTGACATAATTTCCCTCTATTTGTGCATTTGTGTACGGTTCTTCTGTTTACGTAGGAAGTTGGACCTGCTGCTGCGGTGTGTCTTGATCACAATGACAGATTTGTCATGGAATGACCCCTTTGGGTCTCAAATTTGATGTCGATAAAAACGGTCGACCGTTTATGTCGACGTATGTGGCCACTTTTTAGGAACCCGAACAATATGGTGGTCTGGGATTTGATGGGTCGCTCTACATAAGCATATGTTGTACGCTGTGAAATATTTACCTCTGTAGAAAAGGGGATCTTTTCTCTGCTGTTCGTGGACAATGTGGTCCTGATGGCCTCATCATGCTGTGACCTTCAGTGTTTTCTGGGCCGGATTGCAGCTGAATGGGAATCTTCTGGCATGAGACTCAGCGCCTCTAAACCCAAGGCCACGGTTCTCAGTCGGGAACAGGTGGATTGCACACTCCGCGTTGGGAGTAAGGTCTTCCCCCAGGTGGAGGAGTTCAAGTATCTGAAGTGTAGGCAGAGCTGACCCGGTCGATCTATGTTCCCACATTGACCTACAGTCATGAGCTTTGGGTCACGACCAAAAGAAGGAGATTGCGAGTACAAGCGGCGGAAATGAGTTTCCTCTGTAGGGTGGCTGGAGTCACCCCAAGAGATAGAGTGAGGAGCTCAGAGCAGAACTGATGCTCCTTGAGGAGCCAGTTGAGGTGGCTCGGGCATCTAGTTCGGATGGCTCCCGCATCCCTGGTGAGGTGTTCCGGGCATGCCCAGCCCACGTGGGAGGGATAATGTTTCACAGTAGGCCTGGGAACACCTTGGTGTCCTCCTGGAACTGGAAGAGGTGACTGGAGCCCCTGTAACCCGGACTTGTATAGGCGGGATAAAGTGGAATGGAAAGAAATATAATAGAAAGAAAGAAGACTTCACATCTGCTCATACAACTGCCTCCCCTCAAATCTGCGTGACTGCATCACATGGGAAAGAGGAATGATTCCAATAACTAAGTGATAAAATCATCTGGAATGACAAAGAAAGCAACTTGCACAACTCCTAGACTTCATCGAGATTATTTGCTTTAATCTTCCAAGCCTCCTCCTTCATCTAACCCCAAACTTGCTCAATAATGTTCATGCCTGGTGACTGGGCTGGCCAGTCCTGGGGCATCTTCACCTTCTTCACTATCAGGAATTATGATGTGGAGACTGAAGTGTGAGAAGGAGTGCCTGTCTGCTGAAGACTTTGCTTTCTCTTGTAATTTGGAAGACAATCGGCAGTTATCTCCGCAGATCTCTTGCACACCACCATACTGGATGTAACCCCAAACCACAATATTCCTCCACCAATCTTGGGTTGCTGTGGGTTCCAGTAGGTCTGTTGCGGCTATCGGGATGCAGTTTAATGAATGAGTCATCAGAAAAATCATCGCTTTGCCATTTGTTCTCTGTCCATCCTTCCTGCAAGCTCTGGGCTTTGGCAAGATGATTGTTGAGTTGTCCTTAAATTCTTGCTACCCATTAAAAGAATGCATGAATTCTTAAGCAAGATGGCGCTGTTGGTCGTGTTTGGGGTTAGATGAAGAAGGAGGCTTGGAAAATGAAACCAGCAAAACTTGATGAAGTCCGAGAGTCGTGCAAGATGCTTTCTTTGCCTTGATTTTCAACATCAGTTAGTTATTGCAGTCATTGCTGAGACGCATGGATGGATTCCTCCAAGCTCATGGGAGTCATACACAATATTAACTGCAACACAACCTTTGTCCGAGTACATTCTGACCTTTCTGTCCTAATTAAACGCTAAAACTCAATGAATGATACAAGACTTGATTTTACAATATTAATGATTATCTAGAGGATTCATATAAGCTATATCTGAATCCAAATCAGCACCTACAAGTGAAGTTATCGTTTATTGTTCCTACAAGTGGTATTAGACTTTTGATAGACACTGTACGCATTTAAGTTTAACAATGCATACTTGACCGATTGTTTTATTCCATTTAATGGGGAAATTCAGTTTCCATGGTTGTCAGCTCCTCTCTACACCTGCAGATGACTGTAGCTCCAGTCGTTGCTAATGACAAGACACTGCACTGTCCGATTCCGTGTTCACGTCACACAAGGCTACTGTGCGACCGGCTGTCAGTGTAAGTCAGCCTGACGGGGGGTAAAGTTTTGCAGTTGCCACTGCTCGTTGGTGAAAAAAACCCACAGAGTGATGGAAGAGAGTCGCCAAACACAACGCTAATCGTTTTTACCAAAGACAGAGTCGCTGGGGATCGGTAAAGTCTCAGAATCGGTTCAAACCAACGGAATGAGAAACTTGGAAAATGCTCCTGTGGAAGTTTTACTACAAAATCGCCGATTCGCTCATTTCACTGTCAAATCAAAAAGGGATTCCACCTCAGACAGATCATCCAGTCATCATGCAGAAACTGAGCGTCCGGGACAGCCTGCTGCCCCATATACCCCGAGAGATGCAGCGCATCTGATGGGCGGAACAAAGCCCAGCATTTATCCATTGACCGTCCAGTTTCTCGCAGTGGAAAAACCCACTCTACGCTTCCCCATCAAAGTCAGTAGATGTGTAAAGGCTGGGTTATAAGATGGATGTGGTGTCGGTTACCTGTGATACGCAGCTGATTCTGAACAAAAGATGAAGATATCTAGCGCTTATTTAGTCAATGAAGCTGAGCCGAAAGGCAAAGCTCTCAATTTACCGGTCGATCTACGTTCCTACCCTCCTATGGTCATGAGCTTTGGGTAGTTTGACCGAAAGGACAAGATCGCGGGTACAAGCGGCCGAAATGAGTTTTCTCCGCAGGGTGGCTGGGCTCTCCCTTAGAGATAGGGTGAAAAGCACTGTCATCCGGGAGAGACTCAGAGTAGAACCGCTGCTCCTCCGCATTGAGAAGAGCCAGATGAGGTGGCTCGGGCATCTGGTTAGGATGCCTCCCCAACGCCTTCCTGGGGAGGTGTTCAGGGCACGTCCAACCGGTAGGAGGCCTCGGGAAAGACCCAGGACACGTTGGAGAGACTATGTCTCGCAGCTGGCCTGGGAACGCCTCGGCATCCGCTGGGAAGAGCTAGACGAAGTGGCCGGGGCTTCCTGGGCTTCCCTGCTTAGGCTGCTGCCCCCGACATCGGATAAGCGGAAGAAAATGGATGGTTGGATGAAATGTACGCACAGCACTACGTATTTCAAAGCTTTTTTTGGACTTGTGAGGAGGAGTTGAGCTTCCCTTGCTGTCTTAGAGGAATCGCCACTGATGTATAGAATAACAGACTGTGATCCATGCCTGACCAACTCTTGTCTTGTCTGTGCCTTCAGCGCCGTATGTCAAGGTCTATCTGCTGAATAACGGCGTGTACGTGGCCAAAAAGAAAACCAAGATTGCGCGGAAAACACTTGACCCGCTCTATCAGCAAGCGCTGCTCTTTGAGGAAAGTCCACAGGGTAAAGTCTTACAGGTAAGCGGAAGAGATGTTTATGTCCTCATATTGTTTGGGAGTATCAAATCATTTTTACTGCCACTTTCAGGTGATTGTATGGGGAGACTACGGCCGCATGGACCATAAAAGCTTTATGGGAGTTGCACAAATCCTCCTAGAAGAACTGGACTTATCAAGCACAGTCATCGGTTGGTACAAGTTGTTCCCACCTTCTTCTTTGGTGGATCCGACCCTGGCCTCCCTCACGCGTCGGGCTTCTCAGTCGTCGCTCGACAGCACCCCCGGGCCCCCCGGGGTTCGATCCTAGTGGACCGACGGCTCAACACCGCTCTGCGAGTGAGGGACTGTAAGACGAGATCCAGAAGCAACCATCAGAAGACACACCACAGCAAGAAAGCTTTGTCGAGATCTGACAATCACTCCTATTGTGGTTCATTCTCTCTCTATCTGTTCTCGGGGGGCGCCACGTTTCAGTGTTCCATAACCATTTAGGAAATATCTGTTTTTCTGTGCGCACACTGAAAACCGGGGGGCGGGGCTGTCTCCAGACGACGAGCTGAGAGGTGATGAAGTCGATCAAGATCTACGCCGCGTGTCAAAAGGAAGCAGGGTGGTTTTTAGCTGAATTAACACTAGCAATGCATTGTACGTAAGCCTTGGAATGTATGAACTCGAGACAAAGGTCGTGCAGGTAGAACACCGGCGTCCTGCCTGCACCGTCCTCCCCCAGAACCCCGTCAGACTGCCAGCATCTCTGCCCACAGGCAGCGTGCTTCCACATGGGTATTTAGTCTGGAAGCACAGGGCCTTCTACTGGTGCCTAGACCCCGGAGCCGCGTTGCTGGTCCCCCTCTCTCTGTCGAAAGATCCTCTTCTCAAAATGTTTACCATGGCTGCTCAAAGCCATACTCTTTTAGCGTCTTTTCTTTTTTGTCCTTTGTTACTATCGGCACAAAATGTTTTTATAGCGTGTTGTTGAAATGCTCATGATATGTTGTCGGTCTGATGTGTGCATGAAGAGAAGAAACACAACTGGTGAAAAAAAACAACAACCACAACAAAAATAGGGTATGAAAACTATTTTACTGTCCGCAAGTCTTGTGCGGGTACGGGAGACACAGCTCACGTGGGTGGCCATGTTTTCACTGTTCCTCTGTAGATGAGACCCGGAAGGGGGATGACCGGTTAACGACCGTGTCGCCATAAAATAGCCCCGAAATGCGGTCGGAAATATGGGGAAAAAAATTATTAGTAATTCAGCCTTTACGTTCTTTCCGGATGAGCACAAGAGCTTGCTTTTTTTACCAGTTCAAAATTGAACTTTTTGCAAGACCCCCACGCCCCCGCCCCCCCAAAAACGCGTAGTTAAAAAAAGAGATTATGACACAATCACACGTCCTACTCATTTTTGTGTGTGTAGATTTTAGAATACAGAAAGCGTTTTTTTCCTGTGCACTGTAGGAAGTGACTGACCAGACAACACCGATGCTCACCCTCCCTTCATCCCGGTAAAGGGCGGCGGGGTCTGATATGTTGCATGCGGATTTTTGGGGTTTTTTTTTGTAAAGCGAATCAGATACATGAAAAAAAAGATAGTGTGTTTGTTCCACATACTGTAGGGACGCTTGTATGTTGCATGCAGTTGTACAGTTTGCTTGTAAATGAATATTAAAGAGATCAAACCGAGAAACCGAAGCCATTCCCGTCACGACAAATACGTTCGTCTACGCCGGACGTCTCAAATGCAATCCCGAGGTTATTGTTCCACGTCCGTCTCACTAACGTACCGTGGAGATGTCGTGATGTCATGAACGAATCGCATTTTTGTTCTGTTTTTGTTTTTTAACAGAATCGGGACTGACCGGTCACTGACGCAGACGTGCTACTGCTAAATTAAAAAAGGACACCAGTTAACGCATCGCTGATTGTGCAACTGTTACTCTGACCGCATTGTGTAAAAGTATTAACCCCGTCCTTCCCGCGGATCAATTCTCCTTCAGCCGTCCTGCCCGAGCTGCATCGCAGACTCCAAAAAACCAACAATCCACTCACTCAGCCCACAAGTTTCACTGACTCACATTGTGCTCGACAAGTACTCAAATTTCAGTCACTCACGGGTGCTTGACAAGTACTCAAGTTTAATTCACTGACTCACTCTCTGTGAATACTCGAGTTTCTGTGACTCACGGATGCTGAGACAAGCACTCAAGTTTTAGTGATTCACGGGGGCTGGACAAGTACCCAAGTTTAACTCACTGACTCACAGGTGCTCTGTGAAGACGAGCTCTAGTGACTCACGGATGCTGGGACAAGCACGCACGTTTCGGCGGTTCACGGATGCTCGACGAAGACTCCAGCTTCACTGACTCGCTGGTTGACAAAGACTCGAGTTTCACTGACTCACCGGTTGACGACAACTTGACTTTCACTGATTTATGGGTGCTGGACAAGTACTGGATTTTCACTGACTCACGGGTTGGCGAAGACTCAGGGTTCACTGACTAACGGGCTTTGTGACGGATAAATTGAGTACCAGATTCACTTCAGTGAGTGACTCATAAGAACTGGATTCTGTAAAAGGAACGGACTTTCCCATCACTAATGTACTGCATGTAGTCCGTGACCCGACACCTAGTCCTGCTGTGATTCCCCATGATGACGTATACCTCCAAGGAATTCTGTACAGTACCAATCAGATCCACTTGTATGGGACTTGTATGCTTCGGTTTCAACACAAAGACCTCAAAGGCAGATAATTGGTACTCCAGGAGGCATGGCGGCCATGCAAGGAGGGGTTATGAATACATCATTAGGGACCACGCAACTCACAATCACGGTCGACCATGAAAACGAACACGTCTGAAAAATGTCCTTCCGTTTTGTCGTTGAGTTTCAACGCCAATGTCGGAGTCCCGCTCACATCCCGTCCCGCGTTGGTAAGTTGTTTTGTTTTCTTTGTCCGTATTCACCGGAAAAACATGGATTGTTTACAAGGTATGTGTTCCGCTAGAAGAACACCTGACAAAACGTAGTCAAGCAACAATTCCTGTTTGTATAGCAGATTTGGCTCAGACGATGTGTATGTTTTATATTTCAAAAAGTTCATTTTTATTATTTACAAATAAAAAGAATGTGTGGAAGACAAGTGGTTTGCTACTTGCTTTGGACAGTAATCCATTTCCGTTTCGCTTTGGGGAAAAAAATGGATTTTTAAGCACATTTTGCATGCTTTTGGCTTTTTCAAGCATAAAAATGGCTGAACAAGCGCAGATGATGTATGTTCCACATGCTACCATGAATCAAGCAAGGAGCCCCAGAAACAACATCTGCAGCCAATCTCCCAGTTCCCCTCATGGCGACCCCCGCTAGCAGAATAAAATGTATGCGCTTCTATCAGGAGGAGGGACAGAACACAAATATTGCAAAGGTATTTTGGCAGTAAAGTAAACCTTCCCATACATCAGGCGCCAGTCCAAGGTGTACCCCGCCTACCGCCCAAAGTCAGCTGGGATGGGCTACGGCATACCCGCGACCCTAATGAGGATAAGCGGTATAGAAAATGGATGGATGGATACATCCGGGGTGTCCAAACTTTTTCCACCGAGAGCCACATACTGAAAAATGAAGCATGATGTAATTTTGGCATTTTCATAAGAAAAAAGTTTATATATATTGTTGGTAAAAAGGCGTATGTTTAGCATCAGTTTTGCTCTTTTATTCACATTTTTGCTGTTATTTGTTCTAAATATTTCATCTTTGTACTTTTTTTCTGACAATTTTATGACTTTATATACATAATATTATGATTTTCTACCATAACCTAATTTTCCAAAAATTACAAATTTATTTTGGTGTATTTCTTTTTAAAAATATTAAAATAAAATGTAAAAAAATGTTTATAAAATAAAACAACTTTTTTTTTTTTTTAAATATTTCAATTATTTTTCCTTTTTTTTCATAAAAGTGTAACTTTTTTTCTTGCTAGAATGCAACTTTTTTCTTAATATTTTGGCTGTTTTTTGGGGGTTTTTAAAACTTTTTTTTCTCCCAATTATTTCAACTTTCTTCTTGTCATAACATATTATGCTTTATTTTCACAATATTTTGACTCTAGCAGGCTCATGTCAATGCAATTGTCAAATAATACAAGCTTTAACCAGGTTGAACAGTTTTGGTCCCAGTATTGACCCCTGGGGTACGCCGCGTGATATGTTTAGAACTAACACCCTGATTCCATGCCTTTCTTGTGTTTTTTTAATTAAGGTATTGTGATGAATTGTATCAAAAGCTTCTGTCAAATGCGTAAAGGCTGCTATAGCATCGGTAATTTTCTGGGTTATTTGATCAGTGCTATGGAAGTTGAAATATTAGCTCCGTATCCGTATTGGCTCCCCGCAAGTAATTCATTCTTATTTATACATTTGTCCAACCGGTTGTTGCATAGCTTATTTTAGAAAATTGGGGTTGATAAGGAAATTGATCAGTAGATTGTGAATTGGTGTTAGTCTCCATTGGTACGCCCGTAATTTCCGGTGTATTATTAATAAAAAATGTAAATTTACAAGAATAAAGTTGTACATTTGTGACAAAAAAAGTCGTAAATTAATGACAAAAAAATCCAGAATTTCCGAGAATAAAAGTAACTTTACAAGAATAAAGTTGTAAATTTATGAGAATACAGTCGTACATTTATGAGAATATAGTTGTACATTTACAAAAAATAAATTAGTATCTTTATGAGGAATAAATGTCATAAATTTAAGAGAATAAAGTCGTGAATTTATGAGATTAAAGATGTAAATTTGTAAGAATAAAGAAGTACATTTATAAGAATAGAGTTGTATATTTTGAGAATATTAGTCACAAAATAATGAGAGAAAAATCCTTACATTACAAGGATAAAAGTTGTAAATGTAGAAGAATAAAGTTGTACATTTGTGAGACTAAAGTCGTAAAATTTCGTGCTTTATTAGGTGCTCATGGGAATTGGTGTTTTCTGCATGTCAAGCTAGAATTGCAAAACTATAACTACTTTAAAACATTTTTTTGGCATTATGATGGCCGAATGTTGGGATTTACGTCATTCCCTACGGGAAAATCGGTTTGTGTTGGAATCAGACCTTCTGGAACAAATGAATGGCGCTAAATGAGGGTCAGCTGTACACTGAAGCTTGAAAGGAAGCGTTGATGTGCAGCAAATTTACCAAGGGATACATTTGAAGCAGTAGGACAAAAAAAAGAGGTCATGAAGTTGACCCTGCTGTCATTTCCATCTGTGCAGTACAGTGGCCACCAACAGAGGGCGCTATTTATGCAGCACACGTCGGTGGTTGTCTTTTACTCACCACCAGTCACAACATTGACAGCCAAAAGTAGTTTTTTAATTTGTTTGGTTATTTTGTACTAATTAAGGGAATTAATTGTGTGGTTTTGTTGCTAATATTCTATTGTCTTATTCAGCAAAGTAGGATTCCTTATTTTTAGATGGAATATTTTCATATTTACAGCATAAAAAAACATTTAAATACATTATTAGAGCCCTCTAGACATAAAATACCACCCCTATAGTCACCTTGACGCTGGTATGAGTCGATATAGTAGACATGATAGGAGAAAATAAGACATAAATAGGACACAAGTCAAACTCACGCATTGGGAAAGTTCCGTTTTTTTTTTTTTTTACTTCCTGTTTTGTACAGTACGCCCTGTGGTGGCTGTCGGCTCAACACTGTGACATTACTGATGCCTAGAATGCAAGTATTGACTTCATTTTATGCTTAAAAATGCTGATTTTAACGAACAGAACACTTGCTTAAATATGTCTAATTTGACTAATAACTGGCTGTGTTCAAACCCAGAACAGTATGATTTATTAGTTGATATATTGTTGAGAAAACTTGATGGGTAAAGTAATGCGGCAAAATGTGAAGAGCAGATAAGGGGTGAGGGATTTACTTGATTTATAGATTCCCACTTTTAGGGGGTCACCAAGGAATGGGAAAATACCCACGAGTAGGTCACCTCTAGAACATTCCCCCCTTCTCTCTTCAATTGCCGCTGAGCACTAGCGACTGAAGCTAACAAGCAAAATGTGAATACATAATCAAAGTTTTCAGGCCTATCCTTCAGATAGGACGGTTGGTAATTTATAAATATCCAAGATTGGTTGGTTGGTACTTTATTCATCTCTAAGATTGGTTGGTTGGTACTTTATTCATCTCTAAGATTGGTTGCTTGGTACTTTATTAATGTCCAAGATTGGTTGCTTGGTACTTTATTAATTTCCAAGATTGGTAAGTTGGTACTTTATTCATCTCCAACATTGGTTGGTTGGTAGTTTATTCATCTCCAAGATTAGTTTGTTGGTACTTCATTAATGTCCAAGATTGTTTGGTTGGTACTTTATAAATTTCCAAGATTGTTTGGTTGGTACTTTATTATTTTCCAAGATTGGTTGGTTGGTAGTTTATTCATCTCAAAGATTGGTTGGTTGGTGGTTTATTCATCTCCAAGATCTGTTTGTTGGTACTTTATTAATTTCCAAGATTGGTTCGTTGGTACTTTACTCATCTCCAACATTGGTTGGTTGGTAGAATATTCATCTCCAAGATCGTTTGATTGTTACTTTATAAATTTCCAAGATTGGTTGGTTGGTACTTTATTAATCTCCAAAATAGGATGGTTGGTACTTTATTAATTTCCGAGATTGGTTGGTTGGTCCCCTGCGATTGACTGGCGACCAGTCCAGGGTGTACCCCGCCTCTCGCCCAAAGTCTGCTGGGATAGCCTCCGGCATCCCCGCAACCTTAATGAGGATACAGAAAGTACAGAAAGCGGTACAGAAAATGAATGAATGAATGAATTAATGGTTGGTTGGTAGTTTATTCATCTCTAAGATTTGTTGGTTGGTACTTTATTCATCCCCAAGATAGGACGGTTGGTACTTTATTCATTTCCGAGATTGGTTGGTTGGTAGTTTATTCATCTCTAAGATTGGTCAGTTGGTAGTTTATTAATCTCTAAGACTGGTTGGTTGGTACTTTATTCATCTCCAACATTGGTTGGTTGGTACTTTATTAATCTCTAAGATTGGTCAGTTGGTAGTTTATTCATCTCTAAGACTGGTTGGTTGGTACTTTATTCATCTCCAACATTGGTTGGTTGGTACTTTATTAATGTCCAAGATTGGTTGCTTGGTACTTCATTATTTTTCAAGATTGGTTGTTTGGTACTTTATTATTGTCCAAGATTGTTTGGTTGGTACTTTATTAAACTCCAAGGTTGGTTGGTTGGTGGTTTATTCATCTCCAAGATGGATTTTTGGTACTTTATTAATCTCCAAGTTCGGTTTGTTGGTATTTTATTGATCTCCAAGATTGATTGATTGGTTGGTACTTTATTCATTTCCAAGATTGGTTTGTTGGTACTTTATTAATGTCCAAGATTGGTTGCTTGGTACTTTATTATTTTTCAAGATTGGTTGCTTGGTACTTTATTAATTTCCAAGATTGGTTGGTTGATACTTTATTCATCTCCAAGATTGGTTCGTTAGTACTTTATTAATTTCCAAGATTGGTAGGTTGGTACTTTATTAATGTCCAAGATTTGTTGTTTGGAACTTTATTAATTTCCAAGACTGGTTTGTTGGTACTTTATTGATCTGCAGGATTGGTTGGCCCCTCTGTGAATCACCACCTTATCGTGGTGGAGGGGTTTGAGTGCCCGAGTGATCCTAGAAGCTATGTTGCCGGGGGCTTTATGCCCCTGGTAGGGTCTCCCAAGGAAAACAGGTTCTAGGTGACGGGCCAGACTAAGAGTGATTCAGAAGACCCCTATAACGAACAACATGAGGAGTGACCGCACCTCGCCCTGACATGGGATACCGGGGCCTCACCCTGGAGCCAGGCCTGGGGGATGGGCTCGCAGGCGAGCGCCGGGTGGCCAGGTCTTCACCCGTGGGGCCTGGCCGGGCCTAGCCCGAAAAACCACATGGGAACTCCCCCCCGCAGACCCACCACCTGCAGGGGCAAGCATAAGGGTCCAGTGCTTTGTGATTTGGGCAGTGGTCGAAGCGGGTGTCCGGGCGACCTGGTCTTCGGCGGCCAAATATGGTTCTTGGGACATGGAATGTCACTTCTCTGGTGGGGAAGGACCTGAGCTTGTGGAAGAGGCGGAGAGATTCCGACTAGATATAGTCGGACTCACCTCAACCCACAGTTTGGGCTCTGGAACCAAATTCCTTGAGAGGGGCTGGACCTTGTTCTTCTCTGGAGTTGCTGCAGGGGAGAGGCGGCGAGCTGGTGTGGGCTTATTGTTAGCCCCCCGGCTTGGTGCCTCTGTGTTGGAGTCATCCCCAGTAAACGAGAGGGTTATTTCCCTATGCCTTAGCTAAGGAAAGGGTCCTGACTGTGGGTTGTGTTTATGCACCGAACGGCAGTTCAGAGTACCCAGCCTTCTTGGAGTCTATCAGAGGGGTTCTGGAGAACACCCCAGATGGTGACTCCATAGTTCTACTGGGAGACTTCAACGCCCATGTGGGCAATGACAGTGTGACTTGGAGGGGTGTGGTTGGGAGGAACGGCCTCCCTGACCTGAACCCGTGCGGTGTGTTGTTGCTGGACTTCTGTGCGAATTACAGTTTGTCCATAACAAACACAATGTTCGAACATAAGGATGTCCATAAGTGCACTTGGCACCAGGACACCCTAGGTCGCAGGACTATGATTGACTTTGTGGTCGTATCATCAGACCTGCGTCCGCATGTTCTGGACACGCGGGTAAAGACAGGGGCTGAGCTGTCAACTGACCACCACCTGGTGATGAATTGGATTAGATGGCGGGGAAAGATGCCGGACAGACCTGGCAGACCCAAACGCGTAGTGAGGGTGTGCTGGGAACGTCTGGCAAAGTCCCCCGTTCGTCGAGTCTTCAACTCTCATCTCCGGCAGAGCTTCGTCTGCATCTCGAGGGAGGACCGGTATATTGAGGGCCGTATTCCGTGCCTCTATTGCTGAGGCAGCCCGTTGTAGTTGCGGCCGCAAGGTGGTCGGTGCCAGTCGTGGTGGCAGGCCCCGAACCCGATGGTGGACACCGGGGGTTAGGGCTGCTGTCAAGCTGAAGAAGGAGTCCTATCAAGCATGGATGGCTTGCGGGACTCCCGAAGCAGCTGACAGGTACCGGCAGGCCAAGCGGCACGCGGCTTCAGCGATGGTCGAGGCAAAAAGCTGGGTGTGGGAGGAGTTCAGTGAGGCTATGCAGCACGACTTTTGGTCGGCCTCGAAGAGGTTCTGGCAAACCGTCCGACACCTCAGAAAGATGAAGCAGCCCCCAGTTTACACTGTTTACAGTGCGGACGGGGGCTTGCTGACCTCGACTGTGGATATAGACAGTTCTATCACCGTAGCTGAGGTAATTGGGGTAGTTAAATCACTCCCTAGTGGCAAGGGATAGACGAGTTCCGCTCGGAATTTCTCAAGGCTCTGGATGTTGGGGGACTGTGTTAGTTGACACGCCTCTACAACATTGCATGGAAGTCAGTAACAGTACCCCTGGACTGGCATACCGGGGTGGTGGTCCCCATTTATAAAAAGGGTGACCGGAGGGTGTGTTCCAACTATAGGGGGATCACACTCCTCAGCCTCCCTGGGAAAGTACGAGTGAGGGAAGGTTGGAGCGCGAGATCGACAGACGGATCGGTGCAGCGTCTGCAGTAATGCGATCACTGTACCGGACCGTCGTGGTGAAGAGAGAGCTGAGCCGGAAGGCAAAGCTCTCTGTTTACCGATCGATCTACGTTCCCACCCTCACCTATGGTCATGAGTTATGGGTCATGACCGAAAGAACGAGATCGCAGATACAAGCGGCGGAAATGAGTTTCCTCCAAAGGGTCACCCACGGCCATCCGGGAGGAGCTCCGAGCAGAGCCGCTGCTCCTTCACATCGAGAGGAGCCAGTTGAGTCCGGATGCCTCCTAGGCGCCTCCCTGTGGAGGTGTTTCGGGCATGCCCAGTCGGGAGAAGGCCCCCGGGAAAACCTAGGACACGCTGGAGGGACTATGTCCTACAGCTGGCCTGGGAATGCCTTGGTGTCTTCCCGGTGGAGCTGGAAGAGGTCGCTGGGGACCGGGAAGTATGGACTTCCTTACTGAAGCTGCTGCCCCTGCTACCCGGACACAGATCAGCGGAGGTAAATGTATGGATGGATGGATTGGTTGGTTTGTACTTTATTAATCTCCAATATTGGTACGCTGGTACTTTATTAATGTCCAAGATAGGACAGCTGGTACTTTATTCATCTTCAAGATTGATTGCTTGGTACGTAATTAATCTCCAAGATTTGTTGGTTGGTACTTTATTCAACTCCGAGATTGATTTTTAGTACTTTATTAATCTCCAAGATCGGTTTGTTGGTATTTTATTGATCTCCAAGATTGATTTTTAGTACTTTATTAATCTCCAAAATCGGTTTGTTGGTATTTTATTGATCTCCAAGATTGATTGATTGGTTGGTTGGTACTTTATTCATCTCAAAGATTGGTTGGTTGGTACTTTATTCATCTCCAAGATTGGTTGGTTGGTAGTTTATTCATCTCCAAGATTGGTCGGTTGGTACTTTATTAATTTCCAAGATTGGTTGGTTGGTACTTTATACATCTCCAAGATTGGTTGTTTGGTACTTTATTAATGTCCAAGATTGGTTAGTTTGTAGTTTATTCATCTCCAAGATTTGTTGGTTGGTACTCTATTGATCTCCAAGATTGTTTTTTGGTACTTTATTAATCTCCAAGATAGGTTTGTTGGTACTTTATTGATCTCCAAGATTGGTTGGTTGGTTGGTACTTTATTAATTTCCAAGATTTGTTGGTACTTTAGTCATCTCCAAGATTGGTTAGTTGGTTGTATATTCATCTCCAAGATTGGTTTGTTAGTACTTTATTAATGTCCAAGATAGAACGGTTAGTACTTTAATAATCTCCACGATTGGTTGGTTGATACTTTATTTATCTCCAAGATTGGTTGGTTGGTACTTTATTAATATCCAAGATCGTTTGATTGGTACTTTATAAATGTCCAAGATTGGTTGGTTGGTACTTTATTAATCTCCAAGATAGTATGGTTGGTACTTTATTAATTTCCGAGATTGGTTGGTTGGTAGTTTATTCATCTCCAAGATTTGTTGGTTGGTACCTTATTCAACTCCAAGACTGGTTGGTTTGCACTTTATTCATCTCTGAGATTGGTTTGTTGGTACTTTATTAATTTCTAAGATTGGTTGGTTGGTACTTTACTCATCTCTAAGATTGGTTGGTTGGTTGGTACTTTATTAATGTCCAAGATTGGTCGTTTTGTACTTTCTTAAGTGTCAAGATAGGAGTGTTGGTACTTCATTAATTTCCAAGCTTTGTTGTTTTGGTTGGTTTGTACATTCCCAAAACGTAACAGGCATTTGACCTCGTCCTAAAAATGGTATCACTAAAAAGGTACCACTGCTGTTGATGTTTACATTGGTGAGGTCTTTTCTACACTCTATCTGTGGATCTTTGGACGCGTCCCAAGTTGTCCATCTACCGTCTCCGTCCTTACCTTGAAGAAGCTGCAGCTCCTGTTCATCAGACCGCTCTGAGGACCCTCACTTGGCGCACATGAAGCCATTTTGCCTTCCCTTTGATGTGGACTGAGCCCGCCGCTTGACTTGTTTGTGTGTTTACATTAAGGCCAGAGCTGTGGAAGGGACAACAAGCAGATCAGTGCTCACACCTGGGAAGACGTTTACCTTCTTTCTCTTCCTTTCCCTTCTTAGCACTCTCGGAATTCATAATTTTCCTTCTGATTGCTTTCTTCTGGGTCACTCTCATAGTTTTACGCTCTTCTTTCCACATTTTTTACTTCCCATTCTCTTTTCAAGGTCATACTGTTGTTCCCTTTTGCTGAGCATCACTTTCTGTCCCAATCTTCCTACCAGAATGTGTTAGCTCTCTCCACTTTGGCAAGAGACTGGTGAGTGGAAACTACTCGGGAGTTGCTCATCCTTCAATTATTCTCTCAAATTGTCTTCCTCGTAAGCGTAAAGTTGTCTTCATAGTCTGATTTATTTCATATTTTGTCGCTGTCGCAGGCGCCACCCTGCCCTTCCACAGTAAACACCCACATGGCTGTGAACAGACGTTTATATAACATGTATAATGCTACACAGCCTTGTCGCCTTCATGGAATAGTGTTTAGACGACATTATGTAAAATAATAATATTAATAATAACCAAGTGTTCTAGTTGCAAAAAAAAGAAAAAAAGCAGACATTATGTAAACAAGACATGACTTATTTAATGTATATTAATTAATATTTTCTTTTACATTGATTATATACATGATCATTTATATTATACGTATTTTTAATGGTTGTCATTTTTAAATGCATACATACTGATTCATACTGATATAAATAAACAAAAAAAATGCATATTTTCTTTTGAAATTAAATGATGACCCACGGGACGCACTTTGGACACCCTGGTCGAGACAGACAGCCGCCCCACAGAGCCAGGGGGAGTTTTTCCTTGCCTCCGTCGCCAGTTGTTAAGTCTGTTTGTGACCTTCGTGTGTAAAGTGCCATTCCAAAAATGTGCCAAAACGTTACAACAGGAGGCGAGCCCCTTTTTGTGGCTGCTTTGCAACCTTTCCACACAAAGACGGAAAACTTTGTCCCCTGATGGCACCCGCTTTGACTCTTTAAGGGTCGAACTCCCAGAACCCACCCAGTTCACTTCCACGGGAACGCAATTCAAACCAGTTTGTGAATGAATCCTACGCACAGGTCGGTGATCTTTTCTGCAGATGTGGAGCGCGTCCTCGCCGCTGACGTTTTTCCAGGCGTGCGAGCGGAAAATTCATCGGGGCCCTACAGTGTGTCACCTGATAGGCTTTTCATCCGAGGCGCGAATATAAGGACAGAAAACGCCGCCTTTTCTCTCCTTTTGCTCCGCCAAGTGACGCGTCGTCCCAAATGCTGTACATCTACTTTACGCACGCGTCCAAGTGTCAAGTTAAGGCGCTGTGCGCACGCAAAGAGTTGTTTTGCGCGCGCACACGGATTCCCGACGAGCAGGCACTGAAAGGTCGTGCGCGCACCGACGGAGGAGGAGAGGTTGGCGCAGGAGGGAAAAAGGGCGGTCAAAGCAGCTTCTGTTTCACTTCCAGCCACAGCTCGTCTCTCCTGCGCGACCGTGCGCGTCCATGCCGGACACCACCCCCTCCTCGCATCGCAAGCCCGCTCCTGTGATGCCATGCCGCGGAACCACAGCGGAGACGGAGAAGGCGGCGGCGCCGGGCTCTGGATGAGGACCTCGCCGGGCCACCGCAACGAATGCGCGAAGGATGTCGAGTCCGGACGGAAGATGATGATGATGATGATGAACGACGACGGATTGCTGTCAGCCTCCAACGCCGTCGGTGCCGCCGGCGGTTCGGACCGCCTGCGAGGGAAGCAGGGAGCGCGGCTGAGCCTGCTGGGGAAGCCGCTCCTGTACAGCGCGCAAAGCGGCCGCAGGAACGTGCGCTACCGGCGGCTGCAGAACTACCTGTACAACGTCCTGGAGAGACCCAGAGCCTGGGCCTTCGTCTACCACGCCTTTGTGTAAGTTCCCGCTTCTTTTGCCCACACCTGTTGATTCCACGTTTCTCCTGCTGCAGCATCACCCGTGCAGGCGACATGCTGGGAGTTTGTTCTGGACATTTTTTCCATCCCTATCCACGACCGAGTTCGTTCTTGGCTGAGAGGACCAAACTAAAAATCCCTAAAATGAGGCTTATAAAATGTAAAAACAAAACATTGTGTTGTTAGGAATGCAAACATTCAGAATTTCAAGTTCTGCGGTTTGAGAACTTCTTGTCAGCCTTGCCTCGTCAAGCATCCGTGCAACCGTCTTGGCTGTTAGGAGGAAGGAAGTTGACGCACATGGTGGCTTTCTGTGTGTGTGTGTGTTTGTGCAGTTTGTGTGACCGAAACACTTGGTTTGACTGTCAAATGATGCACCATTTGGTTGACTTAGTAGCAGAAGTCAAATCATTTAGAGCTGCAGCAATTAATCAACGAACAATCAAGTATCCAATTATTCTATGCTGGTATTGATTAATCTTTTTTTTAATTAAAAAAATGTAAACATCCTCTAATTTCTGCGACGAAAAAAAAGGTTTTTGAGATTTTGAGGAAAAAGCGATGAGGTTAAAGTCATGAATTTATGACAAAAAGTAGTCATACGTTTATGAGAATAAAGTAAATTTACAAGAATTGTCATAAATTTAATAGAAAAAAAGTTGTTTTTTTACAATAAAGTTGTACATTTATGACAAAAGTCAGTCATAATTTTTTGCAATAAATTTGTAAATTTATAAGAATAAAGTTGTAAATTTATAAGAAAAATAAGTTGTATAATTTTTAAAACTAATTTGATAATTTATGAGAAAAAATAAGTCGATTTTTTTACTATAAATTTGTAAATCTATGAGAATTAAGTCGCGATTTTACGAGAATAAAGACAGTAATGTACAAGAATAACATCGTACATTTATGAGAGATAAAAATTTACAAGAATAAAGTCATACGTCGGCGAGAATAAAGTTGCAAATTTTTGAGAATAAAGTCAGAAATTTACAGCTTTACTATCGTGAATTTACGAGAAAAAGGTTGAATATTAAAAGAATGAAAGTTGTACATTTACAAGGAAAAAAGTAGCAATTGTCAGAGAATAGTTGTAAATTTATGACAATAAAGGTTAGTAAATTTATGAGAATAAATGGCATAAATTTAAGAGAAGAAAGTCGTACATTTACAAAAATAAAGTTGTACTTTTATGAGAATAAAAGTCGTACATTCCGAGAATAAAATTCTAAAATTTAAGGGAAAGTAACTATGTCACAGGCATGGGCTGAGACGGCTATGAAAAGGCTGTCATATATTCACACACACATACTGTAAATTTACTCTTGCATATATTCACCCACACACATATATTCACTCACACGCATATATTCACACACACACATATATTCACACACACACATATATTCACTCACACACATATATTCACTCACACACATATATTCACTGACACACACATATATTCACACACACACACATATATTCACTCACACACATATATTCACTCACACACATATATTCACATACACACATATATTCACTCACACACACATATTCACTCACACACATATATTCACATACACATATATTCACTCACACACATATATTTACTCACACATATATTCACATACACACATATATTCACTCACACACATATATACACACGCACACTTAAACATGTTTATTGATGGATAGCCCCTTGAGATGATCCATCTCGCTTTCAAGAGGGTTCAAATGAAAACATGCAAACAATACAGGTACATACTGTAGTCACAAACAACAAACACGTAGGTTCTCAGATACCACCCCACCCCCACATCATTCCCACAAGCCCTCAATACCCACACAAAGCATAGTGTAGTACCAGCCATAGCAATAATGTCCACGTTATCAGGCATAGCAGTAATGGCGATACTATATGATCATCACTATTATATCACAGCATTAATACACCATCCACAAACAGCAGAAGCATTTTAGAAAAATTTCCAAGATTGGTTGGTACTTCATTAATTTCCAAGAATGGTTGGTTGGTACTTTATCCATCTGCAAGATTGGTTGGTTGGTACTTGATTAATTTCCAAGATTGGTTGGGACTTTATTCATCTGCAAGATTGGTTGGTTGGTAGTTCATTCATCTCCAAGAGAAATTCATATTTCAAGCAGCTCTGAAAAAATATAATAACAAACTTAAACACAACATAAAGCAACAAAGGCAAGGCAGAATAAGACTACAAGAGAAAGATAAATATATAATAAATACATTAAATAATATTAATATTAAAATAAAATCACATTAAAATATAAAATTATATTAAAAATTAAGGTATAAAGACATACATGTGAAAAAAGAGGCTTTTGAAGTTAATGCATTCAATGCAAACAACCTATTTTCAGGAAAAAGTTCCTGATTTTGTGGAGTCACGGATCCTGAATTAATTTTTTTACAACAAATTTTTCAATTCATGAGAAAAAAAAGGTTGTATTTTTTTACTTGACATTTCTACAATTATGAGAATTAGGTCGCGATTTTACAATAATAAAGACAGTAATGTACAAGAACAACATCGTAAATTTATGAGGGATGAAAATTTACAAGAATAAAGTCATACGTCGGTGAGAATAAAGTTGTACATTTTTGAGAATAAAGTCATAAATGTACGGCTTTACTGTCGTAAATTTACGAGAGAAAAGTGGAATATTAAAAGAATTGCTTGCCTTTTTACGCGTGATTTTGACACCAGACATGGTCATTTAGAGTGTAAATATAATAAAATATAATAATAAGGGAAAAAATAAAATAGAATTAAAATAATGAAAATAACAAACAGAATTAGGGAAAAAATATAATAATAATATAAATAATAATATGTGAAAAAATAAAATGGAATGTGGAAAAAAATCAAATGAAAATAACAAACAAAATTTGGGAAAACACATAATAATAATAATAATAATAATAACAATAATAATTATAATAATAATGATAATATGTGAAAAAATACCATTGATTTTAGGAACAAATAAAATGGAATTTGGGAAATTCATAATAATCACAATAGTCACAATAGTCATACTATTTATAATAACCATAATAATCATAATAATCCTAATAATTATATGGGGGGAAAAAATGCTATTTGGAAAAAAAAAAACTAATTTTGGGGAAAAAAAATAGATTTTAGGAAAAATTTTACAAAAAATAAATAAATTAAAATAATATAAATATAAACTGGAATTTGGGAAAACATTTAATGATAATACTAACAATAATTATAACTATAATAATAATAATAATGTGGGGAACATTAAAAAATACAACTCAATTTGGAAAAATACATTTTATGAGGAAATAAAACAACATTTCAGAATAAAAATACAATTAAAATAATAAACAATAATACAAATACAGTATTAAATGGAAATTGGAAAATAATAAACAGAATTTGGAGGGAAAAATGGATTTCATGGGGCTCTTTGAAAACAACTTATGAAGGTTCCACTGTATCTCTGATATATTGTGAAAGGTATAAAAAGAAATTATTAAAAAAATGACCAACGGAAAAAACAGAAATTGGCAAAAAATCTGAATTTAGGGGAAAATAAAATAGAATTTGGAAAAAAAAGCGTTCTTGTTACTGCTGCTATAATTGAAGAAAGAAGGCATAGCTTCTCAGACTGAATTATTGCTTTCATTTTGATCATTTTTGCAGTAGTTGCTGTCAAGATGATGTTTGTACTTGCAGTAAGAAAGCTTTCCAAACTTCCGCGGTGCTGCTGAACATTACGAAAGCTCGTCATGCGACACAGCCCTTGCAGTGCGCTTGACCCGGAGCAATGATGTGGGCGGCGTTCACGTTCCTCCTCTGCCCTTCAGTGAACCTTGGGAGTTGCGTTTAGAGGATGTGGAAATTGTCAAAGAGGCAAACAACAGCGCAGCCTGGCCAACTTTCACACCACTTTAAGCAGAACTGAAAAACCCCCGATCAGGCGTTTGTTTCCATCATGGGGGGAGGGCGTGCAGGTGGAATGATGACAGCGTGACCCGCCATTCAGTTCAACCAAAACACAAAGTGCAATGGTAATGTGTGCGCTACTGAAATGAGCCATACTCTCAGCTTTGCTTTACATTTCAACCAAACCCTTTATTACTGCTGCCGCAGAGCTGGCTTTCCGCTCCCATTATGTTAGGGGGCGCCAAGAAAGTGACTTTGTTTGGATCTTATTTTGGTATATAACGCCAGCTCATAACAGAACAATAACAATTTAAGGGTACGTGGAGAAAGAAGTCCCATAAAAACCGTGAAAAAATCCTTAAAAATGCCTTTTTTGATACTCGAAACCCAATGATAGGCCTAGAAAATGTTGCGTGAAATGACTTCTGTCACAGCGCCCCTCCCTGGATTCGTAGCTCTTGCCCTGCAGAAAGTGCCATCAAACCGCTTTCTATTTTAGTTCCCATAAAAAAGAATTACAGTAATGCTTTGCTTATTCCTTCCTTGCTGGATTTATTGTTTAAGAATGGCATATTTATAAACACACATGCATACACAGTAAATTCACATGTTCTCATTGAAAACCTTCCCAAATTTCTAAAGGGGGAAGAGGAGGATGGCCAAGAATGATTTTTCTGGTAAGCGTCTGTTAAACTAGCCATCTTACACGCACTGTTTGGAAAAAAGCATTTAATTTATCAAAAGTTTAAAAAATCTATCTCTCTATTTTTATTTTTCTACCTCTCTCTCGCAACTCTCTATCTACAGTATATCTGTATCTGCCCTTCAGTCCGTCCACCCACCCATCCATCCATCCATCCATCCATCCATCCATCCATCCATCCATCCATTCATCCATCTCATCCATCCATACATCTATCCATACATCCATCCATCCATCCACCCATCTATCATCAATCCATCCATATCATACGTGCATTCATCCATCCATCCATCTATCCATCATCCATTCATCCATTCATCCATTCATCCATCCATCCATCCATCTACCATCTATCCATCCATCCATTCATCCATCCGTTCATCCATCCATCCATCTACCATCCATCCATCCATCCATTCATCCATCCATCCATCCAACCATCCATATATCCATCCATCCATCAATCCATCCCACATAATTTGACACACCTATTCTGCCTACAAAGCCGATTAGTAAAACACGTCCAAAACCCTCCAACAAGGTTGTAGGCTGTGTGTAGTAACAGGAACTTTCAGGATAACGTGCTTACACTATTTTGCTGTATTTTGGTCATTTTAAGCATTACGGAACTTCCTTGCTGGGTGCATTGATTTCACATGTTGCATTTCCAAACAAAAACACAGCAATGGTGGCGGCAGGTTACCTTTCGGTAGCAGCCCGAGGCATCGTGAGCGAGTGTGTAGTCGCTAGCTGCTGTGGCGTGGCGAGGGGTGACTACGCTAATAATAATAATAACAATGTCGCCATAGCTTGATTAATGCGTAAATGGAGCGTTGTTGGTGGAGTTTTTTTCAGGAGGCTTCTTAGCTGCCTTCTTAGCTGCTTCTTTTCAAGGGTTTTTATACCTTCAGAATGCATAAAATGAGAAAAATGTGTGTTCTAGTCTCATCATAAGGATTGTGGATGATGGGCAAAATTTGTGCACCTTTCCTTGATGTCTGTAAATGTAATACGCAAAGTTGCCAGGCGCTGACTTGAAGGAAGTCAGTTTTTATGTGGAGGACCGCGTCCTTCATCTACTTTCTCTTTCCAGCCCATTAATAGGACACCGACTCTCATGACTGGAAATAATGTCGGGTTTCTATGACGCTCCTCTCCATTATTCTTACGAAGACTGAATGCCCTCCTCCTAGTTGCCATGTTTCCCACGTGTGGTTGGACATGTCTCAAAGAAAGGATGCTCGGTATGTAACTGTGCCTGTGGATTTGTCATCATGACTATTGCTGTGGCTCGGCAAGGTGCACTGTATTCGGGAACACGTTCCGAGCAGCCGGTGTGCCACTACGGAGGTCAGGAAAACCGGGGTATAGAGCAGGAGGAGGCCCCTGGCGTGGCCCGGCAAGGTGCACTGTATTTGGGCACACGTTCCGAGCGACCAGAACGCCACAGACGCTCTCTGGCAAAACTTTTGCAATTTTCAAACGTCGCGGCACGACAAGTCACGGGTGGCGAAGGCATGCTGGTGTTTCTGGTGGCTGATAAGATTGTTTTGTGTGCTCTATGGAGTTTCTTCCCCCTCGTTGTGTAGCATTTGGTACGGCTGGCATGCGAAATGTCTTCCTTTGATAGTCAATGTTTTTTTACGAGTGAGCTTGGGAGGGCGTTAACGTCACAGGTGAAAGAAAAAAGAAGCTCACACACGCACACGCACACAGGTGTCCAATACAAGTATGATGCATGAGAAAGATTTTTTTACGGATTGGCATAACTTATTTGCTCTTCTATTTTCATGCTGCATTCCCGAAAGTAGGACATATCCCACTTGGAGCTTCTGCGGTAACCTGGGAATGCGTTTTAGTTGAAGGTAAACAAAAACAGAACTAACGGACCTCAAAATTGATGGAGGGTCTCCATTTTAATACAGTTATTTTTTTATATTTTATTTTCATCGTCTTTTTTCAACTCAACCTGAGTAACAAAACGTTTGTATCCACTAGATGTGCAACGATACAACGATACGGACTGTACGTCGTACATTTGTGTGATGCTAGAAGCGGGAGCAAGTACTGGGCAGAAATGGGCATTGAAAAGGGTATCTTGAATGGCAAGATTAGCTCCAAAGCCCTGGTAGCTCAACAAGACCAAAGTTATTTGTGTTGCTGTTAGGAAGTGCATCGCCTCTGGGGGAAGTGCGAAGTTACTGGCATACAGCAGGTATTGTTCAAGGAATGTCAAACGGTGGGACTAATTGCAGCTCGCATCAAACATGAAAAACATGAAAAAACTGTGGTATTTCGAACTGTAAAATATTTTTGAATTAAAGAGGAGCCCATGTTTCCAATACTGATATCCTTTTACATAACATTTGTTGTAGTTATCGTAGTTGCATATTGCTTATTATTTGCCACAGAGATACATCCCTACTTATTATAGATAAAAACTTATTTTAGACTTTATTGAAGTACAAGGGAAATTGCTTGGTTACAGTAGCTCCATTGTAGGAAAAAAAAATCACTCATAAATGAAAAAATACAAACAAATATGAATGAAATAATACATATTCTCTTATATTATAATATAAAAACAATAAAAATAATACAATGAAGAGACTATCAGGTAAAGAATACTTGCATATTTACCAATAGTGTGTGAAAGTATGGCAACTATATGTAAGTACCTGCGATTAAATGCGATTATTTTTTAGGTTAACTGTGGACAAATTCTTTGTTTGTTTGTCCTGTATTGAAACATTTTTGGGCCCAAACAAAGCACCCTAGGCATTGGTGACTCACTGACTGCTAAATAACTCACCATGGGGTCAAAAAAATCTTGCAATTTGATAAAATAGGTCACAAACGCTATTGAATTCGACAAAGAACTCAAAGTACATAACCGGGGTCTTTACTTGCCGTCTTCATAAAGGTAAAAATGACATTCATTTATCATCCATAATTGTTTTTTTTGTTTAGATTGGTGTTATTTTCCGACCGGAAAAACGTTTCAGTCTGACCGTTTGGAGAGAATTCATAAGAAAAGCTGTATTTACAAAGCAACTCTCCACTCCAAGCAGTATTGGAGCATCCAGTATGATAAATACACATATAAATACAGTTTATGTGATGTTTTTTCTAGACGTAAATATTTTGACTTTTCGTGTGTCAGCAGCAGAACTGAGACGCTCTTTGTGCGGAGTTGCGACCTGGACCCGGCACGTATTCACAGTGGTGCCATTCATCCCACCCCTGGATTAACAAGCTCTTATCCTTGCAAGTATGTTGATTTGCAGGACAGCTTGGGGAAACCTCTGGGCGTTGGCAGCTTTCTTTGATTTGTCAGCATTTTTCTCCGGAAGCCTGTTCTAAAATGCAATAGACAAGGTCCTACGTTGAGGTGTATTAAAAATTAGACTTGGAAATGATGCAGATGCAGCGTCAAAACCCGGACGCCACCGAGTTTGCAAGGCATGCTGGGATTGCTGCTTTCATAATATCGTCATGAATTCTACATTTCCATCATCAGAATCACAATACTTCATTGATTCTGTGTTGTGGGCCAGTGAGTTAGTGCAGTGCTATAGAGTAGTTAGTCACTCAAATAAAGTAGAATATAAATAGTTTACATTGAGAAATACCACACGGCGCCGTATTAAGGCCACACTGAGAAAAACAAAATCAGAGATTTTGTAAATAAAGTTGTAAATTCACAATAATAAAGTCATACATTTATAAGAAAAAAGTCATACATTTACCAAAAAAAAAGTTGTATTTTTTCTTTTATTTAGAAGAAAAAAGTTCTAATTTACAAATCCGAAATTTATGACAAAAAAAAGTTGAAAGTTGCATTTCTTGTCAACCGGAGTACCCAGAAAAAAAACCCACCCAAACACGCGGAGAACATGCAAACCCCACACAGAGATAGTCGTAAATATACAAGAAAATAATCATACATTTACCATAAAAAATCATACATTTTAAAGAAAAAAGGCGTAAATTTACAAGAAAAACAGCAATAAATGTACAAAACAAATCATAAATTTAAAAGACAAAAGTTACATTTATAAGAAAAAAAGTTGTAATTAAAAAAAAATCCTAAATTAACAAAAAAAGTAATACATTTACAAGAAAAAAGTAATACATTTACAAGAAAAAAAGTTGTATATTTAAAAGACAAAACTCGTAAAATTATTAAAAAAAACGTAATACATTTACAAGAAAAAAAATCAAAAATGTACAAGGAAAAAAGTTGTAAATAAAAAAAAATCTCTCAAATTTACAATGAAAAAAGTAATACATTCACAAGAAAAAAAAGTTGTAAATGTACAAGAAAAAATGTCAGAAATTTACAGAAAAAGGTGTGAATTTACGATACAAAAAGTTGTACGTCTAATAAATTTACAAAAAAACTTGTAATTTACAAGAATAAAGTCATACGTTTACGAGAACAAAGTCAGAATATTACAAGAATAAAGTTGAATGTTGCGTGTCACACGTGTCAGAGGGAAAAGGCAGATAGCTCTGTGATGTGCAACATTACGACAATATTAAGTATTAAGTCCACACTGAAAGAAAATCTGACATTTTCTCCTAAATGAATGACTTTATTCTCAAAATCTTCATCCGTAAAAACCTTAATCTTAATATTTCACATTGCACAAAAGAAGAATTAGCTTGCAGAAGTTGGCAAACAAGTTGGCGGACACAAGAGACGGCCGCACCTTTAAACACAGCATGCTACCGAGCTAACTAGTAAGCCTCCAATTTGTTTATTCTAATCTTAAGGAAGCATTTCAAACGGAGTGGGGAAGGAGGACAAAGCAAGGCCCAAACTTACCAATTCCACACTTACTGGGAGGAGAACGTTTTTTCACTCTAGCATGCCATGGCCGACTACATGCAGTGTTAATCTAATTACCGGGCAAATGTGCGGCCTGTGGGCCATTTATGGCATACAGCTCCATTTTTTATTGACCCTCAGCATAGTCTAAGAATAGCAAATAAATTCTTCATGATATTTACTGTCAGATATTACAGTCGATGCAAACAATATGCGGATGTTACCTTCAAAGACCGCTGCAAATGACGAATAAGTGCAAATAAGGGATGCGGCTACAAACATTTGTCAAGGTTTGTACACATACTTATGTAAATGAAGCATTCTTTAAAATATACAGTAATCCCTCGGTACTTGGCACTTCAAATTCTGTGGTTTCACCCTGTAAGGTTTTTTCAAAAATATTTTTATTACTAGATGATTCCCCGGTTGAATATGGCCTATTATTCCTAAAAAATACTGTATGCATATTTAAGCTCATTTTAACTTTTGCCTACATTGAGCATTAAAACAAATTCAGAAGACACACAAGCACCAGCACTTCATTGCCAGAACAAATTTGAATGATCTCACAGGTCATAACACGGCAAGTTAAAATCAATTCTGAACCCCCAATGTCCCTTCCTGTATCCCGCCACCCTCCCCACCCCCACTCAGCTACCCTAGCACCAGAGCACATCTGGTGCTATGTCTTATATGTCTTATTATGTCTACTATATTGAGTAATAGGCCTGAAAAGGTAAATATAGGGGTGTTACTTCACGTCTAGAGGGCTCTAGCAATGGTAACATATTTAACAGGTTTTCTATCCTCCAGCAATGAAAATATCTCATTGATTATCTTCCAATGGGAGTGAAAGTGAGTGTGGATGAGTCCATACTGGTAATTTGGTAATTATAAACGGTACGCATTGCGTCAGACAGTGTTTGTGACATCAAGGAAGTGGACAAATATGGAGGATGATGACGAGGAGGAAGTTCAAGACTCCTCAAAAGTCACTGACAACTGACAACTGACAACTGACAACAACGTAAACAAAATTCCACAATATTAAGAAGTAAATTCATTTGTTGATTATGACCAACAAAGTGTGTTTTTCCACTTCAAAATACTGCCGCCATGAAACTGCAAAAAAACGTGCCACATCAAACTCATCAGCTGCAAAGAAACGTCAACGATGGAGGAGGAAGAGGAGGATCGGCTCTCAGTGGTGACGCGCACGTCGAGATAAACAATCCTTCTCACCGTCAGTGAAGTGATCCGGTACACCATCGATGACGGTACCCACTTGTCTCTGCGTCGTGCCGATTAGGAACCACGCAACACACAAACGTTAGACTGCAGAGTTACCATGGCAACGGATGCTGCATCCTTGAGCGTATTGAAACGGCCTTCGGATTGTTTGGAATCAAACAAAGTCACGGTCCACTTAACACGCTAAACAGAACCCTTTCGGACCGTACGCTGCGCCTCCGTGGCCGTGAGCTCATCAGAGGTCCGACTGACGTACTACGGTATATTTATGCACGCATGATCGATGCAAAATCATCTATACTGTTGCTCAGGGATGGCCAAAGTGTGGCCCGGGGGCCATTTGCACCACCGGCCCGATGATGAGAAAAAGTTAATAGTTGATAGTAATTTCACATAAAAAATTAAAATGTCTTCTTAGTTGCATAAAGTGGAAATGTATTGTATTTATATATTATACGATTAATATAAATCATATAATATGAGAACCAAACAAAACAAATGAATACAATTAGGATGGGTAAAAAGTTATTCTGTTGTGAGAATAAAGTCAAAATATTGCGGAAATAAATTAAAGTTGGAATGTGTGAAAAATTATTTAAAAATAGAAATGAAAGAGAGCAGAAAATTCATGAGAATCAAGTCAAAATAGTTTTAAAAAGTTGCAACTTTACAAGAATAAACTTGAAATATTATAAAAAAAAAACAGATGCTTTTTGAAATATGAAAACAACAGTAAAAAAGACCAGACATTTCTTGACAATAAAGCCAAAATATTAAGAAAAATGTAAAAATGAAAAAAAAAATGCAATTTTAAACTTATAATATTAGGAAGAAAAAGAAAATCATTTTAGTAGCATAGAGTTGAAATATTTAAAAAAAAACAGAAATTTTTTTAAATATGAAAAAAACAATAAAAAGAGCAGAAATTTCATGAGAGTAAAGCCAAAATATTTTTAAAAAGTGGCAATTTTACAAGAATAAAATTGAAATATTAAGAAAAATATTTATGATTTTAGTAGCATAAAGTTGAAATATTAACATTAACATTTTTGAAATATGAAAAAAACGATAAAAAACAGCAGAAATTTCTTGAGAAATAAGGCCAAAATATTAAGAAAAATGTTGGATTCTAAAATGAAAATAAAATGCAATTTTTAACTTATAATATTAGGAAGAAAAATAATATCATTTTAGTAGCATAGAGCTGAAATATTAAAAAATATCTGTCATAAAAGAGACAAAACAAACAACAAAACTGTCCTTCTTGGAAAAGTCCAAATATTAATGGAATAAAGTCAGAATTATGAGAAGAAAATTTACAAGTGGAAAATGTAAATACTTGGAAAAAAAACAACAACAGTTTAAATGGGCAAAAATTTACTATAATAAGATGTAATATAATATAATACCATTTCATCTACTGTATATCAGAAAGCTGAGTTGCAGTTTTTTCCTGAAATATTGAAGTTGTTAACATTTCCACACGAGTTACCTCACAAAATATCAAAGTTTTTTTTTAAAATAATTTTCCAGTATGGCCACGGCTGGAAAGATTTTAGACACCCCTGATAATTCAAAGAAAATTGGTGATATGATAAATTGTGTTATAGGTTACTATATTCATGAAAAACAGAAGCGATGATACACAAGTAAAGTAGATATTTTGCTTATATTTGATCTTCTCCTATTTGGAGGCATCATGCTTGAATATGGCCATTACCATTGTTATTATTATCATTATAATCATATATTACAACCTAATTTCAAATTAATAGACTAAATTAATCTTAAAATTGTTCTTTTGGATTGTTTTCTCATACAATTAAATCAACAGAGTAGGGCAGGTGGACGTTCCATTGCAGGAGATGATCGACCTTCTCGCAGCAGACCTAAAAAATCTTGTCTCTTTTAATGCACAGCATACTGTAGGACACATAAAATAAAATCAAAAGATTAGGGCAGATAAGCGGAGGCTCGGCTGCAGGAGATCGCCCACCTTCTCGCAGTAGACCTCCCAAATCTTGTCTCTTTTAATGCACAGCATAGGACACTTGGCCAGGAGTGGTGGTGTTGCTAGAAGTCAGCCCCTTTCTGGCAACAAGTTCACAAAGCTCTTGGCCTCTCTTAATGCGTGACACGTTCTATCCAAAGGAATTATTATGACCATCAACACTAATAATTATTATATCTATTTATCAAAATTCTCTGCTATGCATAACAATTATATATACTGTACAGTAAATCCCCTCCCCTAAATCTCTCGACCTTACCATTAAGTTGAGTTTAATGCTAAGACCAAACCATTGAATCTTGTTTAAAATGAAACCACTGTAAATGTAAAAAATAGCATACTGAAGAATGGCGTTGAAATGATAACAATGCAAATTCAATAGAAAACAAATACCAAATAAATAATAATATTGTCTTTGCAAATGCCGGTATGGTTTTCTCCAGGTGCAGCGTCCGGCTCCAAACGGTAGCAACCCGCCCCCCACATTGCAGAATGTCGGTCATCCGCTGAAGTCTTAATACGTTGCAGTCAAAACATCCACAGTGTAATATTGCCCCGGGACAGACAATCCTGGTTCAGAAATAGCTCCACCATGCCACGATCTAGTGTGACGTAGCGACACTCCAGTTTTCATTCTACACAAGGACACACGATATACCAGCAGCCGCAGCCCAGTCAAGCATACTTCCTGGACTGGTCCTCCGGGGCGTGGGGGTATCTGGCTGTGCAGGAAGGAGATACTTAACCAGGCCATGCCACTGGTCCTGGTAGTCGGTACAAGGCTGGTAATTGTGTAATGCAGAGGGTAAAACACCAGAGGCCCTCTGACCTCCCTGTCTTACCCCCAGGCAGAGGACTGCAGCTGGATGGTCTGTCTGTCCCTGGTCTGCCTTTGGGGTGATAAGCGCCCCCCGCCCTGAGAGCAAGAGCGCATGAACGGAGATAGAAAATGATACTTTGGACGTGCCCATGTGAGAAGAGGAACAGGAGGCCAATTGGAGCTGTGAACCGAGCATAAACAAGGAACTTTTCATCCTAGTGAGAACATTGTCTGTACTACAACAATCCACAAATGTATTGAAATAGGGGAGAGCCTACGGGGGTAGAATTTAGTAAGCTTTGCTTCTTCCTACTCCTTTTGGACATGTGGAACTGTCCATTGTATTAAGTGATGTATTCCAATGTCCTTTACATGCATGTTCCAAACAAATTCTACCATTACCATTACCAAATTAATTAAAATTCAAATATAACGCTTTCCGAAAACCTATCAAAGACAATGAGGAGATGTGGACACTGGTACTAGGTGTCAGCAATGTTACTGCAGTGTTGAGTGAGACACACAAGCACCAGACTGTGGGAGTTCCGCACGCCAAGGTAAAACTCAACTCTGAACCCCAATGTCAACCAATGGCTTATATTTTGTTATTATGTCTGGTATGAAGGTTTATTCAAGTGTAAGTGTGACCATAGGGTTGTTATTTCATGGCTAGGAGGCTCTAATAATATTTTAAAAAAGATATTTAGAATGTGGGGAAACAGGTTTTCTATGCTACAAATTTAAAACCGACTTGACAAAAATTCACTTATCAATGTTGGGTATGGAACCAGTTATAACAATAAAGAAATTACGGTACTGTGAAGTCGAATAACTTCACAATACCTAAACTTAAAGCAATGTGTGCACACACACAGTGTAGCAAGAGCGCCTCGTAAGGAGCAATGCAGGGTTGCGTCAGAAAAACGAGGATTGCGAGGTATCTGAAAAAAATGCTGCTCCTTATTACAGTCGAAAAGTCAGCATTTCCAGAAATGCTGCAAATGTTTGACAGACAGTTTGCCTGTGGGAATACACGTCGCAAACGCCAACTCCACAGCTTCACAGGGTGAAAGACGACACGTCTGTATTATCACAACATTAGATGTTTATTTACATAAACGTTTCAAATAACACTTGCATCGATTTGTGACTCGGAAAAAGCTTTTGTCCATTCCAACATGCTTTCATTGTGCTTTTGTTTTAATTATTCTTTATTAAATAAAGGCTTAGGAAAACTTGCTTAAACATGATTCATTAATTAATACATTTTTGAGTGACACGGCGAGGGACAACCGTTTATCCGTTTGAAAAGCCAGAACCGCCTCCGAGAATCGAGCATCTGATACAAGACGTTAAAAATGTTGGTCTGCGGTGATTGACAGCAACGCATCCGTGCAGAGACGGCAAGCTATAAGACGGGTGAGCAGCGGTTCCTGTTTAGTTGGCCCTGAAATTTGGCATGAAAACCCAAACCGGGGAATCTTTGGTTCATAAAAAGTATTTTCTAATGTAACAACTTTCTACCCATACAAAGAAGGCCAACTTTAAATGTAATAAATGACAAGGCAGCTTTCAGTAAACTTCAGTGAATGTCAGTTGAGTATCTCGGGTTGTCGGGCCGAGTGTCCTGGTTTCAAAACACGGTCAACCCAACACAACAATAACACCACGAAACCGCAAAACTGCAAATCAAAAGAGTTTTATTTTTAAACCGTCAGCGTTTCTAATACCAAATACATTATTAAAGCAATTTTGTTGTTTATTGTTTGAGTGGACTGTTGCATGCTGTTCTCATATTCAGGTCATTTTTGGCCCAAACCAAGAATTCTGCAACTGTTTTTGCTACTACCTGACATTATTATATCCAACGGGGTGACCATGAAATACAGAAGCGGTGAGATCTGACAAAAGACCCAATGGGAAAGGCTCTTTTCAAAAGAAGCTGAGACATCCAAGAAGGTTTTTTATGTCAGCACTGTGGACAATCTGTTCCTTCTTCCATCTCATGACCACCCCCCACCTCCCTGGTAATTCTCGATCTAGATGACAGGCGACTTTGCCTACGGTGACCTCCGGAGCTAACTTGCCATTAATACGTTCTGACAAGTCAGCTATATCAAAGTGCTAACAAAGCGAAGCAACGGAAAGGTCGTCAGCAATTCCGCAAAAGCGCTAGAACTTGGGATTTTCCGGTACATAGTATTTATACTCTTTACCTACTCTATACTCTATACTTTTTACCAAGCAAACAGGTAAGAGCTTTCCTTTGGACGGCAGTCATTAATTAGATTCAAGTGGGTATGTTTGCCAAATGTTTGCCAAAGCCTCAATGACGGGTCCAGTCCGCCCAGTTTAAGGAACACCGGATGCCTGCTTAGTTATGAGGTAGGAACCAACCAAATGACTGCCCGATCGACCGATCCGAAGCCGACGGTCAGAAATTGTCAGCATGTCCAAAGCATGGAACGGTTAGCACCGTTTATTATGCAAATAAGACATTTGCCCAGCTTCATTATTCAGATGGAAAAGTGGGACAGAGTCTTTAGCGCCAAATCTGTACTCTTCTACAGTTTTAAGGACTTCCTAAGTGTGTGAATTGGAGTATATGGAGTATATGCATGTTCATTTGCCAGCCGTGGTTTATTAAGTGCACAGTGATTGTCATGTAAGGCCATCTATTATAGAATCCATTATAAGGTTCATATTTCACCATATCAATATCCAAATCCGGCCCCCGACATCAGTTGCAAAAGTCTAAGTGCACCACAAGCACGTCTATTCATTATGATCTGGGTCGTGCATAGAGGTCAAAGACGGTTAACAATTCATTCCGCAGAAGAACCCCATTAAGCAGACATCCCCCAGATCGACATAAAGGGTTGTCAACTAGCAATTGGCCACTAGCCACTGGTGATTTTAGGCAAAAACATAAAGAGAACGGGTCATAGTACAATATTTTTGAACCCTCAGCAGTTTATTGATATCAAGGGGCCCACATTTTTATGAATCCCTCACGATTCAAGGCAACAAAAGTCCAACAGTCTACGAGAACTAAGGTAAAATGGTCTTTGTAAACCAGATCATATGAAAACTGGGGCGACATCGGGATGCCATGCAATGTCAGCAACATACCCTAATTTCCGGACGTATAAGCCGCTACTTTTTTCTTAAACTTTGAACCCTGCGGCTCATACACCGGTGTGGGTCATTTCTGACCAACTCAGAAAGAAGGGGGTAGCGTTCGTTTGGCAGGAGCTTGCCGACCCATCAGAATGACTCAACATCACAGAACTGCATAACAGTTAGGAGAGTTGTTTTTTAGTCCACCCTCGTATTGCTACTTGTCTTGTATATTTCTTACTAACCTTTTTTGTGTTACGCTGCTGTGTGATGATTTTAGCGTTCTTTCTTAGATGGCACCGTGAGTCCGACTGTTATGTTGAGCAATGACCTCCTGCAAAGTCCGACGGGTTGACAAGCAACGATTGGCTCCTGCCAAATAAAGGACTGATGTGCGCCAGAGTATGCCATTTGATGGATCTGTTTTTCGCTCTAGATTTAGAGTGAGGTGTAAAGTGTACATGCCTCCCCTCCGTTTACCTATGAAATCCCAGTTGCTGTTGCTGAAGGTTTTTTGTCGCTTTTTGGTTGGTTGACTTCTGAAGACGTTTTGGAAACGATAGCTCAATGTTGACAGTTTCATGTACCGGGAAAAATGATTACACAGCTGCGGGGACTCGCCTTCTACACGAGTGCAGGAGCAACCCGAGGCACTTCAGGTCAGGAGGCACAGGCGGGGAGGCCATCCTTTGTGGAATGCACAGAAATCAGCCTCATATTTACAGGCATGGCCAAAAACAGCAGCATCTTAGCCATGCCAATATTTTTGGCCATGCCTGTAACACAGGAAATCTGCCTTTTACATGCCATGTGCAGTTTAAATAATATACCGTACAGGTCCAGACAGATCAAGGCTGCGTGTGCAGACAAACACATACGGTATTCCGTTGGAGTTGGAAGAGCGTGTGGCTGCCCTTCATAGCGGTTCCCACACTGAGCTTTTTATGTTCCGGCACAGAGGGGGCTGTGTGAGGCTTCGCTGCCGCACGGGGCGATGCTTGCCTGTACCAACCGGATTGCATGGGGGCGGGGGCTACCTGAGGTGATATGCTGTATAACGGTTATGTTTTCTTCCTATCGGTGAACCACGGAGTATATCAAAGAAAGATCCTTGACTTGGACAAACTCAAGCGCAGAAGAGAAGTATTCCGTCAAAAGAAACACAGCATTTTACAGAATTGCACGCCACCAGTGAGGTCTATAATATTTTGTTTGGATGCAGCGTGTCAACACCACCAATCTTGGCCAAGTGTCCTATGCTGTGCATTAAAAGAGATGAGATTTTTTAGGTCTACTGCAAGAAGGTGGATCATATCCTGCAATGGAATGTCCACTTGTCTGCCCCAATCTGTTGATTTTATTGTACGAGAATGTTATTTCAACCTGCTGTTTCTTTGGACATTTCTTGTATAAATTCAGAGCTGCTTGCGCATTGCTGAGCTTGGCATTGGAGAGGCCGGCTAAGAACCTTTTATAAATCCCCTCTTAGATTTCTACGGACACATTCGGGGCAATTCTAAAGAGCATATTGGTGAATCAGGCTCAACGACATCATACCAGCGCCTAGATGGAAACGCTCATTTGTGTCAGAACCAATGGCTGTGAAAGAGAGATGAGTGTGTGTGTGTGTGTGTGTGTGTGTGTGTGTTTGTGTGTGTGTGTGTGCGTGTGTGTGTGTGTGTGTGACGGAGCGAGAAAGACGAGGTTTCTGACCAGCTGGTCCGCCATTTCAATGTCTCAAAAATCTTCAAGGCAGGGTGAGGCCACTGGGTTTTTACTGGGGGTGGGACTTGTAGGGTAACTCACAATACAACATCAATATGCAATAATCAATATATCGCAAAATACACAACCTGCAACATTCTTACACAACGCCTCATTTGCACCGTAAGCACAGATCGCAGTCGGTCTTTGCAACATTAAAATAAGTGAATACAAAAACATATTTTTCCAGTCACATCTAGGAATGTGTACTGAAAGTCCTGAACATCTGATGCCATCTATATAACTGCGAGTGCCTCATTTGGGTGCTAAATGAATGTCACCTAAATAACTGCGGGTGCCTCATTTGGGTGCTAAATGAATGTCACCTAAATAACTGCCGGTGCCTCATTTGGGTGCTAAATGAATGTCACCTAAATAACTGCCAGTGCCTCATTTGGGTGCTAAATGAATGTCACCTAAATAACTGCCGGTGCCTCATTTGGGTGCTAAATGAATGTCACCTAAATAACTGCCGGTGCCTCATTTGGGTGCTAAATGAATGTCACCTAAATAACTGCCGGTGCCTCATTTGGGTGCTAAATGAATGTCACCTAAATAACTGCCGGTGCCTCATTTGGGTGCTAAATGAATGTCACCTAAATAACTGCCGGTGCCTCATTTGGGTGCTAAATGAATGTCACCTAAATAACTGCCGGTGCCTCATTTGGGTGCTAAATGAATGTCACCTAAATAACTGCCGGTGCCTCATTTGGGTGCTAAATGAATGTCACCTAAATAACTGCCGGTGCCTCATTTGGGTGCTAAATGAATGTCACCTAAATAACTGCCGGTGCCTCATTTGGGTGCTAAATGAATGTCACCTAAATAACTGCCGGTGCCTCATTTGGGTGCTAAATGAATGTCACCTAAATAACTGCCGGTGCCTCATTTGGGTGCTAAATGAATGTCACCTAAATAACTGCCGGTGCCTCATTTGGGTGCTAAATGAATGTCACCTAAATAACTGCCGGTGCCTCATTTGGGTGCTAAATGAATGTCACCTAAATAACTACCGGTGCCTCATTTGGGTGCTAAATGAATGTCACCTAAATAACTACCGGTGCCTTATTTGGGTGCTAAATGAATGTCACCTAAATAACTGCCGGTGCCTCATTTGGGTGCTAAATGAATGTCACCTAAATAACTGCCGGTGCCTCATTTGGGTGCTAAATGAATGTCAATTAAATATCTACCGGAGCTTCATTTGGGTGCTAAATGAATGTCACCCAAATAACTACCAGTGCCTCATTTGGGTGCTAAATGAATGTCACCTAAATAACTACCGGTGCCTCATTTGGGTGCTAAATGAATGTCACCTAAATAAGTACCGGTGCCTCATTTGGGTGCTAAATGAATGTCACCTAAATATCTACCGGTGCCTCATTTGGGTGCTAAATGAAGGTCACCTAAATAACTACCGGTGCCTTATTTGGCATACTCGTTACATTTGGTTTTTGAATTAACTAAACTACTTGGGAACCAATGTAATTGTGGTTGTATGCTGTGTGCAATGACTATAATCTATAATCTATATCAAATATAACAATGAAGAAACTGAAGTATTACCCTCTAGTCCAATTAAAAATACACAATAAATAGTGTAAATCCCCTTAAAAAGCCTGTCAGTCTTATATTCATTGAGGGCCACGTCACAGTCATGGCTACTTTCAGAGGGCCGACAATAACAGCAAATTTACTGTAAATGAATGTGAATGTGTAATTTCCACATGATATTATACAATTTATAATGCATTTGTCCTTTTTTGATGACTATTTTTGTTATGTATACATATTTTTAACAATATGATGGCTTTCTTTGATTTCATATGTCAACACGACAATCACCTACTCAAGTATTTATGATTTATACTTGGAATATGTTGTTGCATGATGAGGCAATATTAACGTTTAGAAGATGGGCAGTACAGTTTTTTTGGCTAAATCGAAAAACGCAAATACATTTAGCAAAAAAGATGAGGTTATTTTTCTGAACCACATTTTTACCAGGCTTTTGCGGGCCACGTTAAATGATGTGGCGGCCCAGATCTGGCCCCCCGGGCCTTGAGTTTGACACCTGTGTCCTTAAATAATAACAAGAGAATAAGAACTCTCGATTGGCGTCGAGAGTGGAAGGTCGCACTCAATTGGCAACCTTGAGTGCCTTGAAAGGCGCCTAACAAATAAAATGTATTATTATTATTATAACTAAGAAAACTTTAAATAGCGCAATAAAACATAATTAGGTAAAAAATGTGTGTTTTTATCGGCCCCACCCTGTTGTGTTGCAAAGCCGCACAGCGTGGGGGAGGAATGATCTTCCAAGTCTGTCAGTGGAGCAGGACAGTGATAGTAATCTGCCACTGAAAGTGCTCTTCTGTTGGGAGATGATGCTGTGCATTGGATGAAGCTGGTTGTCCGTGATGGAAAGGAGCCTTTGTTTCCGGTGAACGTTGGCCTCCGCCAAGGCTGCCCTTTGTCACCGATTCTGTTCATAATCTTCATGGACAGAATTTCTAGGCGCAGTCAAGGTGTTGAGGGAGTCCAGCTTGGTGACCTTAGGATCTCGTCTCTGCTATTTGCAGACGATGTGGTCCTTATGGCCTCATCAGGCTGTGACCTTCAGCGTTTACTGGAGCGGTTTGCAGCTGAGTGTGAAGCTTCTGGGATGAGACTCAGCACCTCCAAATCCGAGGCCATGGTTCTCAGTCGGAAACGGGTGGACTGTACCCTCCGGGTTGGGAGTGAGGTCTTGCCTCAGGTGGAGGAGTTCAAGTATCTCGGGTTCTTGTTCACGAGTGAGGGAAGGTTGGAGCGTGAGATCGACAGACGGATCGGTGCAGCATCTGCAGTAATGCGGTCGCTGTACCGGACCGTCGTGGTGAAGAGAGAGCTGAGCCGGAAGGCAAAGCTCTCTGTTTACCGATCGATCTACGTTCCCACTCTCACTTATGGTCATGAGTTATGGGTCATGACCAAAAGAATGAGATCGCGGATACAAGCGGCGGAAATGAGTTTCCTTCGTAGGGTGGCTGGACTCACCCTAAGAGATAGGGTGAGGAGCTCGGCCATCCGGGAGGAGCTCAGAGTAGAGCCGCTGCTCCTTCACATCGAGAGGAGCCAGTTGAGGTGGCTCGGGCATCTAGTCCGGATGCCTCCCGGGCGCCTCCCTGGTGAGGTGTTTCGGGCATGCCCAGTCGGCAGAAGGCCCCCGGGAAGACCTAGGACACGCTGGAGGGACTATGTCTCACAGCTGGCCTGGGAACGCCTTGGTGTCCTCCCGATGGAGCTGGAAGAGGTCGCTGGGGACCGGGAAGTCTGGACTTCCCTACTGAAGCTGCTGCCCCCGCAACCCGGACCCGGATAAGCGGTGGAAAATGGATGGATGGATGGATGGATGGATGGAAAGGAGCCTCCTCAGTGTCCTTTGCTCTGCCACAGATGTCGGGCTCTCCAGCTCAGTGCCAATGACAGAGCCCGCCTTCCTCACCAGTTTCTCTAGGCGTGTGGTGTCCTTCTTCTTGAGGCTGATGCTCCAGCACACTACTGCACACAAGAGCACAATAGCTACTACAGTCTGGTAGAAGATCTGTAGCAGCGTCTTGCATACATTGAACTATGGCAGTCTTCTGAGGAAGTACAGAAGACTCTGTCCTTTCCTGCACAAATCATCCATGTTGGCAGTCCAGTCCAGTTTGATGTCCAGATGCACTCCCAGGTATTTGTAGGTCTGAACCACCTCCACACGGTCACCTTTAATGAGAACAGGTTCCTGGTGTGTCCTGTATCTCCAAAAGTTCACCACCATTTCCTTGGTCTTGGTGGTGCAGGTGGTTTGCGTCGCACCAGTTGACAAAGTCCTAGATCAGTTTTTTGTATTTATCCTCTTGTCCGTTCCTGATACATCCCACGATGGCCGTGTCGTTCGTGTATTTCTGGACATGGCAGAGCTCAGAGTAGTACTGAAAGTCGGACATGGTAAACAGAACAGGAAAGACCAAGGTTCTCTGTGGTGCTGGTCACAGTGTGGAACCTGCAGTTCCCCAGTCGCACGTACTGATGTCTACCGGTCAGGTAGCCACCAGATGTGATCCTGCTCCCATCCGTGTCAGTTTATCCCTAAAGAGCTGAGGCTGAATGGAGTTAAAGGCGCTGGAGAATTCCAAAAACTTAATCCTCACAGCACCACTGCCTCTGTCCAGGCGAGCGAGAGATCGGTGGAGCAAGTAGATGATGGCATCCTCAACGCCCACGTTCTCCCGGTATGCAAACGGCAAGGAGTCGAGAGCATGGTGCATGTGGCCAGCATCCGTTCCAGGGTTCTCATCACATGCGACATTAGAGCTGCCACCAGGATGTGGTCTCTTTAGGACTGGAATGATGCAGGACATCTTCCACAACCCAAGCTCAGATAGAAAATGCGTTGTAGAGGGTCTCCCAGCTCCCACGCGCCGGCTTTCAGAAGTCAAACTGATACTCCACCTGGACCTGTAGGGGAGGGTGTGAAGAGGTGTCCCCTTCCGTGCTGGTGTAATGGGTCGGTTAAATTGGTTTATATATAAAGTGGAACCTTGGTTAGCATCATCAATCCATTCCATTCCAGGCATTCTAACCAAATAGATATTTCTCATAAGCAATCATGTAAATCCAATTAATCCGTTCCAGGAATCCAAAAATGTTAAGACAAAAAATGCTTTTCAAGTTTTATGATTATAGTTTAACATGTAAGAAAAGAGTAAAAATGCATTTGAACACATACAACTGAGGACAGAAAGGGCTAAACGAATTAACACTTAAGGTTACTTTTTCTTTCACTGAGGACGGGATTGCTGCCAGAGACACCATGTGGCAGCACGCCGGGATTTATTTCCGAAATTCAATAGTGTTTCTCGCCTCAGGTCTCCGCTTTCCTTTTGATAACTGCTGCAAAATCAGATAATATTGAGCCAAGGAAAGTGGCAGCATTGTGAGAAAGAAGGTGAGAAACTCTTGTTTTGGGGTCTTTCTTTTACAGCTCTCACAATGTTTCTGTCATCACCCACTGATGTTCTCCTGGGTTTACCGGTTTGACATCTACCACTGATATTTTTGGTCATAAAAGCACATAGGCGGGTCAGCAAACTGGAAGACAACTAAGTGCTAAACATAACATTTCCAAATGCCTGCAAAGCATGCTGGTTAGTCCAGCTCTAGCAACAATATCTGGATATCAAGAGTATGTTAACTCCACCTTCTGACCTCCTCGACATATCCTGCAATCAAACAAAAATGTGTCGAACATGGGAAAACTATGGGAGAAAGAATACCACGAGTTACCCAGCATACCTTGCGGCAGGAATGTATTGCTTTCTTATGTATACAGCACTGCAAGTCATGTTGCCGGCTACACTTTGCATGTTAAATGTTTTAAAAAAGGAACTTGGAAATGCCAGGTCGGCCTGATGTGGCCCACCGGCAACCGTTTGCCCACCCCTATGTTGGACGCATCCAACGCATGTTGGAATTTCCTCTTGCGAGACCAATAAAGGCATATCTTATCTTATCTTAACCAATCTGTAAATGACCAGGAGCCAGCTGACTCGATGCCAACATACATGCAATCTGCTCGACCACACAATACCGCAGTCACTTGACAAATCAACACGTAAATGTTTGTCTTCACAAAATTAGCTGACAGCCGGCGTGTCAGTAGAGGGAGGAGGGGAGGTTTGATTTTGGGAGTCAAGCTGGGCAGGAAAACACAACAGCTGCTCGCTGGAATAACAGAGAGGCTGAAACGGCCGCTCCACACGGGTCGTATTACCCACTTGGGCTTTTAATAGGCTAGCTTGCCTGCAGCGAGAAAAGATGACTTTGGGGTACGGATCACGTATAAAAGTATGTTGACGGAAGAATATTATATCTCTGTGTGCGAAAAGTCAGCAGGAAAAGAGGCCAACCGATACCCTCAGTTGGAAAAAGGACAAAAACCCCAACAATGTTTGCATGCTAAGGCAACAATTTTAGGGAACAAAAACAAAGGCATTCAGCATTCCGGAAAAACGGGAATGTCAGGAAATGCGAAAAATGGGTAGCCTGAATGTCTGGATTGTTGATGCTGGAATTGTTGGTTGGTGGAAAAATGTTGAATGAAGTAATTAAGTAATTCAGATCAAAGGCAATTAGTGTTATGGAAAAGTGTGAATGTCGAAAAAAGTTTGAATTTTTGGAATGCGCAATATTGTTAGTTTGAAGTCCCGGATGTTTGGAATTCTGTCATGGTAGAATGCTTTGGATCGGTTGACAAATGTAGGAATTGTGGAAGTTAGAAAAAGGGCCCATTCATTTTCAACTGGAAAAATGCTGTGGAATATTGGGATTTTTGAAAATTGAGTCAGTTAAACAAATTGATGCTTGAATGCTTTGAGACGGTTGAAAAATGGTGTTAGATGCCCAAAAAACGGCGGAATAAAAATAATAATAACTGTAGGATCCCCAATTTCTAAAGAGAAATTGCGTGTGAATGCGTGAGCGGAATGAAAGGACAAAAGTGCAAAAAGAAGAAATGAGCACGAAAGGCACAAGATCAGTGGATCAACGAGAGCGTGATAGCGCAAGTCGCGTGAGAAGGAGTTAAAGGACAAAAGAATGATCAAGAATAGGCTTGTATTGCAGGTTTCAATGATCTCACGACAGGCGCAATAACCATAACATAGTAATCATAATAATAACAAAAACATAAACTCCACCCTGAACCGCCGATGTCACTTCCTGTCTTTCACACTTCTGTCCGCCTGCCACTAAGGTCCCCTAGGAAACACGAGCAGGAGTTTGATTTACATTTTAAATGGCTTATTTACTCTTATTATGTTTACTATGTTGGGAAGTACGAGTGTAAAGTCATTTAGAGCCGCCATTACAATACATTGATGAGACAACAGCCACCGCAGGAAGTACACAATCCAGAACAAAACAACAAGGAACTGCTAACGTTTTGCCACATATCCTTCCATCCATTCTCTACACAGGAAGTGTCCTCATGTTAGCTGGTTTGTCACGCTCATCACATGTGTCGAGAATTTAGTGTCTCCAATGAGACGTGTTGGGGATGTACGAGGAAGCCAAAGTACCCGAAGAACATGCAAACTTAACGCAGAAATGTTCCGGCCCAGACTTCCACCTTTCCTAAAATCCTCCCGTCTCAATCCCAGTGAATGTATTCTTTCAGCCTCGGTAATCCTGTAGCTTGGCTTCTGCCTCCCGACTCATGAATAAGACTATATAATGACTTTTTGAACAGACTGCACTGCTTATGCATACATGGAGCACCTCAGTGGAAGCCACGATAGAGGTGCCGCCCGCCCTTTGTCTGCCCCTCTTTCTTAGAACCTGGATGAACATTAATGCATACCGAGCACATTTCCCGTCAACCATCTGCTTCTGATAGACACCCTTAAAGGTTTCTGACCTTTGCTTTTTTTGCTTGACCCACCAACTCGTTTCCTGCAGGAATATATCCCCAGTGGCAGATTCAAAGCGCAGTCACCATCAAAACCCTGACAGATGCGAAGCCTACTGTACATGTGGTATCCCGAAAGGAGCAAACGTCACCATCAATTGACTCGATGCACACAACTTAAGGAAGCAGGGGGAAGATTCAAGGCGCAACTGCCAAGTCTACATCAAGTTAAACGGACGACCGGGAGAAGCTACAGATCTGATGCAGTCATTTCAAGTAACATTCATTTACCGAGTATCACCAACCCACTTTCTATATAAAAAAATTATAGTAGTGAAGTAAGAAAGGGTTCATAGCATGAGGTTGCAGCAACACCCGCACAAGCAGGATATTCATTCTTTTCCGGACAGAATATCACATTTCCGTCAATGGATCAGCTCCACCCGGTCCTGAGCCGCAGTCCGCATCCCCCCAGCCCCCGGTGTTAACAGAGTTATGACCTTCCATTGCGGAGCAACTTTCACTCTGCCAAACAGCAGCTGTTTAGCGGCGCTAATCGCAGCCAGCTGGACGTCTATCAGTGGCTCAATGAATGAAATGACAACGTATTATGGCCTGCAACTCAATGACGGCTCCGCGCCGTCACTCGTTCTCACTGTAGCCTCGGGAAGTGCGTACCCGCCCACGGTCGCTGCACGTGTTCCCAAGCACCCGAGTGCTCTGGCTCTGTGGGCGTCGAGTCGGTCCGCTCAACCGTCGAGGACGATTGCACTTGTAATGTTTCCACGGTGTGGTTCAAAGGCGCTACTTACACTTCTCCTTCCTCATGCATAAAAGTCGAAACCTCAAGACTAGCTGGCGTTCACAAATGGGCTTGTGTAAACTTTTACGACGCACAGTTGTGGTGTCTGCCTTCCTTACGAAGCTGGGGATTTGGTTACGAGAACGAAACGGGAAAATAACTCAGTCGTAGGACTCATTTCAACTGAAAAGAAAGATCTGGCCTTTAATGGTGCTGTAAACGCAGTGTGAAGTGCGCTCACTTGTGTGTAAAATTTGGGAGACTGAAGACGAGTTAAAAATAAGCACGTGGCCTCAGACAAACTTTTCCACAAAGCAAGACTGCTCTTCTTACAAGACATTTCATTTATTCAGCTGAAAAACCCGTGAAGTGATGCTTTCTACCGGAGAATGTTATTATAATGATCTTGATTGTAGTACTGCAGCAACAAGCTGGTTTTGCATTGCACCGCAGAGACCAAGAGGCCTAACCTATAAAGTACAGCGGGAAAAATAGGTGCAGCGTTCACTAATGGGTTCCAGCCATGGTACGTAGCTAATTTCCGAGAAGTAGGATTTTTTATTTATAACTGGAATATTTTCATTTTAGAGCACACAGAAAACCTACTTGTGATCTTTTAAGTATCTTTTTCTAACATTACTGGAGCCCCCCAGACATGACATAACACCCCTATATTATTCATTCATTCATTCATTTTTTTATACCGCTTATCCTCATTAGGGTCACGGGGTTGCTGGAGCCTATCCCAGCAGACTTTGGGCGAGAGGCGTGGTACACCCTGGACTGGTCGCCAGTCAATTGCAGGCCACATATAGACAAACATTCCCACTCACATTCATACCGATGGACAATTTAGAGTCGCCAGTTAACCTAACATGCATGTTTTTGGAATGTGGGAGGAAACCGGAGTACCCGGAGAAAACCCACGCACGCACGGGGAGAACATGCAAACTCCACACAGAGATGCCCAACGGAGATTTGAACCCATGTCTTGATTTGTCTTAATTTGAACCCAGATCTCCTGACTGTGTGGCCAATGTGCTAACCACTCAGTCACCGTGCGGCCCCTATATTGCCCCTATATTAGTGATGGAAATTTCAGCTCTCCTTAGAGAGCTGCTTCTTTTGGCTCGGCTCACAAAAAAGAGCCGGCCGTTTCGGCTCCGAAGTAGATTTTTTTTAATTGTCTTAAATTATGCATATTGTGTAAAATGAATTACTAATGTAAAAAATACACAATATCAAATGTTTAGTATTAAAATTGATTTATTAATGAACAGCTACTAATTGGTATTATACTATAAAAATATATGTATATTATTATATTATTAAATTATTAAATACAAAGACAACTAGTTTCTGTAGCCGAGGATCGGACCGCCTAGGGGTCCGCCTCCGACCGCCACCCAGCTCAATTAGCACCCGACCCCTTTGGCCCCTCCTACGAGTGGTGAGTTCATGGGAGGGGGGACCCACGTTACCTTTTCGAGCTGTGCCCAACCGGGCCCCATGGGTGCAGGGCCGGCCACCAGACACTGGCCATCGTGCCCCACCTCCAGGCCTGGCTCCAGGGGGGGACCCCGGTGACCCGTGTCCGGGCGAGGGAAAACGAAGTCCAATGTTTTAATTCATCATCAGGGCCTTTTGAGCCACTCTCTGTCTGGTCCCTTCCCTAGGACTTGTTTGTCATGGGTGACCCTAGCAGGGGCATGACAGCCCTTGACCACCTAGCTCCTAGGATCATTGGGACACGCCCTTTGTCACCAATTCTGTTCATTACTTTCATGGACAGAATTTCTAGGCGCAGCTAGGGCGTTGATGGGTTTCAGTTTGGTGGCCACAGGATTCGGTCTCTGCTTTTTGCAGATGATATGGTCCTGCTGGCTTCATCGAGGAGTGACCGTCAACTCTCACTCGATCGGTTCGCACATGAGTGTAAAGCGGCTGGGATGAGAATCAGCACTTACAAATCTGAGTCCATGCTTTTTCGCCTGGAAAAGGGTGGACTGCCATCTCCGGGTCGGGGATGAGGTCCTGCCTCAAGTGGAGGAGTTGAAATACCTCGGGGTCTTGTTCTCGAGTGATGGAAGTATGGAACGCGAGATGGACAGGCGGATTGGTGCTGCGTCTGCAGTGATGCGGACTCTGCACCGGTCTGTTGTGGTGAATAGAGAGCTGTTCCAAAAGGCAAAGCTCTCAATTTACCGGTCGATTTACGTTCCTACCCTCACTTTTGGTCATGAGCTTTGGGTAGTGACCGAAAGGACATGTTCGCTGGTACAAGCGGCCGAAATGAGTTTTTTCTGCAGAGTGGCTTGGCTCTTCCTTAGAGATAGGGTGAGAAGCACTGTCATCCGGGAGAGACTCGGAGTAGAACCGCTGCTCCTCCGCATTGAGAAGAGTCACATGAGGTGGCTTGGGCATCTGGTTAGGATGCCTACCGGACGCTTCCCTGGGGAGGTGTTCAGGGTACTTCCAACCGGTAGGAGGCCTCGGGGAAGACCCAGGACACGCTAGAGAGACTATGTCTTTTAGCTGGCCTGGGAACGCCTCGGCATCTCCCAGGAACAGCTGGACAAAGTGGCCGAGGAGAAGGACGTCTGGGTTTCCCTGCTTAGGCTGCTGCCCCCGCAACCTGACCTCGGATAAGCGGAAGAAAATAGATGGATGGATGGATGGATGGATGGAATACAAAGAGACAAATTAGGTGAAAAAAGGTCTCATAAACCACAGTACAGCGTGTCTTTTGACCAATGACAATCGCCAGTAAAAAAACCAAAAACTAGTCAGGTCCCAACTGGCTCCCAAAGGCGCGAGCCAGTTCTTAGAGCTGACTAGTTGGCGCCCTACGCATCACCAAACTTTACACTCGCCCACAGTATGTCAGGACCCGGGACTGTGTGTCAGAGACTCTTCTCTGTGATGTAGGGGCCCCCCAGGGAACGGTCCTGGCACTGTTCCTCTTTACACTACTCACTTTTCCCACCAGTCAGCCTCCTGCCCCCTACAGGAGTTCTCTTGAGGACTCTGCCATCGTTAGACTCATTACAGATTGGACAAACAGTCGTACAGAGAATCCATTCAGAACGTTGTAAAGTGGTGCCAGAGAAACCACCTTCTGATAAATGCCAACATGACCAAAATACTAGTGGTGGACTTTGGTCGGTTCCACCCCCATCACCAGTAAACATCCAGGGAAGCAACAGAGATGGTGACATTTTTTAAGTACCTGGGTGTTCATCTGAATTACTGGATCGACAACAGAACTGCACTTTACAAAAAAGATCTGCTTGGGAGGCTGAGGTCCTTTTGGGGTGCAGGGGCCATCTCTGCCATCTTCTATGGCGTGGTCTGCTGGGGGTGCAGCATCAGGCTGGACAAACTGATAAAGAAGGTTCTGTCCTGTCCTGGGATGTGACCGGATGATCCATCCAAGTGTCTGAAGGAGAGGTATCACAGGTATTTCCATCATGCAGCTGTCAGAATCCATAATAAAAACAGCTCAAAAAATCCTGTTATCCTGTTCAACGTGTATGCAGCTGTGAGTAATGTATATCACTTAATTTGAATTACCTTGATTTTACACTTCTTCTGCTCTTGTGGGCTTTTGTACTCTGCTGTTGTGTGCTCTTGCGTGTTGTGCGCTTTTGTACACTGCTGTTGTGTGCTCTTGCGTGTTGTGTGCTCTTGTACTCTGCCCTTGTGTGCTTTTGTACTCTGCTATTGTGTGCTCTTGTTCTTTTTCTGCCGTAATCCTGGACACTCCCCTTGTGGGAACTGTAAGGACATACTTTATATAGTAGACAAAATAGGACAAAATAAGACATAAATAAGGGTGGGGGTGTGGGGTTTGCGGAAAAAAAGTGCTCCCATCATTAGCATGACAGCCACATGTGGCGTGCTTGCCTCTTTCACTGCATGTAAAGTACTTGTAGTTCACATGGTCGTTATGTGCTACGTACACTGCATGATGAATTATGGAAGAGTTTCCGATACCACGGGCAGAGACGCACATCTCGTTAACATTTCTCGGCCATTGGGTCATCAGTACTGTAATCAGTAATTTCAGCACCATGTGATGCGCTTCTGATGATTTGCCTACTATTTTGTTTGAGACATTTATTGGGCATGTGCTCATTTTTGCAATGTTTTCTCATTCCCTGGCACTGCGCAATGCACCATTTCGGTTTTAAACGACAGAAAATCTAAACGGTTTTGGCCAATTTTCGGAATGTCATCGAGTCCCAATCTGTTGAGGTTCTCGATTTACAAACGAGTTTTGTTCCAATGACGGCGATGTAAGAGGAGTTTTAGTGAACCAAATTATATCTACAGTATATTAACACCTATGTCACTCGCACGGTAGGGCAAACTCAGAAAGGACGTATTAAGATTAAATATAAGTTACTAAAAAAGAAAACAACTTTTTACTTTTCTCCCTGTGTTTGTTTTGCACACTGAAAGGGGGGTTGCAAATGAGGGAGAGACAGGGTGTTTTAATAATGATAGCACTACACTGTTTAGTTGTCACTGTCCATTTCATAGGAGCAGATCCTTTAAGTTCAAGAACACCGTCTTCATCCTTCTTGATGGTCACGGCGCATGCAGTCGGCAACATTTCAAATTTTTAGTCTGCTGAAAATGAATAGACAAACTTGTTGGATTTTTTATTCCTGTAACATTCCACTTATTCTACAGGACGACATGACTGAGGTGGTAGACTGGTCATCTTCCAACTCAGTGGTTGGATGATGGTTGTTGGTTCAATCCTTAGCCCTTGTGTAATCAGCAATCATTCCGTTCCAAATTCCTCTGGTCTTTGTTGGAATGTTTTGTCAAACACAACAAAACATTCCAACATTGAAACATCATGCACATTAAGGACACGTGTGCTATCAATCAGGACTTTTCTAAAAATATACACATTTTCCATAAAAATGAAAACTTGAAAATTAATGGACAATTTCAATGTCACTTCCAATAGGCCCACGAGGTAGATTGGTCGCCTCCCAAACCAGTTATTGCTGGTTCGATTTTCAGTCCTTGAGTAATTGTTCAAAATATTTATACATTTCAAGAATAATTCCTCATTTTTTCATTCCAACATTTCAAATTTTGCCGTTTCTTTGTTCGCTAACTACTCCCTTGTTTCCATCAAAATGATTGGCTGTTGCCCCCTAATGGAGGAAATGTATTTTACATTCAGCATTACATGCAACATTTGGTTTATTCTCAGTGTGCAGAGTGTCTGTCTCCCAATCTGATGGCTGCTGATTCGATCGTCAGTCTGCAAATGGATTTTAAAACATTATGATTTTTCTACATGTCAGTTCAGCTTCAGCAGGACTTGCCTAAAAAATGTTCACGTTTTGTATAATTCAGAATTTTCTGCCACATTTTACCCGTTGAAAGTGAATATACTATTTTCAATGACGTCACCAACTGGTAGAAATTCCATCTATACATACATTTTCTATGCTGCTTTCTCTGTCCTCAATAGGTTTGCAGATAAGCTAGAACCTATACCACCTGAATAGCTGCAACCTCATTGGTGGTTGCTGGTTCGATCCTCAGTCGGCAAATAGATTTCAACACATTTCTAGGGTATTTCCTACATTCATTTTTTCGTTCCAGTTCCGCTTTGACACATTTTCTGAAACTGAAACTGCTTAATGTAGTTTGACTTCAGTCTTCACTCACTTTGCTTTTTATTGACGCAATGGGATCTGCCTTATGCTTTGGAGATATGAAGGCAAAAAACCAAAAAAAAAAAGCGATGTTGCACTTCAACAGTGTTGGTTGGCTTTTTCTCTTTGTACAGTATTAATAATTTATGGGGATGTGTATGTAACCACAAAAACGTCACAGCATGAAAGGTCGCAACATGAGACATCCAAACACGAGGATTGCCTGTACTTAGCCGAACATGAGAGGGAGCATTTGCTGAAATGCTTGCTGTGCTGTACATGTGATTTGCAAATGAATGGGAGTGCTGGTGCTGGAAGGCCACACAACCTTGAATGTGTCTCCACTCATGCACTGTCACACTGGTTATTGCGCTTGCCCACGCCCACCCTCGGGCACATGCATAAACACTCAGAGACATACTTAATGCCCACTCATCAGCCAACTCATGTTCACGTCCATCTACCCATCTGTCCACAATCCACTCATCCACCAGTACTCATCCGTTTCCTTTGCATGCACATTCTTTGCGTGCGTTGTCACTTGCAACAATACCGTTTATGCATGTGCCTGTGAACAAAGTGAATGGTTGGGGGTCAAAACGGAGTATAACTATCCAGATGCTGCATCGACAACCTTCAGCGCTGTTGTTGTTACATGCATGTCAGAGTGTAAGCCCTGCAACTCAGCCGTGCTGAAGGCATGAATATCAGCGGCAAATTATGCACGGATGGAGAGAGACCTTACTGTTCTCGGGTTCAAATCTACTGAATTTTTACTGTGCGCTCTGTCGTACGAACACACCCTAGACGAACACTATTAAGTAAACAAATCATATGCCACGCAAATGTAAAAACATGTCAACAAAATGTAAAAAAAAATGTCCAATTAAATGTCATTTACATTTATTACAGTGAAATGTATACACGTAATGCTGTTCAAGCCGCGCCAGCTAAATTTAGATGGTATGAATAAAGAGAGCAAAACTGTTTTGCCAATCAAGAGCCAATCATGAGCTATAAGAAATTGAGTTGTCAACCCATCGTAAACCGTGGGAGGTCATTGCTCAATATAAGTCATTTGAGAAAGACAGCTAAAATCAGCACACATCAACTTAACACGTGAAAAATGTTGAGGAGACGTGTAGAGTAATAAACGTAACTGCTTCCCAGCGTGCACTGCTTCCCAGCAAAGCTGCTGCAGTTCATCCATCTGCCATGATGGTGCTCCCTCTGGTGACATAGGCTGTCATTGCAGCTGAATGGCTTGCAATAGGTTTGCTGGGAAGCAATGCACGATGGGAAGCAATTTGGATAGTTTTTTTTAATTCTACACTCATATAGGTACTTGTCTTGTGTAATTCTTACCTACCTTTGCGTGTTAAGTTGCTGTGTGATGATTTTAGCCTCAAACTGTTACGTTGAGTAACGACCTCCTGCGATTTCCAATGGGTAGCTCCTGCCAAAGAGCGCGCTAAGAGCCCGCTTCCTCACTGATTTGTGAGTGGCACAGCCTTTAAACGATTAGTAGTAGTTCTGAAGTATAGGCGATGTCACGAGATTAGAACATGGCCATAAATTACCAGCGCCCCTGTAGAAGCCGCAGAGTTCATAGTTAATAGTAACAGTAATAGTTACGTTCATAGTACTGCTTACACGCCGGAAATCACGCTACACAAATCATGGAAAACGTAAATATTGATAATTGCATTATTTTTGATATAATGTATAATACAAAGAAATATATGTTTTGCAACATTACAACTGTGTTACCTTAGCAAAAACAAGCGACATTTTTTCAACCACAAAGCGCACTCGGAGTGTATTAAGCACAGAGAACGGAAAAGAGACGGAGGCGGGGTAAGCGTGCATATTCTCAACGTCCAAAGCCATAATCAGAAGCCTAATTGCAGGGAAATTGGATGTTAGGAGAAAGGAGAGGGGGGAATTAAGAGAAGGGAGATAGAGAGGAGGGCTCCATGCTACAGAATGGAGGCCTTCAAAATAGACCCTCTCCCTCAAAGCTGTCATCGTCGTCGAACGTCTTCTCACATGCACCGTGTGGCCCACCACCACCATCATGGTATTGAACAACGTAGTGTAGATCTCAAGGAACATAACGTAGCAAAACACAATGAAATGCAATGAAGGCCGCAGTCAAATAGATAGTGATGGTGGAACCTGCTTAGGTCCAGCCTGCTTTTCATGCGTTTACTTTTGTCCCTTTTGTCTGCCAACTCCTCCCATTTTTCAACTTTTCCAAAAAACTCCCACATGTACTGTAATTTAATATTTTCTGATTTTATTTTGAAAAGGAATTCTGCTTTTACCACATGGCTCAGGAGGTAGAGCAGTTGTTCCCCAACCCGGCGGTTGCTGGTTTAAGCCTCCATTCCGCTGTAATCATCCAGTTTATTCACACATATCAACATTGTCTGCATATTTACTTTCAAACATTTCAAATTCCGACGTTTTTAGTCTGATTAAATCTGGTGAAACTGGTGAAAAATAATTTCCCTTTACTTAACGTTCCACACATTTTGCAGGGGGACATAGCTTTAGTGGGTAGATTGGTCGTCTCCCAAACCGATGGTTGCTGGTTCGATTTTCAGTCCTTGTGTAATCGTTCAGCATATGTATACATTTCAAGAATCGTCTTCATTTTTCCACTTTTCAGGTTTGGCCGTTTCTTTGTTCGCTAACTACGCCCTCGCTTCTGAAACACTTCAAAGCATTTGGGCATCAAATGTTCAGCTCATTCACAACATTTAGGCTATCTGTAAGGACTTATCTTCCCACAGTTTCCATAGTTTTCTGTTGCAGGTTTCCCATGGAAAATGAATGGACAATTTCAATGTCGCCCCCTAAAGGGGGAAATTGGTTTTACAACATTACATGTAAAAGGCCGCTTTTTCTGTGCATAGAGACATGGCTCAGGTCGTAGAGTGGCTGACGGTTCCTGGGTCGATCCTCAGTTGGCAACTAGATTTCAACACGTTTATTGGGTATTTTTCTTGCATCAACACACAATTTTTTCTGACATAATTTTCTTTAGTATTGACAACCTGTTTATGTATTATGTGGAATAATAAGAGCTCAACACATTTTGGGGGTATTTCAACAGTCATGCTACATTTTACTTTCATTCACACGCAATTTCTACTTAAATTGTTTTATTTAGTATTGACAGGTATTTCAACATTCATTCGACATGTCAGTTGCATTCACACGCAATTTGTACTAAATTTGCTTGATTTATTTCTGACAACCTGTTTATGTAGACTAAATAGATTTCTACACATTTCTAGGGTATTTCTACATTTCATTGCATTCACACACAATTTTCACACAAGTGCTCATTTAGGTCAACCACTTTTTGTCAACATACAGTAAATGTGTAGATGTTTCAGTGAGTAATGTTTTGTTTTGTTGTTTTTTGATATGTTTTGCAGTATTGTTAAGGTCATTATCATCGCTATGCAGACCCAGCAAAAAAGTAGTTGAAAAGACATTGAAAAGACGTCATTACCATATGGTCGGTTGAAATGTGTTTATTTTTGGGCTATGTTTGGACCAAATGAGTTGGACTAAACTCTACCCAATTTTTCGACGTCTATTTCTGGGCTAAAATCGAGGCAAAAAAAAAACAATGTCCAAATGTCGTCTAGTGTTGGGTGGGTAAGCATCGTGAAAGGAGCAGCAGTGGAACTAAATCATTTAAAATTATTCTATCACTGTATTACATTTGTGTTGTTTTCACTTCTGGCTCACACAAACCCTGTCTTGAATATGTTTGTCCAATTTGCACCCTGTGCTCAGTACACGGCCATATACTTTCCTAAAGCATCTCTTAATCCTTAACAGGGGTGTTAATGGGGGCCTTTGGTCTCCATCTTGACGCCTGACACATCATTGGAGACTGTGTGTGGCCGCCCGTTTGTATCCTTCGGAGTGCAATAACCAATGTTGTCAGCAACGATCTCTGCTTATTGCAGCTTCTGCAAACACATCTGTCTGCTGCTGAAATATTGGTTAAAACCCTGCGTCCGTTCTCCTATACGGTTCCGCCATACCCGAGTGGGAAATGAGAAGGCTACATTGTCCATTGAATATGCACCGCTGTCATCATGCAGCAACACTGTCAGTGTCTTGCTGAGAAGGATTTACAGTCATGACTTGCACAGTCACCGTTCTGCATTCACAGCCTCACAAATTTGCGGATTTGGTCATACTTGTAGCTTATGAGTTTGCAAATGTAGACAGTTTGCTTGACCAAAAGAGGCCTGTATGATTTTATGTGTACTGTGGGGATGAAACGTTAATTTACATTTAATGACCGAGCTATGGCACTGACGCCTGGCGGGTCCCTGAGGTGATGATGTCGTTGAATAGGATGTCGCCTACCAGCAGTGTGATGTCTCACGCTTATGCACATGATAATCTACCAGTTTGAATTTGCCAGGTCAATTTATTTAATCATTTAATTTGTCCCAATTTATGGTACTTTCCCACAGATATGGCAACCTATTTAAAAAATATATTTTTGTCCTCTGCTGGATTTAGTAACATGTAACATGGATAGCTGCATAAACACTAATATTTTTGGATTTTTGTCACACAAATTGTTGTCATTCAGTCACGTTGGAAGTCACGTTGGAATTGCTATAATGCACGTATGTTTTACTCATGTGTTGAATTGCTATAATGCACGTATGTTTTACTGATGTGTTGAATTGCTATAATGCACGTATGTTTTACTGATGTGTTGAATTGCTATAATGCACATATGTTTTACTCATGTGTTGAATTGCTATAATGCACGTATGTTTTACTGATGTGTTAAATTGCTATAATGCACGTATGTTTTACTGATGTGTTGAATTGCTATAATGCACATATATTTTACTCATGTGTTGAAAGTCTTTCTCTGTGACTAGCTAGCGCGCTATTAATTAATGCTATTTTCATCCATTATGGTCTTCGGTCATGGTAAGCTCCTTTCATGTCGGTGCATGTCTCTACAGCCGAATAATGTAAAGATTTATGGATGATTCTTTTAGGTCCAGGAGGCCGCTCCTGATGCATCCGCACTTTCTGCTTGCCTAACCGGACATCCGGTCGCGTCGTTTATCCTTCACAACTCTGCTACTTAGCGTCACGTCTTTGAATGCGTCCACTGAATGCCATTTTTATGCTTGAAAATGGAAATTTGCCTAAAATATGCATATTTTTGGAGGAATAGTGGGCCATAATCAAACACAAAACGGCAATGATTTATTCATGGATATATTTTTTGAAAAGTGGAGTGCCAATTGCAAAGGGATTTCTGTGTACTCCTCTCCGCTGATGTCACTTCATTTCAGCAAATGAGTTCTTTCATTTTCCGCGTGGCACCGCTGCCTCTGGACGCGGCCTCTTCACCAGTTGCTTATTTATTGCTCTCCGGCGCAAGCAAATGACGTTAGCCTCGCGTCGCCGCGGCTGCGGGGGATCGCGTTACACGCTCTCAGCGCTGATTGCGCCGCTTCATCCTTGACTGCGGAGAAAACCAGAACTTTGCTGGTAATTTGCTTCCCTCCAGTCTGATTGGAATAACACGTCCTTCATTGTCCCCGCTATTTTACATCAGCTCCTCGTTTCGCTGCCTACGGCTCCTCAGCCAAGAGTGTAGGTGTTGTGTACGACTGGTAATAAAAGCAGATGGACCTTTCCTTTGGCCGGAGTGCGGTTAGTCAGATATACGCTGCCCTTCGGCTGCGCTGTGTGAAGCGTAGTGACCTCTCCGTGGCTTTAATGCAACAGTCTACCTGTTAAGCACACACACGCACGCACACACACCAGCCCTCTCGAAAAGGTACATCATAAGTCTTCCTTCCAGTGGGTGGGAAACGACTTGTGTTGCCGTTTTAATGAACTCTCATATTGAGAGCCGGCACGTCTCCACGGTGGTGAGTCACAGGTCATTATCACTCGCATCTCCGGGTATTCAGGGAGGCTGTCGTGTGCGAATGTTGCACTTGTGGAAATGTGTCACATGACAGCATTTGTTTTTCACATCACATTTCTCTCCGTGCCTGTTGTGGCTTTTGTGTTTTGCCACACTTTTTTCGGTTACTCGGTGGGGACAGGATATCTCAAAATAACGGTGGCGTGCAGCCGGGGCCAGCAAAACCTTCCCTGCTGGCCTAAACAATGTCATACTAGAAATTTATTCCCAACGGTCCATTATCTTCTACCGCGGACACTATTCATCATTGTCGTATTTTTCGGGGGTGGAGGGGCGCTGAAAATAATTTTATCTCCCAAAGGGGGCACTGCAAACAAAGTTTTGGGAGCCACTCAATGAACTCGTGCAATCCCAGCCATTTTTCAACTGCCCATTTTAGATAAGTTTTGGATCTTTTAAGGCACAAAGATTATCGAGTGCTAAGCCTATATAAACCTGGAAGCTACCAAAAGAAAGACTAGACTCTCGTCTTCCGTCAGAAAGAAAGAGTTTGTTTCTACCATTTTTCGTTTTTTAGCAATCGGCAGTGGGACATCGGTAAGTTTCACGAAAATATTGGTTCCCGACTAAAAAAGGGACACAAATATTTTTGCTTTGACCAAATATCTAAAGAACTTTATCACAAGATAACAAAACAGATTATTTTACACCAAAAGAATTTATTTACAAATATAACACCATGAACTACTTTTCACATTTGGAACTGAAGTGTGTGCGTGTGCACGTGTTAAAATTCCCCAACGACGCTTCTGCACCCTACACTGCACGCGTGTTTTTACATGCACACTTCTGCCACCTAAGCGGCCGTTTTTATGCTTCAAAATTGCCCCAAAAGTGACATCCGCAGCGGGGGGAAAAATATGTCGTTGGGATTGGGTTTATAAGACTTTGAGTTTATAAAAAGTACGTCTTTGGTATCGAATGAGTCAAACAAAACAAAAATATCATGCCATAAAGCGGAACTTTTGTCACGAATCCATTCTGACATTTTTCTAATAAAAACAAAATAAATAAATCCAATGAGTGGTTAACACAAAACATGGTTATATATTTAGATATCTTGACAATCAATAGTTTCACATGCAAACAAAGAACTTGTAACGCATATCAAGTGGAATTTACTTGGATGAAGAATGAAGATCAGAGACATTGTGTCTCGTCTTCTTTTTACCAAAACGCCGCCGCTTGCGACTTTATTTGGCTCCATTTTGGGATATTCTTCGGCCGGCATGAGTAGGAAAAGCCAATATTTGTGGCGGAACCGTGTCAGTCAGTAAAGACCTCCACGCCCAACCGGGCATAACAACATAGACAGAGCTGGGGGACGACGACGTCACGGTCCCGGTTGCCCTGCTAACTAAATGCTCGTGTGATAAACGTACGTGACGAAGACGGTGCATTGATGGCGCGACAAAACGTGCGCCACATCGCACGCCAAGTGAAAAGTGTACACAACGGTTTGGTTTGTTTTCCACCGAAAACCCGCTAACTGGGGTTCCAGTTTTCCCCTTTTGAATAAAGGATTTCATCGCTGTTTTTCCGTGCACCGTGCACTTGATGGTTCCATTTCCCTTTTATTTCGCCAACAGCTACAACCGCACGGTCGGCGCTTTTGCTACCTGCGCTTATGACGCGTGAAGGACTCAAACAAAGCCGTAAAATAGTTCAACGCATGAGACTTTTGAAAAGCGCGCCAAGTTGTGTTCTGCCGCCTCACCGTCGCACAGGAACTACGTCATTACCCCACTCTCCTCTCAGAATGGCTGTCACAGCAGGGCCGAGCACTTTCACAAAGTGCATACATCCAGCAATGCGCTGGAATTAGCATACGGTTCCGAGGTTAAATGGACCTTTCACGCCCACCTCTACTTTACTGGCTGGCAGACAGTAAAAAACAAAGCACTGGGATACTCGATTTGAAGTCTGATTGCTTGAACTGCATTCAAATCCCGGCTGCACCGTATATAAGGTGTACAATCTGTGGCTTTCCCAAAACGCGAGCATTGCAAAGCCCTGCGGTGCTGACTGGAATCCAGCAAGTCTGGACTCATATTTACTGTATTGGATTTTGCTCGAGGCTTAAAATGCCAACAACCAAAATAACAAGTCCTCCAAGACAGAGCATGGAGAAGATCCCTCTCGAATTTCACATTGCGGATCTCAGCCTAGTCTTCTTTTTGGCGCGTAAGGTGGTTTCATGGAACGGAGAAGCTCTCCAGCACATGCCTTTGAGCCGAATATTCACGAGCCGGGGATTGACGGTGAATGTGTAGTTAAATAGCGGATGTGTTTCGTAACACCGACGCAGACTTACAGCTTTGATTTAAAGGGGGGACATTCCGATCGATCTGCCACCGATCAGCATCGGGGGATATCTGAGGGAAGCACGATATCGGCAAATGCCGATCAATGCCGGTCACCAAAACCAATCAACTGTGGCTTGTACCATTCAGCCTGTTTAGTGTCCAACAAAACAAACATGTCTGCCACGAGGAATACCTCGCGGGGATGGCACGGTAAAAAGATGGGTGTACCCTGCCAATCAAACAAAGTCAGCTGGGATAGGCTCCAGGATACCCCGCGCCCCCCCCGGAGGACAAGCGGCATAGAAAAAGGACGGATGGATCACAACGGCATTTGAAGAGCAAACACTTGTTGTGTCGCTGGGGAGCGCTCCAACGTACTCGTAGGACAGTCGGGAGGCTAAGCAAGTAACCCGAGGACAGCAGCCAAGGACTGAGGGAAATTTCTCCCAGACCTAGACCTAGACCCAGGCCCCACCAAATCTCCACCAGGCAATCACATCAAAATTCTCTTTCAAGATTCCGGAATTGTGCTAACTTTTCCAAACTCACTCGTCATGAAAAAAAATGACAAAGGACAGCAAATCCATGTGATCGGTATCAGCACCAGCCAATTAAATTAGTAAGACATAGTATGGCTTTGCGACCCGCATAGGTGGTATTTTTGGTTGCATCGTGAGCAAGGCGTTTTTGCTGATGAGTATAAATTGAAACATCAAGGTGAATCGCTGCATATAAAGAAGTCTTCCTCCAGTAACTTTCATGTTGAGCTCTGACTACCGTCTGTGCAGCTCCAGCTTTGCCAGTGCAGGACAGGTGAGGTGCAGTTCCTACCAGTAAAACGCCTGATGATGGAGATTATCGCTACAAAATTCCCACAAATAAAAACATGTTTTTATCAATCAGAATCAGAATCAGAAAAACTTTATTGCCATTGTAAGTGAACAATTCACGAACTAGGAACTTTCTTTGGCGACTCAGTGCAACGTAGAATTCTAAGTAAACATAGAGCATTAAATAAACATAGAACTAACACTAACTAAACATAGAACCCTGAGTAAAAAGTTGAAATCACTGATAAGTAAAGGCATGAGGGTGTTTTTAGTGCAGGTATTATAAGGTGCCAAAAATACTGGTTATAAAGTGAGCATAGTGCAAATGTTATAAAGTGTTCATGAGTTCAACAGCAGCAGGAAAGAAACTGTTCTTGTGGCAAGAGGTTCTGGTGCGAATGGACCGTAACCTTCTGCCAGAGGGGAGTGGCTCAAATAGTCCATGTCCAGGGTGGGAAGGGTCAGCACGTATCCGGCCTGCTCGCCCCCGAGTTCTGGAGACGTACAGGTGGAGAGATGGAAGGCTGCAGCCGATCACTTTCTCGGCAGAGCGCACGATGCGCTGCAGTCTGTGTTTGTCCCTGGCAGTGGCCCCGGCAAACCACACTGTGATGGAGGAGGTGAGGATGGACTCAATAATGGCCGTGGACTCAATAATGGCCGTGTAGAATTGCACCATCGTCTGGACAGGCAGCTTGGCTTTCCTCAGCTGCGCTTTGGGTCTGTAGTTGGTGATTTCCCTCAGACCTTTCCAGACAGAGACAGGGTTGTTGCTCCAGGACTTCTCCTTCAGATGTGTGTTGTACCTTGATTTAGCCTTCTCCACCTCCTTACTAAATAGGTACTTGCTCTGTCTGTATACGTGAGGGTCGTTGTTCTTGTGGGCCTTTTCTTTCTCTTTCCTTAGCTGTCTCAGTCTGGGTGTGAACCAGGGTTTGTCGTTGTTGAAGGTCACTCTGGTGTAAGATGGGACTATGCTGTCTTCACAAAATTGAATATATGACATCACTCTGTCTGTGTATTCGTCCAGGTTATTAGTAGATAATTTGAATAGTTCCCAGTCTGTTATATCCAAACATGTGCGAAGCTCCTCCACAGCCTCACTTGTCCACTTTTTAGCTGTTCTCACAGTAGGTTTGGAGAGCTTCAGTCGTTGTTTGTATGCTGAGATGAGGTGAACAAGAACACGCAAACTCCACACACACTAGCGTGGGATACACTGTAGCAGAATTTCTGTGTGCTTTTGATAGCAAATAAAATGAATTCAACCTTGGTTAGAGTCGTTCCAGAAGAACTCTAACCGATACGTTCTGTAAACAAATTAATTTTTCCCACAAGAAGTCATGGAAACTCAATTAGTCCATTGCAGCCAAAAATGCAAAAGTTTTACAATTATGAATTTCTGAAGTATATTGCTGTAGTTAGAGCATAGAAAATCTGTTTACAATTTTCAAAATGAAATTTTTACCATTATTAGAGCCCTGTAGGCATGAAATAACACCCCTAAACTCCCCTATATTACCCAATATAGTCGACATAATAAACAAATGAGCCATCCATTCATTCACTTTCTATGCTCCTTTTCCTCACTAGAGTCGCGGGGGTATGCTGGAGCCTATCCCAGCTAACTTTGGGCGAGAGGCGGGGTGCACCTTGGACTGGCTGCCAGCCAATTGCAAGGCGGAAACAACCCATTTAGGACAAAAATGCTTGTGTGTGTTTCTATAACTGTGTTCCCTAAAGGGATTGAGTGGCGAGACGGACATGAAGTGATGCCAGTGCAAATGTGCATATTTAATAACGGCCCATATTCAACCACAAAGAAGGAATGGTTATTAATCTATTTTTGAAAAACCACGATAGTGTGAAGCGGCAAAATTCCAGCCCTGTTGTGATGAGGCACTACTAGGCAAAAATTCACGTAAACACAGACGAAGGATGACTGAAAGGCATTTAAGGTTACTTCTAACGTCACTGAAGAGCAACACAGACACCACCTTCGGGTTTTGCTATTGTTGCTGATTTTTCATAGTCGGTCTCGCCGCTGCTAAATAACAGCTGAGGATTCTGACTCAAAAATGGCACCATTTTTTTTATGGAATGAGGTGAAGAGCAATATTTCCCCCTGGATTGCCGGTATAATGTGAGCGTTCAGGACGATGTTCAGTTTTCAGAAACTCAGCCCTTGACCGTTCCTTATTCAGCCCCCATGTTATCCCACATTTGTTCCCGTATCCCTCCTGTATCATTTGTATCCCTCCGTTGTTCCTGAGAAACACAACTACGCACACTCACACAATGATGCACACTACAATACACAATACCTTCACTGTTACAACGAGATACATCAATTGATAGCTTTAACACTGAAAATACATGAAGGTATGCCGACGGGAGAAATGTCTTTCAGGGTTGCCATGGAAATATCCGGTCGTTGTATTCTCAGGGCAACTGGAATCGATGGCAACTGGATTGTTCAGGTTGTCTTAGACGACGTTTCGCCTCTCATCCCAACAGGCTTCATCGACCAGGTGGGACAAACACTAGTGTGACCAGGTAGGACAGCCATAGTCCTAGCCCCATGCTTCATCAGTTCATGGTCAATGACTATATAAAGACTATGTAAACCATAAAGAAATCCATATCCTGTCTAAATTTTGTTGAATAGGATAGGCATCTATTTCTGGGCTAAACCAAGGCAATGACGGACCGACCGACCAGCTGTAACCCAAAAAACAACATCCAAATGGGTGGTTGGGTTCTAATCTGCTCTAACCCAATCAATTTTTCCCATTAAAATTGCAAATCCAGTTAATTTGTTCGGGAGAGCCCACATTTGTAACACAGAACGGGTTCTTATAGTTTTGCGCCGGATTGGTGAGCGCACAACTTCTTGATCCATCTGCTTCTAAACCTGTCATTTTTAGCCAAGGTTTTAGAAAAGGTCGTTTTTAGAAAACAATAACATGTGAGATAAGTCTCAGTCCGGTTTTAGATTGCGACACAGCACCGAGTCTGCACTACTGAAAGTTCAGAACACTGAACTGGACTGGACTGTGTTGCTGGTGATGCGTGACCTCGCCTTGGTCCTCCAACGTTTGGCTCAGACTGTTGGTCTTCGTGGGTCCGTTCTTCAGTGGTTCAATTAATATTTGACAGACCGGACTTTTGCTGTAACGATGAATGATTTTGGGTGTTCCACTGCTCCGCTGTCCTATGGTGTGCCTCAGGGTTCCATTCTTGTACGAGTCTTCTTTTCTGATATTTGTTCTTTTTCATTTCAGTTCTGTTATTGACAAGCACACAATTTTCGTTCTTTTTTGTGCTGACGACCTTCAACTCTACTTACCGGTTCTTCCGAACAGTCCCAACTCCCAGGATTCCGTTTTTAACAGCATTGGAGACATCAAGAAATGGCTATCGTATATATATTTTTTACATTTAAACGAGTCCAAAACTGACTGTGTTATATTTGGTTCAAACTCGCTTACTGGTGCCGTCCCCGATCTGGATTCTCTTGTCCCCTACTGTAAATCTGTGGTTAATAATTTGGGTGTTCAAGCTTGACAGCTACCTGAACTTTGACAAAGTGGCTGGTTCTGTTGTTGGAGCTTGTATTTTCCAGCGCCGCCTTCTAGCTAAAGTGAAGCAGTTTGTTAGTCGGCAAGATCTTGAAATGGCCATGCAAGCATTTATTAGTTCTCGCGTGGACGACTCAACCACAACTGGTACGAAAGGCTGCTGTGCGGCTTTTGACCAACACTCATAAACAGAGCCACATCACCCCAGTTCTGCGTTCTCTGCGCTGGCTTCCAGTCCGTTTCAGAGTTGATTTTAAACTTTTATTGTTTGTTTTCATGGCAATTCATGGCGCTGCCCCTTCTTATTTATGTGAGCTTTTAAACATTCATCGCCTCGGCAGAGCTCTGCGGTCTGCCTACCAACGGCTGCTTGAGGTCCCTCGGTGTAATTAAACAATGGGGTGATCCGTACTTTTCTGTAGCTGGTCCCAGACTTTGGAACAAATTACCTGTCGAATTGCGGACCAATCCAACAGACTTACGTTTGTTTAAGGCAAAACTTAAGACTCATTTGTTGTGATCTGCATTTACAGCACGTTGCTTCGTCCACAGATGACGTAAGGGGCTATACAAATACATTTTGATTGACTGATTGATAAAGTAATGACAACCACCAGTCTGACTAGGTCTCTTAGTCAGACTGGTGGTTGTAATCCTAGTCTAGTTCTCAGCAGGCTTCATCGGTTCATGCTCAATGGAACAAACCCTTAGTCTAACCAGGTAGGACAGCCATAGTCCTAGTTCTACGCTTCATTAGTGGGCTTCATCGGTTCATGCCCAATGACCAGGTGGGACAAACAATAGCTTGACCGGGTAGGACAGCCATAGTCCTAGCCCTATCCTGATGCTTTGCCAGCAGGCTTCATCAGTTCACACTAAATGACTAGGTGGGACAGCTGTAGTCCTAGTCCTACACTTCATTAGCAGGCTTCATCAGTTCATGGTCAATGACTAGGTGGACAGCCCTAGTCTAGGTCTAGAGCAAGGGCTTGGGCCACCAAGTCATTGTGCATGAAATGATGAAGCCTGCTCGTACGAGAGGCAAAATGTCTCCCAGGACAACCTGAACAGTCCAGTTGCGATGGAGTCTAAATGCTTCATGAACGTACGAACTCACCGTTTACCGTGTACTTGCATTGGTTTCAACCGTCGGAATGACCATCTCTGCCATCAAAACGCTTCACTACGACATGTCGTCATGTTTTTACTGAGTGGTTGTCCTTTAGTGCTTTTGATGTTCTTGACCAAGTAAAGCAACAGAGAGCAGCCACAGCCTTTTGCCCATCTTTGTGTTTCCCACGTCTGACGTAGTCAGAAAGTTGGCAAACAGCAACGCTGTGGCTTGAACTGTCAGGCTACACTGGAGAGAATGTCAAATACAAGCAGATGCTGCTGCACCGCCCGGTATGTAAACGGGCTGAGCGACGCCATGACATGGTTTGTGTATTCTACGTGGCTTACCAAACGTGACATCTTCTTTTGCTACTGGAAAGTTTTTCTATCGTCTGTATTTGTCTCTCTCGTTGTTTCTTCCTCCCGTGAGGGTAATACTGAGCTAATTTTGGACCTGACAAAGTGTTTCCACTTGAGTTGCTTTTCAAGTTGCCCTTTCTCCAGCCACCAAAGCAAAACGGAGCCACTGCAGCCGACTCCCGTGGCAACTTTTCTTTTTTTTTCTTTTACTTACTTTTTCCACCAAGGCAGACGTGCGCGTCACGTGCGTGGGCTCTGTGCGGTTGTTTTCAAGGCACTTTATGCTGTTTTACTGCCTGTGCAAAACACCTTTTGCTGGAAAGAATGTGGCTTAGATTTCTTGCTTTCGTTGGCAGGGACTGTACTTTTTGAAACGCAAACTAAGGTGACAAGTAGGAAACACACAAATGTGTTCTGTTTGCAGCCCAGGCATTCGCACGCTGTGTACATTCTTCTTCTTTATTTTAGTCCGCCGTAATCATAATAAACATCATAAGGCGGGAAAATCGCGATTAAGATCTGTAACTGATGCTGTACGTTTCCGCACAAGAAATATAACTTACATGGAAGCTGCAGATGGCGTTGAAGAAACGCTCGCACCGCAACAGCAAGCTCATGTTTCGAGTACCTCGAGCATGACGGGGTTTGTAGCGTCTCGAGAACAATTCCGACGTTCAGGGTCAGACCTCGCAGATCCAGCGTTTTCGTTTGCCGCTACGCTCCGCCCACATCCTTTGGCGGAGGCCACCTATTTATCATTGGCCATCTGGCAACCAGGAGGAGTGCATCAGGCATGACTTCTTTGCACTTTTTGGTGTGTCCAGACCAGATTCACATATACACCCAACATTTTAACATTTCAGGGAGTTTGGGGGGGTCATGTTTGGGACCCTTAAAATTGTCAGTATAGAATGCACCTGAATGTGAAATGAAAAAATTTCAAGAGTTTGAGCAATGACTGTTTTCCTAAAATACAGGAGAAACCTTCTCACTCAGCTGAAAAGACACATTCCCATACGTCGAAACAACGTTAAGATTTGGTTGAAAAGTGAAAAGTAGAAAGACGTCCTTTTCCTTTCTGAACGTGGCTGATAAGCGTCTGTTTTTGGTCTATATTTGGACCAAATCAGTCGTACTGAACCCAAGGCAACCCAAAAAACCACATCCAAACGACGGCTAGTGTCAGGTTGGTTGGTTCTAACCGGTTCAAACCCAATTTTTCCCCATGAAAAACGTAAATCCAATTAATCTGTTTGAGAGAGCCAACAATTTGAACACATTTTTATAGGCTTGGCGAGCGCTCCTGCACGCTTACCCCGTTGGCATCTGCGGCACATCCCATGGGGAGCTGCAACCAGAATCTCTACGAGTCTTACTGGACGGCAATGAAAGAGCTCCGGCAGAGGACTTCCCTATGCTAAGAAGTTCCTCGCTTGAGTATTTGTGCAGCGAGGGGGGTCACAAAAAACAACATACAAACAAAAGGTATAGAAGTAAATAGTTAAATGAATGAAACAATTTAAAATGCGTATACGTTCATGTAAATGATGAATGAAAGGGATAAAGGAACATGTAAGGTTCCTTTTACATTTTGCCAAAGACACAATGACACAATGCGAGATCCACGCGGACACCACCTTCCTGTTTTGCCATGAGTTATTTCTGGAATTCAAAAGTGTTTCTCACCAAGAGTTTCTGCTTTTCTTTTCAACGCGGCTACACAATAACCCAAAATGGAGCCAGGAGACAGGTGCAAATGCCAGCGTTTCTGATGAACGTTAACGGCAAAACATGAAGGTGGCATTTGTGTTGATCTTGCTGCCTCAACTCTTCACCTAAATGTTGATTTATCCCTTCTGTTGGTCAATTAAGCGCATCTAAACATGTTTTATGCTTGTAAAACGATACAACTGTGTTTTGCCGATATCTGATATTTTTCTTCCTACTTTATTTATGAGTGCTATTGGCCAGGGGTGCTGTACAAAGGGGAAAAGTCAGGACAATTTCAATCTCCCTTGACTGGCAGGGCACCCAAAAATATGTAATTACTAATAAAATTAGTAATTAATAGTGGGGACAACATGATTTTTGTCATGGGACCCAGCGTTCCTGGCTGCACCCGTTGAAAAAAGATACCCAAAACATGAAAAAAGATACCCAAATTCAGACAAAAACATATTGGACTCACTTTGGTGACACTTCCAGCGGATGGCAAGCCTTCTTTAAGGAGACTCAGGATGTGCGAGTACATTGGTGCAGTGGTTCCCAAACTTTTATTTGCCACGCCCCCTTTTGGAGATAAAATTGTTTTCAGATGCCGGTCGGGTCAGGATACCAGAACAGCACCGAATGATCGCTGTGGGCTGCACCAGTGCTAGCCACCGCCGATCGGCTTTTGGGATCGGCATTTGGGCATTTGCTGACCTGGCGGGTTTTCACGGAAGTTCCATCTACAGTATGTGGGTTTTTATTACGGGGAAAAAATATGGAGCGATATTACATTCTCACGGCAATATCGATATTGCCGGCCAGCCCTGGTTTTGCCGTCAGCCAGTCAAAGTACACCGATGGAAAGACTCGATGACGGATGCCGTCCCAAGATGAGACATCTCAGATGCTGGAAGTCTGCAGTTAGTCATACGAACCGATAAGCGAGGCAGACGACGAGACGACGGAGTGGAAACCCGTCGGTGGTCTCACCGCCAAAGAAGCGTGTTACTCAGACGGAAAATAAGGAGGGCGTGGCGAAAGACAAACATGGCCAAAGCGCCGCATGCTCTTGCATCCCCTTGCTTCTCTCTCGGGGTCTGTCAAGTGCTCTCCTCTCTCAACGGGCTCAGCTTTCCTTTGTCCTTGTTTCATGAATGGAGCACCTCGGCTCGCACTTTCCTCTGATCATTTGTCTTATTCCCCTCCTCCCACCCGCCTGCGCCCGCAGCCGTGCAGACGGAGGCACTTAGGCAGCGAGTGGAACGCAATTGAGTGATATTAAGACCCAGCAAGAGAGCACTCAACTGGCCACGGCCCATAAATCCTTACGGGGCCGGGGCGAGAACGAAGCACAGCAACCCCGCTATGTTGTACTTGGCAGCTCCACAGCCTGCCGGTTAGCAGCCCTATTAGCAAAGATAATCGAATCCGAACGTATTCATTTTGCCGTGTCAACACTGACGGCGTGCCGACCACCGTGCACGCCAAGAACCGAGGCTGGCCGGGTATCAAATTATCCGCAGAGACTTTGGGTGGCTGAATGACTGCATGAAGAATCCCTTCCAGATCTGATTCGGCCCCTGCGTAACCCCTGCAGCAGCTGGATGCGTGGAGTCGGCATCGCCACCGGCATCGCCGAGTGTGCGTGCTGTCCGTGAGGTAGACCGCCCCAACTACACGCATGCACTCGCACTCGTCTCCTGCCAAACAAAGTTGGTTTTGGATGACATGCAACTCACGCCATAACTTCTCCCTTGTGGAAAAAGAGTGCGCTGCTCTTGCTGGCAGACATCACTACTCTTTCTGTCTTCCGTGTTGATGGAAACTCTTCAACTTCCCGTCTGCTCTTCTTGCACACGCTGTGAATGCAGCACATGCCTGCTGCGGATTTTTGTTGGTGTTTTTACGTGCACTGACACGGACACCCAGTCATCTCTGCCTGCTGCTCTTCTGTAGCATTTCACTTCCTGTGCAATTTTCCCAAGTTTTTATTCCAAGCCAAAGCCATTGGCATCAGTCCTGGGCCTGATTGTTCCTCATCGACATACTCTACATGACAGTGAATACTGTATAGGACAGTGATTGACATACCGTATAGGACGGTGATTGACATACTGTATGGAACGGTGATTGACATACTGTATAGGATGGTGATTGACATACTGTATATGACAGTGAATACTGTATAGGACGGTGATTGACATACTGTATGGAACGGTGATTGACATACTGTATATGACAGTGAATACTGTATAGGACGGTGATTGACATACTGTATAGGACAGTGAATACTGCGTGGGACAGTGAATACTGTATAGGATGACAGTTGACATACTGTACAACAAGGGTTGGGAAGCTTTGGGCTAAAAGAGCCACAAAGGACACATACTTTCAAATGTATTTTCATCAGAGCCATATCCTATTTTTTTAAAAGTGAATACAACTAAATGTGTGCCTACAACTTTAGAAGATAATTAGTCTCGGAATTGGATAAATGAAAGTGCTGAGAAGGTTTTCTATTTAACGTTATTTTTAAAACTGTGATTCCCATCATGTTTTACTTTAAAATATCAGAATAAAACATCACACAAAACATTATAAAACTAAAATTATACATTTAATTGCAACATTTTGACTTTATTCCCATATTTTCCCCCCAACCTAATGTTCCAAAAATTACAACTTTATATTGTTTTGTTTGTTTCTTCATATTGCAAACATTTTAAAAAATAAAATGATCTCAGTTACTAAAATACTAAAATACTTTTTTCCTCTTCATATTTTGACTTCTTACTCCTAAAATTTTTCAATTCAATTCCTGCAGTTTATTTTTTTAATTTTCCATTTTTTTTGACTTTTCTTGTAATTATGACTTTATTCTTGTAATATTTGGACTTTATTCTCCTAATATTATAACCTTTTTCCACGACCTCATTTTCCACACCTTTTTTTTTTCCAAATATTTTAACTTTATTTTTTGTAAAATTACTGCTGTTTTTTCCATTTTTGCTGTTTCCTTAAAGTTTTTGTGAAATTGTATTTTTAGATTGTGCGGCGGGCCAATAAATCACTCGGACCGCACTTCCAACATTCCTGTTGTAAAGCAAGATATGTTACATATACTTTAAGAAAAAACAGAATTAAAATATATAAATGTTACGGTGTTTAGAAATGTCTGAGAGCCATCGCCACATCTGGCTCCCGAGCCATAGGTTCCCCACCCCTGCTGTATAGGCTAGTGAGCGCCATACTGTATAGGACAGTAGTGGTCATACAGTAAGGGACAGTAATAGCCATGCTGTGAATTAGTAGGATTCAATGTTAAAATTTTGTATATTTTGAGCATAAAAACCTGCTTATGCTACTTTCTAAATATGATTTTTACCATTATTAGAGCACTGTAGACATGAAATAGCACCCCTATGGTCACCTTTACACTTCGATATTGTTTCCACCACATTGTGCAGACTACAGGATCACAACAGGGACATACAAGACCAAGCTAAATAGTTAGCCTCTCCAATGTACTTATTCTAGGTTAGTTCGTAACGTGTGTTAACTTTGTATAGTTATAAAAATGTAGGCATATTAATAAATCTCTATAAGATCGGCAACGCAAGTTATTTTTGGACAAAATCTGGCATTTTCCCACAAGTGTAAGCTCTGACAGAGGTAGAGTCTCATGTCTCAGCGCTGGGTCCGCAAACTGGGGTGGGACTGGGGTGTAGACAAGACATGCAACATCAAATTGACCTTCAAAGCCAGCCTCAATGTGACTTTGGTGCAGACCAGCCTACTGAGAAGAGGACGCCTAAAGAGAAAATCAAGTGGTCTCAAAACTGACCCAAGACCCCCAGACGCCCAGCAGGATGTAGGTCAGTCCGAGCCATTAGGCTGCAGTCTGATAGAACTTGGAAATTGCTCTCATTTCCTCGGCTCCTTCCTCTTCAGTTCTAGACATGCAGACATCATATTAGACGTGGACTTTCTGTTTATTTAATCTTATCGGGATCATCATCAACCTATGATGTACGAGCGTCAGGATATCGCTGATCAAATTGCTGGAGAAGAACTTTTGTGTTGCGACCGTGTCGTGTACATTCGAGAGTTTTCGCCAGAATGCGGTGTTTTTCCTTCAGCACATGCAATTATCGTATGAGTTCCCGTTTTCGGGGACGGAAAAATGGGGAAGAAGCATGAATGAGTCTGGCGTTGATATCGCGTCCTTAGCTGGCATTTGGTAACCGTTATGGAATCTGCGCAAAGCACACCCAACCCTTGCTAACTTGCTTAGGCATCGTAGGGTGAAAAAAATGAATAGGGACAATTGGGGGGGGAACGTAAAAACTAAATAAATGAAAAAATTAAAACAGTTAAAGTCACCAATTGTTGCTGGGACTGCATGGAAAGACACAAGATTTTATTACTTCAAGTACAATGAAAAAATATATTCTACTCGTTTCTACTACTTCACACTCGCCTGCACTGTGTGTGTATGCCCGCGGCACCGCCTCTACCCACCGACACGCGGAGACTGTATGACTGACAAAAGAGCTCACGCCCTTCATGCCGTCGTTCTGTGGACCAAATGTGCCAAGGTGCCAAAAGCAACGCACAGAGTGAAGCCTCTTCCTGCCTGTTTGGAGGAGACAAGGAAAACTCGCATGCACCGAGCAATATTTGGCCAGCAAAAATGGTCAAGCTAATCAGATTCATTCATTTCAACGCCCGTGACAAATCTTGTCATGTTTTAATTTTGTGACACCACAAAAAACGATGCAATCTGATGTATGCTATTCCAGGTCTGGACATGGGATGTTTTCCGCCGTTTAGATTTGGCATTTTGCCTTTTGTCCCTTGAACACAACGCCAAGCTAGGGGGGCGGCGAGTGAGCCGTGTGTCCAAAATAGACATTTTTATGACCGTCTCAATTACTTGCAGATTTTCACCATTCACTGGTGGCCCCGGAATGAAACGGCCCCCAAAAGTGGAAAGCAGGGGCCAGCTGGAGCTCACACGAAAAATCGAGACAGAGAAAAAATCCTAGTGACCCACCCCCCAGGAACCAACTTTTTTATTCAATTGAATTGTTTGGATCTATTTTGCAGTTGTGCTGTCATTTTGATCTCTTTACGAGCAAAATAATAACATGGATCTATTTTTGTGTCCCACCTGGGTCTCTTTAAAAGAGCACGTTTTCCATCTGTAGACTTTACAGCCTTGGGTTCCAGACCCTCAAGGCGTGCTACACGGGAGCTTTAAGACATGATAAAGCAACGGCAACTAAAACATACGCAGCCGGAAGTTTCCACAAACTTCAGAGGATTTTCAGACAGCACGACATTGCAGTGGGCCGCACGGTGGCTGAATTGGTTGCACATTGGCCTCACAGTCAGGATGTTCAGGGTTGGAATCTCCGTTGGGCATCTCTGTGTGGAGTTTGCGTCTTCTCCCCGTATGTGCGTGGGTTTTCTCCGGGTACTCCGGTTTCCTCCCGCATTCCAAAAACAGGCATGTTAGCTTCATTGGCAACTCTAAATTGTCCATTAGAGTATGAATGTGAGTGTAAATGTTTGCGATTGACTGGCGACCAGTCCAGGGTGTACCCAGCCTCCCGCCCAAAGTCAGCTGGGATAGGCTCCAGCATACCCGCCACCCTAATGAGGACGAGCGGTATAGAAAATGGATGGATGGACAGCATTCCAGTTTATTTTAAGCCTGTCAACACTTTAAAGGGGTGCATCCTAAAAGACAGGATCCCCACTCCCAAACGGAGCAATACTCCATCAGACTCCCACCACCCGAGTGAGGAAGAACATGCACCGCCACTGTGCGCACATGGATATTTGGCTCACGCCTATAGCTGTTTCCTTCGCTGTGCCCAGACTCCTCTGTCATGGTGCCGTGATGTTCTGAATCACACCACAAATGGATGTATAAGCACGGCAAATGATTAGTCCTACCCGAAAAGTATTGTAATGGCGGCCGAATGATTCCATGTCAGTAGGGCTGTAATTCAGTTGGCCGTTTATTTGCATTTAAACACGGAGCACTCACTCCTTCGACTAAACGTTCCACTTGCTAGTTTCTTACCACTGCCCTCTACAGCCCGCACACTAAACAGCATCTTACAACCCGGTATCCCCGTCCCGGGACATCACTGCTCTTAGTTTATTGTGTCACCGCTAATTTCAACTGAAAAACCACAAAATGTGTTTGGTTTTTTTTTACTCCGCCTTCTGCCAGCCTCTGGTGTGGAACTGTTGATCGAACCCAGCGGGCGAAGGGTCAGAAGCAGCGTTACATGAACGAGTCGCTGTCCGGCGGGCCCCCCGGGTCAGCCGCTCGGCTCCGGTATCCGTGCCATGAGTGGATTTGCAGCAGGTGCCACCGTCTGCAGATGGCCATAAAGGGCTCCCTTCCATCAGATTTAATGAGCTTTCCTCTCAGAGGCGGGGGGGGGATTACTGGGTCTTTGGTGAATAAAGGCCACCGGACCTGGCGGACTCTTAACACCAGAGTATTGTTTTGGTGTGCGATAGGCTAATCCCAATTAGCAGCGGTGTGCAGCGGGGAATGTCACATACCACAAGTCCACATGAGTCACAGATGGGCGAGAATGTGTTTGGAATGAGAGAGGAGACTCCCTCAGTCTAGCACTCCTAAGTTACCCAAAACACTGCAAAGGTGTCACTTTCGGAATTTAGTTGCGTATAAAAATAAAATCAAAGTATGCACAGCACAGTGCAGGGCCCCCGACCAAGAAAAATCAGCCTTAATGACTCTCCTCCTCACATAGCACAACCAAATTCACGCAATACATACAGTGGTGTGAAAAAGGGATGACCGAGTCCTGATTTCTTTTTTTTTATGCGCATTTGTCACACTTAAATGTTTCGGATCATAAAACAAAGGTAAATATTTGACAATGACAACACAAAATGCGTTTTTTAAAATCAAACATTATTATTATCTGTATTAGTGATAGTACGAAGGGAGGAATAAAGCGGCCTTTTAGGGTCATGCCGCAGCGTATCAATAAGATTCGGGTCACGGCCACTCCAAAGTCTTCATCTGGTTTTTCTTCAGCCATTCAGAGATGGAAGTGCTGGTGTGTTTTGGATTATTGTCGTGCTGCGCAACCCAAGTTGCTTTCAGGATTTTTTCGCTAAACGGCAGAATTCATGCTTCCATTAATTCCAGTAAGTCTTCCGGGTCTTAAAGCAGCAAAACAGCCCCAGTCCATCACACTACCCCCACCATATTTTACTGTTGACTTTTACACCAGATGTGGTGGGGGACACACCTTCCAAAAAGTTCAACTGTGGTCTCGTCAGACCACAGAGTGTTTTCCCCAAAGGTCTTGGGGATCATTGAGACGTTTTCTGGAATAATTGAGACGATCTTTAATGTTCTTTTTGTTCAACAGTGGTTTTGGGCTTGGAACTCTGCCATGCAAGCCGTTTTTGCCCAGTGTCTTTCTTATGGTGGAATCATGAACACTGACCATAACTGAGGCAAGTGAGGCCTGCAGTTCTTTGGATGATGTTGTGGGGTCTTTGGTGACCTTTTGAATGTGTCGTTGCTCCGCTCTTGGAGTCATTTTGGTTGGCCGGCCACTCTTGGGAAGGTTCAACACTGTTTTGTGTTCACGCCATTTGTGGATAATGGATCTTACTGTGGTTTGCTGGGGTCCCAAAGCTTTAGAAATGGCTTTACAACCTTTTCCACGCGGATAGATCTCAATTAATTTCAGTAATGTTTAGGAGGAATGCGATTACTTTTTTCACAGTAGGCCATGTAGGTTTGTATTTTTTCTCCCTTAACATTAAAAAAAGTTAATTTCAAAATTCATGTTGCGTTCAATCGTGTTGTCATTGACTAATATTGAAATTTGTCTCATCTGAAACATTTCAGTGTAATGCAAACAAACGGCTAGAATCGTTTTAACAACGCAAAAGTAGCGAGAATTGTACGTATTTGATCAAAAGATTGCCTGAAACGCTAACATGTCGGCAGCAGCTTTGCTCGGCGTTTCGAGGACGGAAAACACTGCGTTAAAAAGAAAATATTCCAGCTCAAGCACCGCAGCACTTTTTCAGGTGTCTCAGGGTTTGAAGACCCTCTCAGCAATCATGCTACTTTTTGGAAAACTCAGACACATGGAATTTTCCAGTGGCCGTCGTTTGGATGTTGACATATTAACCTTTTTCCGTGTCGTTAAGGCTTTTTGTTGCGAACGCTTTCACTTGGAGGGAACTCGGCATCCACTTCATTTTTACTCTCGAGTCACCTGAAACATAAAAGCGGTCACATATGGCTAAATCCTCAGGCTGCCCCTCGCAGCTTCAATAAAAAGAAGCAAACGTAAGAAAATAACAAGACCGACGCCGGCCCAGTTGACTCGATTCCAGAGATTTTATGAATGGAAAATGTTAGGATAGCTAGGATAGCTTTTCCAAACCCGGTATGACTTTCATTTCATGAGTTCTGGAGCAGCCTGGAGACCGGCTGGAGAACAAGGTTTGACGTGCGTCGTGCGCGTGTGGCTTTGAACTGACGACCTCACAGGACAGTGTGTGCTTTTGCAGAAAAAGTAGGAGATACCCGTACGCAATCACCAAAGGTCGTGGGTACAAGCAGCCGAAATGAGTTTCCTCCGTAGGGGGGCTGGACTCACCCTATGGGATACGATCGGGAGCTCGGCCGTTTGGAGGAGGGAACATCGAGGGAAACCTGTTGAGGTGGCTGAGGCTCCCTCAGGTGGGCACCGGTCGTTATTGCAGCTGAATGAACAGCAACCTGGGAAGCGATTCATGATGGGAAGCAGTTCAGATAGTTGTTTATCATTCTACACTCATAATGGTACTTTTCTATATTTTTTAGCTACCTTTTGCGTGTTAAGTTGCTGTGTGATGATTGTAGCGTTCTTTAGCTTGTTGTAAAGAAAATGTGTACAAAACTGTGGTGAGACCAGCGATGCTGTTTGGTTTAGAGACAGTGCTCCTGAGGAAAAGACAGGCGGCAGAGCTGGAGGTTGCAGAGATGAAGATGCTGAGGTTCTCTTTGGGTGTGACCAGGATGGACAGGATCAGGAATGAGCACATCAGAGGGACAGCATCAGAGGGACATCCCTTCAGGGCGGCCCCTGAAGGGATACGCCGAAAGGAAAAGAAGAAGTAGCTTGTTGTAAGTTCACCTCAAGTTCATGTGATTGGCTCCTACCAAAAAAAGAGCAACCGGGTGTTACAGTTGGCAATGGGATGTAACAAAGATAGAGGCAATTTGCTGACTTAAAAAAAATAAATAAATAAAACCTCGCCCACTTCATTATGCAAACGGTTTGCTCACTCTGTCCCAGGAGCTTTTGGAAAAAAGCTTTGAAAACCAAAGCTCTGAAAACCAGCTCCATAAAAAAGCTATGAACCTGTCACAGTGGAATAGTGAAAATACGTTTACCTCTCTTTCAATGTGGAAGTGGTAAAGTAAGTAGAGTGAACAGGCTTAAGTTTATAATATAGTCAGTTAGCTCGATAGTTTGCTTTGCTCTTATGTGACTGCAGGGATCCCGTTGCCTGCACAATGTTGCGTGAACAAAGAACAATAGGGGTGTAAAGGTGAGTTTAGGGGTGCTATTTCATGTCTACATGGCTCTAATATTGGTAAAAATTGTATTTAGAAAGTCACAAACGGGTTTTTATGCTATTAAGTACAAAAATAATCCATCTATTTTAAGTGAATCCTACTTTTTGCAGTCGAGTGTGGAATCCAATTCCTTTTTGCTGAATCTCCACCATCAAATTTCCATTTGGTTCCGTTTTCTTCCTTAAAATACCCGTCATCAAAGACACTACTTTCAAAACGACAATGTGTTTTCTGTCGGTGCGCAACACTGCTTGGCTGCTTGTCCGAAATAGCACTGAACAAATCAAAGTCGAGCAGTGAATGATTATGTGGCACACGGTTTCACACAAAAGCAGATGTTTTCTCAGTGGTGCGAACGGTCTGAGAAGTAGACTTGCTTGGCAAAACAGACCTGCTGGGCTGAGAATGTCCAGACCTCCACTTGGTGACTGCAAGCGCAGTGCTTTTCCACACAACCCTGCACAGCAACTGTTCCCGAGACTGGCGGCGTGCTATCGGGTTCAAGCGGGTTCTTGGGCTCCGCTCAGTCATCTGACCACGTCGTTGTTTTATAGTTACCGGGAAAACAGGATTGCCCGTCGTCGCACAAAGTCAGCTGGGATAGGCTCCATCATGCCCCCGTGGCCCTAGTGAGGACGTTGGTGATACTCGGGAAGAACGTGGCATCCATTGTGAAGACGTCGGGACTTTGCACAGAGACAGCATTTTGCTCTGCCATCCTTTTTGTTGCCGTTTCACGTACAGTCCGTTCCGGGGGTACAGAACATTTTCTCAAGCTAAGGTCTCGTCCAGTCCACCGAGCTGCTTGCTGCACTTTGGACACCCCCGGGTTAGCACTGAGAACCACAACAGGATAAGGATTGGGTCAGATTTTGCTCTGAGACGCTTTATTTTCTGTGACCCGAATTCAGGGGGGGTATTACGCAAAAGTGACTCAACCAAGCCCGGCTTACTGCTCAAGATGCAGTGCAACAGAACCTAAAATCCGCCATCAGACTTAAGTGGTCCCACGACGGCGATTACCTACTTACTCTGTCAGGTCCGGTTTTCAGACTTTGCGAATGAAAGGGGGTGTTTGACGTCACACTGACTATACCCCGCTCGTATTTTCATGTATCAACGCTTTGACATATTAACACTGATCTATTAAAGAAAGAATTTAATTGGAGAAAAAACTGTTTTTAATCGAAATGTGTATTCTTGTTTGAAAAAAACACGTTCTTTTCTTGTCTTACCCTTTTTTCCTTGTGAGAAAAAAACAAATGTTTTATTGATGCTCCAGAGTGCTAATTCCTTTGCTTAATCGGCCTAATTATTCAAATTTCATATTGCATTTTATTCCTGGTGCTCAACTCAAACTCATATAGATGCATAATATCATCAAGGAAGCCATTTTCCCCCATTTTTGTCCCCTCAGCATCTCCTCCATCTATGCTTGCTTAAAAATGTCTCATATTTTCACTTTTTCACATTTAATGACTGTCGCAGTCTCATGTGACGGGCTTTGTGCCTCCAGAAGGAAAAATGAGTCTGCCTATTCAGGTTTAAAAGCCTCCATTTCTCTTCTTATGATACATTTTTCTCTTGTCACTGGGTGTCCTCTCACTCCTCCACCATTGCCAGTCACCAGCTTCCGTATCTACCACTCATGTCCATCTTCTTTCTACGTGTGCTCTTCCGTGTCCCTCTACCACGCCTTGTGTGAGGGTAGCCAGTGGCGGCCGCTGGTCATTTTCTCCAGCCTGCATCATAAATGTGTTTATTTACTTATTTATGTAAATTCTTCCCCCCATTTCTAGTGGTTTTTTACCAAAGACAAAGTCGCTGGGGATCGGTAAAGTCTCTGGATCGGTCCGGAACAACCTCCACCCAGAAAATGTTCTGGGTTTATACTTCATGATCGCTGTTTCGCATCAAAAAAGTCATAACGCAGAAGCCAAGCATCGGGGATAGCCCAGTTCCCCATAGACTCCCAGAGACGCCGAGCGTCCGATGGGCGGGACAAGGCCCGGCCTTTCCAGCATTCAATGACCAGCCAGTTTCGTGCAGCGGAACAAGCCACTCATGCTTCCCCATCCAAGTCAGTAGATGCTCAGCGTCCGACTGTGTAAATCTGCCGTAGCACAGCGGGGACGAATGAGATAGGAAAGTGGTGTCGGTTACCTGTGATTCTGTACAAAAGATGAAGATATTCTATTTAGTCGCCCACAGGAGTACATATTTCACCACTTTTTTTGGACATTGTACAGGAAGCTGAGCTTCCCTTGCAGTCTTAGCGCAAACAGCACTGTCTGTAGTCGGCCTAAGTCTTTTGGGAATCAGAGAGTTGTGATAGCAAAGAGTAATCTTTTCTCTTATCGAGTTCAGTCCAAACAAACAGTATTTCAGTGTTGTTTTTCTTCTGCTGTCTTTGTTGTGAGACGGACGGTGACCCGGCCACCCGGAGGTATTTTAGTGGTGCCTGGCGGTTCTTCTCTGATTTATTGTTCCTTATCTTGGAAGTAGAAGGGTCTGTTTGAGGAACCCCTCCTGCGTGTGTGCTTCCACGTCCTTATGATATAAGCCCGTGTGTACATCGTACGTCCTCTCTGCTTGGTTAGTGCCTTCCCAAAGCTTTGAAAATGAAATAGACCGAAGGCATTTTGCTTTCTGTGGATGCGGTGAGGCCACAGTGTGCATGACTTTGTCCAAAGAAGAAGAAAACAGTGACGGCGTTCGGTCGAACTGTCACGCACTCGCTTGGCTTCTCTGTTGTGTTTTGACTCGCAAAGTTTAGCGGCAGTGCACAGATTTGATTGGCTGAGTACAAGATCTCCAATTACGTGGGATGGCTTAGCTCACGCCCAACTGGTCAATGGATTTCCCGATCTGTTCAACCAGTACCATAAAGTTTGAAAAACATATGCAGGACGAAACAGAAGCACTGCCTCAAACTTGAAATATTAAAACAATTTATTGACCATTAGTCCAGTTCACCGGCACGGTGTTCGAGTGGTTAGTATGTTGGCCACACAGTCGGGAGATCTGGGTTCGAATAAGCCACTCTAAGTCTATATCTGCCCAATTAGGCGGGCAACCAGTCCAGGGTTTACCACGCCTCTTCTCCGAAGTCAGCTGGGATAGGCAACCTCATACGCCGCCATCCTAATGAGCGGCATAGAAAATGGATGGATGGATGGATGGAGGTCCAGGTCCGTATTGGAACGGCGCCTGGACTTAGACTGCAGTCCGGCAGTTAGTGATCCCCTAGTCTGAACACATGCAAGGAAGCTCCTTGTATGCCCTGAGTCAACCATACATGGCTATACGTCAAGCTACATTTTTAGGCATTGCAAAAAGCAATTCAAGCAAAGCATCATCTTCTTGACTGGAGTGTGTTCTGATGTTCTGTCTTGATAGTCAACAACAAACCAGGCGCTGTTGCAGTCACTGTCCTTCCCGTCAGTTAATAATGCACGCCGCCCGCTCTTGGGTTACCATCCTCCCCGTGAGGACCGTGGTCACGTCCGTACTTTTGATGGAGGCGACTCTCGTTTGGGCAACGCCTTGTCCCAGGGTCAGTTTGAGGTCTTGGTCGTTGTCCAACCGCGGTACACGGCCATCGGAGGTCGGTTGTGTTTTGCACACAAAGACCCTTCTATTCTGCAGTCGTAGCCTCAAACTTTCCTCTTCCGTTGTTCATTTTTGCAATCCTCACAGAAACAGGACAGGTAACACGGCGCACACGCGGATTTCACGAGGTTTGAACAGGTTTGTTACGTGGACACGCGGTATGATTGTGGCAAAACTACTTCTAGAAAATGTGTTTGGGTAGAACTACATACGTGTCCACATTTTCAGAATGCATATCAACATTTAGAAGTCCGCATTATTGGAGATGTTTTTTCCATGGGCTGATGTGGTCTTTGCTATTCTAAGGCGGCAGTGGTTTTTCCGAGCAGATCACGGTAAATGCATTTGGGTCCGCGTGTCTCTTTCATGTTCGTCTGCCTGTTCCGGCTCCTGTCCCCACCCCCCTGGGCTGCTAAGTGCTTTTTGATTTAGTGAAAATCTCCAAACCCGGGTGGAACATTTTTTGCTTGATGATCATTCTGTTTTTACATTCAAACGCTTCTGATGAAACTTTTGATCTTCACTTCGGGCACCCTTGGCACTGACGACGTTTGAAAAAAAAGTTTGATTTAGATCAACACGCTGATTGATGATTGTGGATCTAAAGGCTCCACAGTGCTGTGACCGAAACGTCATCTCCAATTCTTTTCCATATTCGTATTAAATTTGGACATTTGGCATCCCCACCCGGGAAAGGGTGGAATGCCATCTCCGGGTCGGGGATGAGGTCCTGCCTCAAGTAGAGGAGTTTAAGTACCTCAGGGTCTTGTTCACGGGTGATGGAAGGATGAAATGCAAGATGGACAGGCGGATTGGTTCGGCATCTGCAGTGATGCGGACTCTGCACCGGTCTGTCGTGGTGAAAACAGAGCTGAGCCGAAAGGCAAAGCGCTCATTTACCGGTCGATCTAAGTTCCTACCCTCACCTATGGTCATGAGCTTTGGGAAGGGACCGAAAGGACAAGATCGCGGGTAAAAGCGGCCGAAATGAGTTTTCTCCGCAGGGTGGCTGGGCTCTCCCTTAGAGATAGGGTGAGAAGCACTGTCATCCAGGAGACCCCTCGGAAGAGAACCTCTGCACCTCCCCATTGAGAGGAGCCAGATGAGGTGGCTCGGGCATCTGGTTAGGATGCCTCCCGTACGCCTTCCTGGGGAGGTGTTCAGGGCACGTCCAACCGGTAGGAGGCCTCGGGGAAGACCCAGAACACGTTGGAAAGACTATGTCTCTCTGCTGGCCTGGGAGCGCCTCGGCATCCGCGGCGTCCGCTGGGAAGAGCTAGATGAAGTGGAGGGGGAGAGGGATGTCTGGGCTTCCCTGCTTAGGTTGCTGCCCCCGCGACCCGACCTCGGATAAGCGGAAGAAAATAAATGGATGGATGGATGAATAGTATCAAATTTGCACCATCATTTCCAAAAGGTTTGGGCACCCCTTATAAATTTCATATTTGAAATACGACCTCAGCACGGTGAGGATAGTCCAGATCAACACAGACATCTAAGGGACTCACTTTAGCGATACATTTTAGGGACAGTCTTCCGGCACCGAGGCATCCCACAAATGTGCGGGTCCCACAAAGGACGCAGAGCCCAAAGTTGGACTTGCAGCGGCAATGCTTCTGGGATAATCCAATCTAATTGGAGAGCAGGAGCCAGAGTGTGCATTTATCCAGCCCCCTGATTGGTTGCTTTTCTGGCACATTTAGGACATGGTGCCATCTTGAGCGCATGCAGAGCAGAAATGTGAGCGAGGGTTGCAAAAAAAATTCGGAGCGAGCAGAATGTAGATGTTGAGCAAGAGGGGGATGAGGAGGGGGGGGTTGTGTGCCTTGTAATTATCACACATTAATGTGGATAATTATAAACATGAAAATACATTTATGTTCGCTCCAGATATTTTAGTTTTCCCTTGAGCTCAAAATCTGCCTTTGCTACTTCAAAATAAGGCAATATAGTGGCGGGATTTGCGCTATTGAGGGGCCTAAATGTCCAAATATTGACGTCCCACTGACCAGAGGAACAAATGGGGCAGATCGATGGAGAGATTCTGTCAAAGTGGGCCACCGCTAAATTTTAAAAAGCACATTGCGGCCAAGTGGAATCAAATCAATAAGCTGGCAAATGACACAGATCAGGCTGCGCGGTGGTCGAGTGGCTAGCATGTCAGGGGATCTGGAAGCTCAGGGTTCGATTCTTCGTTGGGCATCTTCTGTGTGGAGGTTGCATGTTCTCCCCGTTCGTGCGTGGGTTTTCTCCGGGTACTCCTGTTTCCTCCCACATTCCAAAAACATGCATGTCAGCTTAACAATTGTCCATTGCTTGTTGCCCAAAGTCAGCTGGGATAGGCTACAGCATACCCTCATTAGATAAAGCGACACGGATGGACTTAGGTGTGGAGACTGCAGTTGTGGAGACAACAAATATAGGTGACTAATTCTCTAATGAGGATAAGCGGCATAGGAAATGGATGAATGGATGACACAGATCAATCCTACCATTGAGTGCGCCAAACACAATCTTCTCCCACAAGGGGGACGACGGGGATTTGGGTGAAGGAAAATGTCCATGTCTCTACTGGAACTCTTAATCAGGATTCATCTGAACCAATAACGTAGCACTCATAGTGTGTCTGTGAAGAGTCCAAACACTTGTAAAGATGGGGGGTTTGAATCTCGGTGTAGCGTTAGGATGTTCTTTTAGAGCACGCACGCATTTTCTGTGTTCTCTGGATGGAAACAGTAAGAAACACCAGTAAGAGCGTCACCCTGTATGTGCCGCCGGGTTTTAGCGTGTTACACGGAAACCGGAGTAATATGCATCGCCGCCGATGACCCTCCCACTCCCGTCATATTTACATACCTCTGGAATGACGACGGTCTTCTCTTTAAGCCGCAAAATCCGGAGGTCTTGCACCCTTGAACTTACTGACTTTGTCGCTAAATCTGGCGACATATTTTCCCAAAAGCGACTAGCGACAAATCAAAGTACTTTTTCTGGCGTCGTCCGAGAATTTTCTGCTATTTGGGGACTTAAAAGTGAAAACTTGAATTGATCTGCAGTTTGTGTTCTCACTGAGCAGCAGTAAGTGCTCCTGAGACGCCTGCCCCGCTCCCAAAGCAGTCACATGCCATCAGTGTACAGTCAACTCCTGAGAGCATAGTGGAGATCCACGCATCCATGAGTCACGCACGCATGAGGCGTAATTATTACAACCTCATACGCAAATAAGATACACATTTAAAATGTCATTTAGCGGCTTCTAGGAGAGTCAATATGTACTTTTCTTACTGAGGAGTTGGTGACAGTGCACCCTTGTCTCGCCTTTTCTTTTTTTGTGCGGTCCATGTGTTTGTTACGTTGCCAAGGAACAGCCAAGGAAAAAGTTTTGTTTGTTAACCAAAAAGAACGCTAACTGGGGCGGACTTTAACCGAGGTACTATTATATATATTCACACAAAGGGGCCGGGGAACGTTCACTTTCTGTGTCTTCATGAGCATGAATGGTACTCGGGCTTGAACGATACGCGAGCCTCCAGCTAGGTCACAGCGGTGCTCAAACAACAAGGGAAAAAAGTGAGGGTAACTAGAATAGAAAGACCGGGAAATAGGCAAAGCATACGTAGCCCTCGGATTCACCTCGCATAGGGGAGGTCCTAACGTATTCGCCGGCAGGTGAATCATTTGTACTCTGCTCTGTTTTGAGCATCACACAGACTGAGCAGTCTCCTTGAAATTGAGTTAATAAACTTAGCTTGGAAATTGTTTTCAGTTTTTGTGGATGTTACCTCAGCTGATTTGATTCCTCTGTTCTGATAATCGGGTGATTGTCCGGAGAATGCTAGTGCCGGCAACTCAGGCACTGTATTGTACAGATAAATAAAAACAGCGGAACCTTGGTTAGCGTCCTCAATCCATTCCAGAAGGTCAGACTCTAACCAAAACGTACTCTAACCAAATCAACTTTTCCCTTAGGAAATCATGTAATTCAAATTGATCCGTTCCAGAATGCCAAAATGTTAACACAAAAGACATTTTATAGTTTTACGATTATTGCTTTACGTACAGAGAACATTTGAAAATGCATAACAATAAATGAACATTTAAGGTTACCTTTACATTCATTAAAGATGTGATTGAACAAAGACAAAGACCCTTTTCTTCTATAAGCCAAAATGGAGCCGGGAAATTGGCAAGCGCCATTGTTTTGATGAAGGAGGTGAGTAACACTGTATCTTCTGCTGCACTTACTTTAAAGGGATGTCTGATACTGGCTTTTTGTATATTTTTCCTTTGGTGCTCCAAATACTTTGTATCTTTCCCTGCTTCATCAAGTCTCGTGCTTTCTCGGCAAAGTCAGCGTTGCGTTTTGTCGTATGCTCATTTAAGCTTCATTAAGCTTCCTCTGTTTCAGCAGTGCAGTTTTGAATTCCCTGTTGGTGAACTTGATGATGAAGGTGTGGTGTTGTTTCTGCCATACAGTGGGATGCAAGTATCAATGGTGTTTATATCTACATCCAGCTCCTTTGATTGTAGTAAGCTGACAATCTGTTGAAGGAACATTTATTCCATCTGGTTCTCCTCCGTTATAAGCTGGGTGTAATTCTGAGCCCTGTGAGGATCACATAATTCATTCGTGAATTCTGATTTCCTTTGCTCAGTGATGTTATCCTTTGCTTCTTTCTCTTCCTCCAGAGTGGTGCGCCAGGCGGCATTATCCTTTAATAGTGTCCTGATATCATCCTGTAGAGCATTGATGTCGTTGCGTGATGTTGATGTCTTTGATGATTTCCTTCCTTGGGTTTTTAACCTCCTTGAGGGCAGCACGCAAGGCAGCATTATCTTCCAATGATGGCTTGATATCATTCTGCAGAACTATATTTTCTTCCATATGGTTTTAGCTTCACTGAGAGCAGCGCGCAAGGCAGCATTTTCTTCCAATAGTGGCTTTATATGATCCTGCAAGGCCTTAATATCAGTGCGTAGTGCTTTATTATCTGCCATCGGGTTTTTAACCTCTTTAAGAGCAGCACACAGCGGAACATTTTTGTCTTGCACTTTCTCGATTTCTTCTTTTAGAGCTTTAGTTTCTTTGCTCAGTGCTCTATTTTCCCCCATCGGGTTTATGACATCACCATGGACCCCCAGGATCTTTTCCATGAGACTGTCATTGTGCGATTGTACATGTTGAATCTGTGACTGCAAATGCTTAAGGTCTGGTTGTGCTGCAGCAAACCCCCGTATCTCCTGCATCTGCATCTCTATCTCTCTTAAGTGCATACAGAAAAGACATATATTCAACATGTTACGACAAGCTTTTCCAAACTGGGAGGTGGTCCAATCTTTTTGCTTTTTACCCCCTACAGCTCTGGTGATGGGTTTTTAATTTGCCGAGCCGTTTTTACACGCTGACAGTCAGAGAGTGGAAGACATTAAACATACGCGAGACTGCTTTACGAGAGTACGCTTATCCACTTATTTAACACTTATCCATTTTGTATTTGTCTTTCTTCGCTAACAAGCGCATTGGGACTTTCACTGGGCTTTCATAGCCCGTCTGCTCAATCGGATGGAGTCTCGCAGACTCGTCAGTGTAAATGTTTGACTAAACTGTCATGTGGCCGTTAGATGCATTGTTTGTGCAGCATTTCGATGCAAATGCATGTACCTCATTACCAAAATACCAACTGGATTTTTCACACTCTGACCAACATCAGCCGGATTTTGTTTAGTAACTGGGATTTCAACCCCTTTTATGTATGGGGTGCTATCTTTACCGCATTAGCTCAAAGGGTTTGATCAACTTTGCTTAAAGGTCGTATCTATCAATGGTAATTATGTTCCACATTGATTGTTTTTTCAAAGCAAATGGTAATTTCGCAAAAAAAATAATTTTTTTGTTTTATGGCGCAGCCACAATATTAGGTGTCATTTTCAGCCAAAACAGAGTAAGCAAACGTTTCTCGAGGGAGCTTGTTGACTTTGATTGGTATGCTTTTAAACAAAATAGTAGCCATGCCAAAATGTCGTGTTGCTGCCGGATGTTTACACCATCAGAGTGACATCTTGTTTTCCTTTCCAAAAGAGGAAGGTTTAAGACAAAAATAATGGATCGGAGTGCAGAGACTGTGACTGACTGGCGACCAGTACCCTGCATCTCGCATGAAATCAACTGGGTTAGGCTCCAGCATAACCCCGCGACCCTAATGAGGATAGAAAATGGATGGATGAGCAAGTGCAGTTTCTGCTTTGATAGAAATCCTTTACAAGAAAATACGGTATAAACGCATTTTGAAAAAGAATGCTATTTCGCCGGCGGATTAGCGTACGCCGACAAACTGGGAAAACAAGACAAATACGACCACTATGTCAAAGTTGCCACAGAACAGAGAAAGTCATGTCTTGTTGACATATTGTAGTCTAAACATGATTCCACCATAGCGACAAGGCTGTAAAGCATTATACATGTAACATAAACATCTGTTCACAGCAATATGTTGATGGTAGGGGGGCGTTTCTAGGGTCAATTTGTAAAAATTCCATTTATAATCATGGCGGGGGGCATGATGAACTCGAGTCGCAGAAAAATGGGGTTTCCAAAGTGATGTCAGCGGATACCTCGCAAGTAAACAAAGGAGACAGAGGATGTTTACAGTGCTTCGAGCCAAGATTTCAGCCGTGTGTCAATAGTTTTTGGGGAGGAGGAACTATCTGGAGATGAAATGGAGAACTCACAGAGCAGGGAATTTCATCGTATTTATACAAACCACCGTCGATGCATCTACGTGTCTGACGACATGATGAGCATTTTTCGGCTTCAAAACATGGAACGGTACGTTTAAACGACCTTGGAGTTGCTTATCGTTATTCATTTGATTATTATTAATGATTTTAAAAGCCTTAAGGTTAAGGTAAACTTAAGGTTTGTTTGAGTGTGCACTGCGTTCTTGTAGCGCTTTTGTTTCAAAGGTTAAGCGGCAATTGTCCTGCTGAAAGCACAGCAGGAGAAACGCCGCATCAATGTAGCCTGCGGTGAGAGGGGCGCATCATGATTCCTTATTCATATTTGGAATATTTTGGTAGGTAGAGCATGGAAAACCTGTTTACACCCCTTCTGAATACAGTTTACCTTTGTTAGAGCCCTCTAGACATGAAATAACAACCCTATGGTCACCTTTACACACCTATTACCCAATGAAACAGACACATGGTGCCGGTGAGATCATTCAACCTGCAAAAAAAGCCAGCCTGGTGTTTGTGTCCCACCAAACATTACAGTGACATTGCTGACACCTAGTGACCAATCATATCATCGCAACGCCTTTGAATGTGTCTTCTGAATGCCCAATATTAGTATTTTAACGTCATATAACAATGTTTATGCTTGAAAATGCCCAATTTAGGAAGAAAACATGTACAATTTGCTGAAATATGCAAATATTTGACAAAGGAAATATTAAATCACAAAATAGCATTGATGGTGAAGCCTCAACATTTCAAAGCGCGAATTAGATAAGGGTATATAGGTATTTGTATTTTTTTTTTTCAAATTTTATAGTCATCCCTTTCCACGGAACGACATTGCAGCCTCGCGCAATTGTAATTTTTCAAAAATTGGCTAATGAATTACTAAATGAACTCTGTTTTGGGGTTGACAACAGCCTAATGTCAGTCAAAAAAATATGCATATTAAGCAAATGGGACATATTCCTGGCCTAAATTCATCATTTCAAGCACACAAATGACTAAATGAACTAAAATACAAATAGAGTTTAAGCGATTAAAGGGCTCTCAAGAACTGGCCACTAGGGGTCACTAGTAACATGCACAACCTTGATTGCCGGCAACGATTTCACAACAGGCACAATAAAACAATAACAACCATCATCATAAAACAAGGTACTGTTATTATAGCCGTACTCCAGCTAAACATTTATTGAAGCACACAATTAAATGGCTTATTTTTTCTGATTATATCTAATATATTACATAATATGAGTGTAAAGGTGACCATAGGGGTGCTATTCTCTATCTAGAGAACTTTAATAATATTACAAATCCTATGTAGAAGATTGTGGACAGGTTACGCTAAGTATGAAAATATTTGACTGATAATTAAGCAATCTATTACTAGGATTATTATTATTCATTCATTCATTTTCTATACCGCTTTTTCAATTCACTAATTTAAATATATTTTCCAGTGTATAGTGTGTTTGTATTTACTGTTTATTTGTTTTTGTTTTTTTAATTGGTTGACTGTAAATTGACACGATGACAATGGTGAAAATGTAAAAAAAAAAAAAAAAATTTCTGTAAGAAGCATATTTAAAACGCTGATGTGGTGGTGGGGGGGGGGGGGGGGGGGGGGGGGGGGGGGGGGGGGGTGCCATTTAAAATCCCACCAAGGGTGCCAATTTGGGTAGGGCTGGGTGCCCACAAAGTCTCCTCCCAATTGAGAAAGTCATTACTGAAGTAATTAATGATAATATCCGTCAGTGGAAAGTTATCAAAGTTGTTAACCACATCAAGCATTTCCACACCGATGGACGGGAAGGGATGGCGCCTTATAAAAAAACTCGTTTTGTAATAACTTCCACACCTTCCACACTCAAAGGAGATCCTGTCTACTGTATTTAGCCTGGAAACGTGGTTGGGAGGACTTGACTGTCACTTGTTTTTCGCTCTGTCAGCCTTGAGGCGTAGGTGTGTTACTGACGAAGAGCTCGCCGCTCAGCTGACGGCTCCGCAATGCTCGCCACCCGATGGCGTCAAATTCACACCCGGTGTCTGAAAATGCCAACAGGGCCTCCCTGAAACTGTTGATACGTCTTTACTTGTACTTAGGATCTGTTTTTTTCTACACCGCGAGCGCGTGCACGACCCACATGATGTGCACGAAACTCGGAATGGAAATAAAAACATTTGAACGATCCCGTCGGCGCCCGAGACTCGATGCCAAACCCTGGTCAACCAAGGTCCTCGTGAGGTCACAAGCAGTATCTGTAGTCGGACCAACCCACTCCATGCAGCCGCTATTTCCCCGCGTTCTGCTTTCCAAACTCTCACTTTAATCAAATGTGATCACTTCGGCTGAGGAGTAATGGGTCTCCATGGACCATCAAGTTCCTGGAAAGTCCAACATTTTAACCCGGAAGACGACACCTTCGAGCTTAGCTACCTTGGCCATCTCATGGCGGCATTGAGTACTGTAGACCCCCGCTTTTTGTGGGGGTGATATTGATTTTTTCTTTACAGGACTGGAGGTTGGAATTTACGAGAATAAAAGTTGGAATCTTACCTGTGACCAAGGCCAAAGGTCACATGCTGCCTGTTACGGTATAATAACAACATAATAGTCATAATGTTTGAATAAAGAAAAAACAAGTTGTAAATTTACAAGAATAAACGTAATGTACAACTTTTTTTCTCAGAAATTGATGACTTTTTTTTTGGGGGGGGGGATGGCAATATACGTGTCAGAGGGAAAATGGCGTGGAGGGCTTTAGGAGGAAAGGAAACTTCTCCTGCTTCAGGCAAGCTTTCACAGTGGTTCCCAAAGTTCCTTTGCCGCACCCCCTTTGGGAAATAAAATGATTTTCATACGGTAAAAGTTAAAATGCAGTAATAATAAAAAGTGTGCATAGTAGCCCCATGCCCCCCCTCTCATAATGCCCCCCCACTTTGAAAACCACTGGGTAGGCATCCTGGTTAACATCATCTCACTTCCGCTTTACGTGTAAGGCCCCCTCCGACTAAGCCCCCACTTTTCATAGCTGTCCCAGGCAATGCCTGTAACATAAGGGTACACATTTCTATTCTGGTGAATTTACGACTTCACTATCATAACGTTATGAGTTTTTTTCTCTGAAATGTACGACGTTATTGTTGCAAATTTCGTTCTTTATTTGTTATGTCGCAACTTCATTCTCAAAATCTCCGATTATTTGAATATTCCGTCGTAACAGGCATTGCCCGAGACAGCTATAAAGACGGGGGACTTATATGAGGACTTTTTTCCTGTCAAATTACAACTGTAACGTGCTGTGAAATGCATTTCGCATGTAATTCAGTGTATTTTGTTTTTAAAAAAAAAGATGAAATGCGTGCGTTATGAAGGGTTTGAGAAAAAAAAAACATTTCAACATTTCATTTTTTTTTACATTTATGAACGTGTACACCACTGACACACCTTGTTCTCCTGGGGGACGGGAGACCGGAGCACGCTGGCGTTGTCTGCTTCCCAGCCTGCCCCGGATCTGATACGGGCCGATAAGTCAAATATGCTTTTATGAGCATCCCCAGATTTTATCTTTCAAATGGGTCCTCCCCCTTCAGAGTTTTTTTCAAAACTGTGCTGCCGGAACTCGGATGAGGGTGCGCAAAAGCGACTTTATCTACCCCCACTCTCCATAACCTCCACTGGCTACCTGATAGGTTCAGGGTGCAAAGTCAAATCAGTCTCCTGACCTATCAGTGGGTCCAGGGCAGTGCACCAGTGTACCTAAAAGGACTGCTGGCTCCCCACAAACCTGCAAGGCGCCTCCGCTCCACCGACAATCACCTACTTCACGTCCCCAAAACAAAAGTCCGCACGATGGGGGACCGAGCCTTTCAGGCTGTGGAAGCATTTTTATAACTTCAACTTCCAGTAAAGTACAATACAAATAAAATTCATTATTATTATTATAATAAAGGTGTGGGAAAATGTGTATCCCCCAGGTAAGACCGGTTTAGATCAGTCAAGTAGGTCGAGGTGCTTTTTGGTTTTTTGTACTTCTTCTTTAAAGAATATTAGAAATGTATGCGTGGAAGTAATCAGATGATCTTTATTTTCCAAGAACCTTATTTCTAAAAATAAAAAATAAAAAATGTTTACGTGTTTGATGTTTTGTGCTCTTTTTTAGGTTTATCTTGGTCTTCAGCTGCCTGGTACTCTCTGTGTTCTCCACCATTCCAACTCATCAGGAGTTCTCCTCTTACTACCTTCTCATTCTGGTAAGAAAAAGCAAGCCATCCTTTCGTCATCCATCATCTATCGCAGTCAATTTCTTCCAGTCTTGAGTGAATTTCCGCAAATTAGGATTTATAGGACGCAGCCAGGGTGTCGAGGGCTTCAGGTTTGGTGGCCGCAGGATTGGGTCTCTGGTTTTTGCAGATTATGTGGTTCTGTTGGCTTCATCGAGCCGTGACCTCCACCTCTCGCACTCTGACCTCACACTCAGCTGCGAACCGCTGGATCGGTTCGCAGCTGAGTGTGAAGCGGGTGGAATCAGAATCAGTACCTCCAAATCCGAGTCCATGGTCCTCGCCTGGAAAAGGGTGGTGTGCCGTCTCCGGGGATGAGATCCTGCCCCATGAGTCCTCCGCATTGAGAGGAGCCAGATGAGGTGCCTCGGACATCTGGTTCGGATGCCTCCTGGATGCGTCCCTCGGGAGGTGCTCAGGCCATGTCCGACCGGTAGGAGACCTCGGGGAAGACTCAAAACACGTTGGAGAGACTATGTCTTTCAACTGGCCTGGGACCGCCTCGGGATCTGCCGGGAGGAGCTGGACGAAGTGGCCGGGGAGAGGGAAGTCTGGGCTTCCCTGCTGCCCGACCTCGGATAAGCGGAATGGATGGATGGATTCCTTATTTATAAATCGAATATTTTTGCAGTTCAAGCAAATAAAAACATGATTATGAACTTCTAGAGACAGCCTTATCTTTACTGGAGCACCCCTAGAGTTACATTTCCACTCCAGTTACCCCACAAAATATCCATAATTAGAGAAAATAAACATGTTAGCACTGGGAGAGTTCCTTCTTGTGGTTCTTTTGTTAGTTGCGGTTTCTGTACAGTAAGTCAGTGTACAGCCGTCATACAGCATTTTAGGTAAACACACTCGCCGTCCTCAGCATTAGGTACTCCTCCAAAATGTACTATGACAGCACGACAAGTGCGGTAGGAAAAACCGTGCTCTTCTAAACGATGGTAAAGCTTCGTATTGCTGGAGAGTGCATCATTTTACCAGCACTGTAGTGTAGAGCAGTGTAGAACATGACCGGTGGCGATTTCTGACGGAGGCCTTATGTGCTTTGCATGAAGAGGACTAAGTGAGCCTACACTACAGTTTATCGCAGTAAATTCCTGACCCGGCCGTGATAAGTCAACTTCCGCAATGTTATTCAATAGAATAATTTTGTAATTAAAGCATAATAAATCTGTTTCTGACCTTCTAAATACTGTTTTTGGTATTATTAAAGCCCTGTAAACATAGAACACCCCCCTATAGTCACCTTTGCATTCCTGTTGTGGTTGCAATCTACCGAGCTCACAGGTCAGCCTACCCAATTTACTTGTCGTAAACTTAGGGCAGTGTTTCAAACAGAGTGCGAAAGAAGGACAAAGTAAGAAGCCAAAAACTTACCAAAAACTTACCACTTCCACAAGGAATGAGAGCAGACCTTTTTTCCACACAATCAGACATGCCATAGCTGACAAAATGCAGAGTGAAGGTAACAAACTACCATCATCAATGTAACATGAGTGATGTCTAGTGGCCAGAATACCACACGTAAATTTGTCTTTGAATGTTTTTTGACTAATAACAGGCCGTAGTCAACTTGCAGCATTTATCTTCATGCGTGTGTTTTGGGAAATGCTGCTTTTAGAAAATAAAAGAAGTGGTTTGTACTATCGTGTTATTTTCCGTTTTGCACCTCTTTCTCCCATCATCGCTGGTCGTGATTATGCATCATCATCTTCAGCACACCTTCAGTGCTCCTACTTGCCGGGCCTTGATAAATGTGCTGTATAATCAATGCATGCCAGCGTAATAGGAAGTGTGAAGCTTTCACAAAGCATAAGACCATCTTCACATTTGCCTTTCATTCATGAGACTTCCAATCAAACGGGTTAACCCATAAGATGCGATTGCTGCCAAAGACACGAGCAAGATCAACACAGACGGACGCCTCCTTCGTGTTTTGCCATGAGTTTTTTCTTGATTTCTATATTGTCGTTGTATGTTTTCTCTTCATCATGGCTGCAAAATACGCCAACATGGAGCCTAAGAAAGTGCTAGCATTTTGATGGGAAAGAAGATGGACAACTCTACTGAATTCAAGAAATCATGCGTAGCAAAACAGGAAGGTGGGGTTGATCTCGCCGGCAAGAATTGTGTCTTCATTGAAGGCAAAAGCAGCAATAAGTGCTCATTTATCCCTTTCATTCATCTTCTATATGCATGTAGTAATGTTTTATGCACGTAAAAGTACAATTGTAAAACTACAAAAACGCATTTTGTGTGAACATTTTTGAGACTTGCCGTGGGACCGTATGACTGTTCCACATTTTTGGGCTTCCTTTTTAATAGTGAGATTTTTGTTTCAAACATGAATTCATGTTTTGAATTGAATATGGTTCTGAAAATAGCTCATCAAACAAACAAAGTATTGCTAGATTTACTTTTTTATTACACAGCATGACCAACAATAATATTTGGCTTTGGTAACACACCTCTGAGTCCAGTCAAACATCCAATGAAAGATAAGGATGGGTAGGGCAAATCATTTGACATGTTTATAGATCAGGGCAAGGCTAACTGCGGCCCGCGGGCCCCAACAGGACACAACATGTGACGCACAAAGTACCCTACCTACTTCACCATGCGGTTATGCAAATAAATATCTGCGCACAATATCCATGCCCAAAAAACCCCCATTCATTCCTGCCACAAAGCATGCTGGGTAACGTGCGGTCACAACATTTTGCCGCGTTTGTTGCATTTTTTGCTTGATTGCAAAATATGTTGGGGAGGCTGTCAGCGAAGTAGATAAAGAGTTAACATTCGCTTGATAGCCAATGTTTTATTTTTCATAGTTCATATTGTTGTTGCAGCTGGACTGCCCAGCATGCCTTGCGGTGATTTGGAAACAATTTTACTTCATGTGTTATGTTTAGCCCTTAGTTGTTGTTTAGTACCCACGTAGTAGGTAGTAGCAGTAGTTTATTTACATGATGCGTTTTCATTTCATTGCACCGTGAGCTCGCATGGCATTCTGTTTGATGCCCTCCTATTAAAAGCATCGCATGTGTGCGTGATTTAAAATATTGACATTTTTTTTTACCAAACTCTCTTCAATGCAACTGTTTTTTATTGATGGTCCCTAGTGTAAACAAACTACCAGTTAGAGCGGAACTTCCAGTGTGAGCTCCCCGCACCGTGACAGAGGAGTCTGGGCACAGTGAGGGGGGAATCTACCCCTGTTGCTACGGAGACGGATATCCAGCATCCGACACGAAACAAATTTTAAGGTTGTGTTGCATTTTTCGGGTGGCGGGATTGAAGTGGCAACCAGCTTTGAGGCAAATTACCGCGCCTACCAGTTCGGAGTGCGGCGCAGAGTTACTAAGTTGTACGGCAACCGGATTGGCCCGATCTTGTTATAGAAGATCCTGAGCCAATCCCAACCCTGAAGATCGGATGTGTGACATCCCTACGGATGACATCATAGACCATGCACACCATGGATTAGAAAGCTAATAGGACGCGAACAAAGACGTTTTATGATATATAAAAAAAACTTTAAGAAGGCGTCTTCCGACACGCTAACCACTCGACTGCCTGCTCAGTCTTTCGCTGGAGCAGGACAGTGATAGCAGCCTGTCACAGAAACTTCTGACAGAAACTGCTTTAATATGACGCTGACCATCATTATTAAATTCATCCATCTTCTCTACCGCTTATCCTCACTAGGGTCTTGGGGGTATGCTGGAGCCGATCCCAGTGGATGTAGGGTGAAAGGCTAGTCGCCAGCCAATAGGTCAAATTCTTAATAGCTTAAAATAAACTTAATACAAGCCACGCACAAATGAGTGGTATCGTTTCAGCAGGACCTGTACTGTGACTGCATGTTGGATTCAAAACATCACCCCGGGTCGTGTCAAATGACTTCAAATGAATGCACATTTGTCTTCATGTGTAATTTCATGACTGGCACTTTAAATAATAGTGTCTCCTGCAAAGACTAATTATTTACACATCATTCATTGAACATCCTGCAGGAGTTCGTCATGATTGTGGTGTTTGGCTTGGAGTACATCATCCGCATCTGGTCAGCAGGATGCTGCTGTCGCTACAGAGGCTGGCAAGGGCGACTCCGGTTTGCCAGAAAGCCTTTCTGCGTCATTGGTGAGTTATTAAAGCACCCCCCCCCCCCCCCCTCGTCCCCATTTCCCCCAATAATACAATTACTCAGTCAGTCTTACTGTTTCTTCTCCCTTGTTTTTATGCCTGCTGCATGGTTCAGCTGCTTTCCTCTCGTGCCCTGGTGGAGCACAGTAGCCACTCAATGCAATATTCCATTGCATGCCATTGAGCAGAATTTGTGCATGTCGCTGAGAGATGTGGTCAAAGCTCAAACCAGAAGAATGCATTCACGCAATGAGTTTGCATCAATGGCCTTTCATTTTTTCCAATATTTAGACGTGGATCTACTGCGTCTTGGAAAGCCTAGGTGGAAAGATTGAAGGAAGGAGAGCTCATTGGTGACACGTCATGTTGTCCAAGTTAACAAGGTCTTTGTTTAGAATGTTTCAGTGTCAGAGTCATCAGGTGAACACCCGAGACTAACATAGGAAATACATTGTTATGTTTTGCTAGGATGCTGTGTTTTGTCAATAAAGTCTTTATTTGGACAAAAAAAACTAGATGGAGCAAGACATTGTGTGTGAATGCTAAAATAAAATGTAGACTGAGTGTAGAAATATACAGTACTGAAACATTCTGTCTTTTTTCAATAGGAATCGGGCTTTGCAAAATGCTCCTTAAATGCTCCATAAACATTGGAAGACCTTCAAAAAAGTCTACTACAATGCCACGTAACAAATCCGTAGCTTAGATTCATCTTATATCCGTCCTCTCTGTCTCTCTCATGAGCAACTACGAAATGGGACACGGTTATCCACCGTGCTCCTGTTGTTGTTTTTGGATAAAGGAAGAAGAAGCGGAAAGCATCATTACGTTCTCTGTGCACCGAGAGGTCCTTGCCTTGCCGTTTTGATCGAGATATCCTGATTGATTACAATTACCATGTAATACCGATCAAAATAATAGCAGATGAAGTTCTGTTATGAGTATATTTTTATTGCTACAGGGCAAACAAGTTACCTGTAGCTGCAGTAGATTCTCAGAAAACAAACAAGAGACAGCATTCATGATAGGCACGCTCTTAAGGCTGTGCAATTGGCCAATTAGTTGAAAGGGGCGTGTTCAATAAATAGCAGTGTCTGCAGTTGACTTTATAAAACTATTTTGTACAAACTTTTTTGTTTGAAGGATTTGGCAATCCTGTGAAGGACTAAACTAATATTTCGTTTTTTTATAAGCGCTTCACATCTGTGTGGCATGGACTCTAACCACTTGTGGCACCTTTCAGCTGTTATTCCACTCCAACATTCTTTGACAACATTACACAATTCATGAACACAATTCATGATTTAAAAAAAAAAAAAACCCAGATGGAGCAAGACATTGTGTGCACTTGTTTTCGTGTCGGATCATTTGCGTTCGTTTGCGTTCCTATGTTTGTAGGCTGCTTTGCGTTTCTTGGGTTTTGCTGGTTTCTTGTTCCTGCCGCTGCAGAGCAGCAAGGTATTATTAAATTACCTATTTCCTGACCAGTTTGGCGTTCTGCTCTCCGCATCCTCGGGGTCTTCAGCACCATGTCGAGAGGAAAACGTGACGAAAGCAGTGAAAATATACTACATATATACCCCATAATACTGTACATCATTTAATAATATAATATATACCGGCACAAACGTTCCTTCTCCTCACGATAACAGCTATTTCTTTCACATTATGTCAATGTCCGCAAAATTCCGCATTTAACACAAAATTCCGTTTTCATTGGCCGATTCCGTGATTCCGTTAACGCGGAAACCAAAGGGCCCTTGTCAGGATCTGCTCTGGTCACGCTATCTAACATAAACACACCTAAGAACTCATTAAGTTCCTCCGGTGTCACACGTGAGACGGAACCCATCGCTGACTTTGGGTGAAAGACCCAGTCAATCGCAGGGCAAAACAGAGCGGCACCACACACACACACACACACACACACACACACACACACACACACACATATATTGTTACACTAACAAGCCCTGGCAGTAATAATAGAAAGAATACATCAAAAAGGTGTCCTTTTTTCCTCTACGAACAATTTAATCAGTGGCGAAAAGACTGAATGATTGTCTATAATGGTCAATGAAATGCATCTCCATCTTTGACACTGTGACTGTCACAGCCGACAAAAGACCCAAAATAGGGTATTGTGTTGTAAAGACCACGCGGATTCAAAATCAATGGCGGCTTTCTGAATGCTTTCAAAAGGTTTCCTTAATTATAAAGCGACAGTGTGCCTTGATTGCTTACCTTATTTTTACTTTTTATACTACGCTTTGCCATTTGCTGAAACTTCATCATCAGCCAATGTAAACATTGAACCAAACCTGTCATACCTTTATGCCATTTTCTTTTCATCTTCTTGCACGAAAAGCTGCTTCGGGCGATTCGCTAAAATCCATCAAAAACTTGGGTCAGCATTTTCTGTCATGCCTCAAGATTTTGCAGAAGGAACGTGATGAGGTTGGAGGTGGGGGGGGGGGGCACTGTATAAAACGATATGAGGGGTGAGGGAGTGAAGGCAAAGCAATGAAGAATAATATTTACTTGCGTAAGCGTTACTTTTCACATGCTGGTAGTCTGCCGACACGACGCCCGTGCAGTCTCCAGTCTCAATCAAATGCAACCTGCACATTTAATCTTTTTTTAAAATGGATTTCTGAATATTAGAAAAACTTTGAACACATAACATTCATTTTATTGCACTTAAGTATCGGGTAGACCAGGATCACTATATAGTACAGTGGAACCTTGGTTAGCGCACACCTCAGGTGACGTTATTTTGCTTGCTGATGCAGCGGGGCCTTGGTTTGCGTCATTAATTCCTTCCTTCCAACTGAAACCAAAACAGACTTGAACCACTGTTTTTTTTATAATAATTCAAATAACAACAAATGAATGGACTACTGAGCGTTTAACATCACTTTTACCTAGTTTTGTAGCGGAAAAATCCCTTTTGAAAAACCCGAATATTATATCCCTTTCTAGTGAGATATATTGGGTCATGTATGCGCCTATCAGGACATCCCTATCAAAAGGAATATTCACTTGTGTTCTGGCGTGCTCCGGTCGAAAGGAATAACTACTTGTAAACACAGCGACACGCAGAACCCCGCGCTTTTGAAGTGAGGAGGAAACCCACCACCTTGTTAGTGTAGTGAAAGACGGGAACCTCAGGTCTTTATATTCCCTAAACATTGGAAGACCTTCAAAAAAGTCTACTACAATGCCACGTAACAAATCCGTAGCTTAGATTCATCTTATATCCGTCCTCTCTGTCTCTCTCATGAGCAACTACGAAATGGGACACGGTTATCCACCGTTCTGCTGTTGTTGTTTTTGGATAAAGGAAGAAGAAGCGGAAAGCATCATGACGTTCTCTGTGCACCGAGACGTCCTTGCCTTGCCGTTTTGATCGAGATATCCTGATTGATCACAATTACCATGTAATAGCGATCAAAATAATAGCAGATGAAGTTCTGTTATGAGTATATTTTTATTGCTACAGGGCAAACAAGTTACCAGTAGGTGCAGTAGATTCTCTTGTGGAACTTGTGGCACCTTTCAGCTGTTATTCCACTCCAACATTCTTTAACAACATTACACAATTCATGAACACAATTCATGATTAAAAAAAAAAAACAAACCCAGATGGAGCAAGACATTGTGTGCACTTGTTTTTGTGTCGGATCATTTGCGTTCGTTTGCGTTCCTTTGTTTGCTTTGCGTTGCTTGGGTTTTGCTGGTTTCTTGTTCCTGCCGCTGCAGAGCAGCAAGGTATTATTCAAATTACCTATTTCCTGACCAGTTTGGCGTCCTGCTCTACCAACTTGTGGCACCTTTCAGTTGTTATTCCACTCCAACATTTGTTAACATTACACAATTCAATAACATTTTTTGGTTTTGATTCACAAACAGCATTTTTTTGTCACCCCACAAGTTCTCCACTGGATTAAGGTCTGTGGTTTGGGCTGGCCTCTCCTTAACACCCCATTTCAAAGGCATTTCCACATCAGCATAAGAATTCTTTAAGTATTTGGACATATACAAATTGATCCATGATCCTTCTTTACACAGACGTCTTCTGTCACAGTACTTACAGGTAACTCCAGACTGTCTTTGATCATCCTGGAGCTGATCATTGGCTGAGCCTTTGCCATTCTGGTTACTGTTTGATTAATTTTGATAGTTGTCTTTCATTTTTGCCACATGTCTCTGGTTTTGCTCTCCATTTTAATCTCTGTTGGAGATCATTTTAGCTGAACGGCCAAACATTATACTGATTGAATGTCACACAGCTATTTTTTTTTACACACCACTTTCAACTAATTGGCCAATTGCTGCTTGTTGCTTGTTTGCTGACTAAGAACCCAGAACAAAAACATTTTTGTGTCCCCTTTAGACATCATAGTGCTGATTGCATCAGTGGCAGTGGTGTCGGCAGGCAGCCAGGGTAACATCTTTGCTACTTCAGTCCTGCGTAGCCTTCGATTCCTTCAGATCTTACGCATGGTGCGGATGGACCGACGAGGGGGAACATGGAAGCTGCTCGGGTCTGTCGTCTATGCACACAGCAAGGTAAGCTTTTTTAAATGCCATTTATTATACTGATTTTAATCCCTCAAGGGGGGATTCAATTTAAACTGCTGGTTGCTGGTTCCATCCTCCGTCCTGCCGGGAGCATGTCGAAGTATTGGGCAAAATACCGAACCCCGGACGAAAATCCTTACATGTTTTACGCAGAGTAGTACACACACATAAGAAAATGGATTTATGTTAACACAACAAACCTAACTTTAGCTTGAAGCAAGCCGGCAGCCTAGTTTGCGCCAGGAGCTATGTGGAAAACTTGGTTACTAACAAAAACGTCACCATACCATTTGATGTCCTGCTGTCCTGCATGTGTATTTTGACAGAACAATAGATGAAGCTTCAAAATCAAGAGTTCTCAAATGGTCTCAACCTGTGACCCACATTTTCAATGGTCATTAAGTCATAACTCATTTTTATTTTTGGCAGGTGTATTTTTTTTTTTCAATCGGCAGCCTTATCTTTCTAAACAATAATTCCTATTTAAAGTGAATTTTTCAGGGATTTATTAGGTGATTTTCTGGAAAAAAGGGAGCCCAAGTACACGCAGAAAGATAAGGCTTAAATTAAAAATTGCTTAAATTGCAAGTTTTGTCAAAAAGTGACTTTAAATGCCTTGCTTTGACTTTGCCCCTACTCACAAAGGTCTTTTTCAAAGACGTGTTTAGACATTTTTTGTAATGAATTTGTATGACATCGTTTAACATAACAGAAGTATACGTGGACCGTTAATGGGAGGACTTTCCTAATGCACAGAAGTTAAAACAGGACTTTTGTGCCCATGAAGCACACAACTGAATCCTGTACCTTCTACAGGAAGACCAATGAGAAAGAGACCTCATGGCAAAAAAAAAAAAAAGACAAAAGGTGAGAACACAGATAAGGACGGTGTATGAATATACACTGTATGACTGTCCACAGTTTACCACCACCAGTGTGTGACTGTAGAGTGACTGAAAAATGAGTTCATTTCATTGTGAAGTACTTTGGGTGTCTTGAAAAGGGCTAATATAAATGTAATCTGTTATTATTACTATTATTTCAAACATAAACTTTTGAAATATGCACGTATGTGCGAATGTGGCTTTACACTAAACGTGAACTTGGATCACTCTATTTTCTCCCGGTTCTGTCGCATTCCAAAAACAGGCATGCTCGGTTAATTGTGGGTTTGAAAGTGACTGTGAATGGCTGTTCATATTTCTAGTTAGTTACCAGTCCAGGGTGTACCCCGCCTCTCGCCCAAAAGTCAGCTTCTCACGCTTTTAATCTCCACTTCGACCCACCCGCCACCACATGCGTGTACCAAGGACTTTTCATTGACTTCTGTTAGATCAGCACGATCTTCTCATGTAGTCGCAGCCAAGGCAGGCCGTTCTTACATAAAATATTCATCTGCCCGCAAGTCAATGATGCAGATTCATCATGAACATGCTGTTATGTGATTTAAGATGTTAGTCGCGATTTGTCCGGATGTGGAAAATAGCAAAGTCCAAAGAGTTCCATGTAACTATGAGAAAAGGGTCTTAATTCATTCATGCTCAGACTGCGCGCACCACAAACAAATCCCAAGATAACAAGCTGAAAGTATTGGGTAAGTAACAGCAAGTTCTGTGCTGTGGTCTCTTGGTCATGATCTGGAAGAACATCCGCACCGCCACTCCGACAAGGGAAATTTATGTAGGGGTGGTTATGCTAAAACCACTCGGATGGTCTGAAGTGGAAGTTGCGTGCACACCAGTCACATTGCCAACAATTACAACTGTAGCTACTCTGGCCTTGCCTAAACACTTATTGCACCTTCGAGCTTAACTGAAGTCTGCGGCTGACCATGTGGATGTGCCTTCTAGATGAGGGCTTTTTTAAATCACGTGGAACAAAGATTGAGCGGCGTGGCCACAATAACCAGTACTCACTCTTTAATGGTGCTCATTTTTTAAGCTTTGGGGAAAATGGGGCTGTGCACAAAGACCTTAAAATATGCAGACACGTTTTGGTGCAGTGGAAAGAAACCAACAAAAACAGCGGACATTCGTAAGCACTTGACTTTCAGATATTAGGTTTGAAGGAGAGAGAGAGTAGAAGGACTCTGGGGGTGCCCTGGGAGAAAGAACCAAACCCCCTCCGCCTGCACTACACAAACACCACATTCTGTGGCGTGGTAGAGGCGTAAGACATGTGGAACGCAACGCAGAATGCAGAGACCAGAATGCAGGCGGTCAAAACTCCAAAAATGTCTTAAATGCTCTGTTTGCAAAAACCAGACTCGTACCTGTGTCATTGCATGAGTTCTACATACAGTCATGTAAGCTGTCTGGTAAAACTTTTTGTGTTTGTCCACAGGAGCTCGTCACAGCCTGGTACATTGGTTTCTTGGTTCTCATCTTCTCTTCATTCCTTGTCTACCTTGTGGAGAATAAGTTCAACAAGGACTTTGCCACATATGCTGATGCCTTGTGGTGGGGCACGGTGAGTTTGAAGACGTAACTGCGTTGCCGAGACCATGAAAAGTAACAACTACACTCCGACCCGGATGGGCTTTCCATCCATCCATTAGGATCCATCCATGCTGCACAAAAACCCCCTTTACAGCGTGACACTCGGTGATAAGGGGTTCATACACAACCGGAGAATTGGCTAGAAAGTGACTAAGACCCGGACTTACATAGTTTGCGTCTAAGCATGCATTATTTTGATTCATTGTGTTTGTTCGCTGAGATGTTTCTTTCATAAATCATGTTGTTTTTCACAGATCACCCTAACAACCATCGGCTACGGGGACAAGACACCAAAGACATGGACGGGACGGATGTTGTCTGCAGGGTTTGCGCTGCTCGGCATCTCTTTCTTTGCCTTGCCAGCAGTAAGTGCTAATAGGTGTGGGCAATTTGGCCTCCGTTTTATAACACAATATTTGTAGGAATATTTGATCAAATTATCAATAAATTATGACCAACTTATGAATGACTTTCCTTGAGGTTTTCTCCGGGTAATCCAGTTTCCTCCCACATTCCAAAACATGCATGTTAGGTTAATTGGCGACTCTAAATTGTTCGTAGGTGTGAATTGTTGTTTCTCTGCCCTGCGATTGACTGGCGACCAGTCCAGGGTGTCAGCTGGGATAGGCTCCAGCATACCCGTGACCCATAATGAGTTTAAGCGGCATAGGAAAATGATGGGCTTTAATCAAAAGTTGGTTATGTGGGTTCCTCTGTTATATATCATGTTTTTTTATGATTAAAGATGAATAACTATTAGAGGTTTTTTGAGAAGTCTTGTTTCATCTAAAGTGAAAGAAAGGATGGAAGGAAGTGTTCCAAACAGAGGTCACCTTAGATATATCCTTTATATAGTTCCAATGATCAAACTTTAGTGATCCTTGAGTGTTTCAGTTGCAGCTCATAAAGTTTGTCTTTTTACTCCTTTTGATATTACACTAGGGTATTCTGGGCTCAGGTTTTGCTCTGAAGGTCCAAGAGCAGCACAGACAGAAGCACTTTGAGAAGAGGAGAAACCCTGCGGCCTACCTCATCCAGGTACACTGCATGAAATAAAACTAATTACCATTCCATGTTCCAGATGTGAATCTTGCTGGTGTTCAAAACAATATGCAGTTAAGTCTGACGCGCTTGGACATTGACAGCCACAAATGTTCTGATTGAAATTCAGTGAAACCTTGGTTAGTGCCACTAACCCGTTCTAAGAGGTCCAGCTGAATCAAATCCTTTTCCCATACGGAATAACTCAACTGCAATAATCTGTTCCAGAAAAAAAACATGAATACAAAGCATGTTTTTATAGTTTGACAATTACATTCAATGGGGGCACAAAGTTTCTACGTCGTTAACTAAGACATACACTAACCAAGGTTCCACTATATGTTCCTTATGTTTCATAAGGATATGGCATAGAGTACCTCTGCTGGTGAATGTTCTTTTGATCCGATTTTTAAGACCAGTTGGAAGATAGCAAGAATTTACATTTTGGTTCTACTTAAAGTTTCAAAATGAAAAAAGAAGAAATGAGATTGACCCAAAACATTTTCGAAGAAACCAATCATCAATTCATCAGCTGATCAAAACACCATAACACACCCGCCTCCTCCAAAATAGAAATAAAATTTTCAATATGACTGAGGATTGTGGAGCTGCACCCTTTTTGTTCATCTCTTCTGAAATAGTTTTGGGCATGCTTGATGCCAGCTTTTCCAGGAGCCTAGTGGGGATGTTGCTCCAGCTTCACTGTCTGGAATTCATGTCCATTTTTATAAACGTCCCTTGCCATCCATCCCCAAATGTTCTCCGTTGGATTTAGATCAGGGGAACACGCAGGATGGTCCAAAACTCTCAAAGGCTCCAGACTTCAGGCGATTTTTGACAACAAAATATCATTACAGAATTTCTTAATCGTCAGAACTACAACCTCACTGTACCGCTATGGTCACTTCCCAGCTTTCCTTGCACTAATCCTGATCTACAGACTGTCACCAAAGCGTCTGCCACACATTATATTCACACCTATGATACGTCAGTCAACCTTTCTCAGGCATGTGACTGTTTCTGTGTTCTTTCCAGACCACATTACGTTCAGGAGGAATAGGTTATGCAATATTCCGGCATTATTACCATCCTGTCCTGTTTTGTCTACTTTACATTTCCTCCTTTTTCCAGCCTCATCAGTAACACCTTTCTTTTACTTGTCATAATGCCAACCTCACATGGTCCTCTGCACATACTGTACAGTAGATCCCCACTTTCTGCAGGGGTTACCTTTCAAGCCGACTTTTGAATGTCTATTTTTTGCAATATATATGTAGGTAAAGTATGGAAGCCCAGTTTATGACCTTCTAAATACATTTACCAACATTATTAGAGCCATCTAGTCATGACATAACACCCCTATAATCGCCTTTACACTTCTATTACCCAATATAGTAGACGTAATATAAGAAAATAAGATACTTATGGCAAAAATAATACTTGTGCTGCTCATATGAGTGTTGCTGTTAATGTGTTGTTCTGACAAAGTCTGGTGCTTGTGCGTCTAACCCAACATTACAGTAACGTTACTAACACCGAGTGAACAGTGACCAGTGCAGACTACTACATAGAGTATCATCACAACGTCCTTGAATGCGTCTTTTCAATGTCTTTTATTTGTATTTTACTTTATTTGGCCATTTTATGCTTGAAACTGCTTCATTTAGGAAAAAAAACACATAATATTTGCTTAAATAGAGATGACTTTAAAAGTGTCACACTTGTCACAGCATCTATGATGCATTCAAGGATCACAGAACAAAGTGCGAAATCTACACGCTAAGACATGGCCGTTTTTAACAGTGGTATTTGTTTGCTTAGAAAAAACAAATTTAAGAAAATTCTGCAGATGTGAGAGGTCATGAATGCTGAACCCGGAGTCTGCGGGGGATCCACTGTATAGTATTTCTCCATGTGCTTCATTTTCTTCTGCTACCTCACAGACTTTCTTCCCCGTGTACTTCTCCACCACTGCTGCGCCCTTCCCACCTTTGTCTCCTGTGATGGATTCTTCTTTTCCTACCCTTCCCCTTTCCTCCACACCATCGTCCCACCCGTTCCCATTATGCAGCAGGCTATGTGGTGTTATTACTCCACATACAACACAAGGCCGTATCTGGAAGCCACTCTAAGAGCCTCCTCCCTCCCACAGGAATGTCTGATCTCCGCCCCAAACCAAGACGCGTGTTTGGGTTTTTACCGATCAGCTTGTTATTTTTTTTAATTTCCCATTATTCCCCCTCCTCCCTATCTTTATATTGTAATGTGTCTATACTGTACTTATGGGTCTCTCTTTGTACTCTTCTTCTTGGTTTTGTGTACTCTGCGTGCAGTGTGTCTGGCGTAGTTATGCTGCGGATGAACACTCGGTTTCCATCGCTACCTGGAAGCCTCACTTGAAGGCCTTGCATACCTGCAGCCCCACAAAGTAGGTACAAGTGTCATTTACCTGTCGTTTGCTAAACATTTCTTTTGGGCCGTCCCGGGAAATTAGTGTCATTTGCATCCCCAGGAAATGATCTGTAAAATACATTTTAAAAAAGAAAACAACACTTTTAAAAATGTTGTATCTACAACCCTTATGTGAGACATGAACGCACTTCCTCTTTTTTCCGTGTCCTATAGATATACACGAGGCAGCTAAGAATGCATGCAATGACCAAAAAATAGGGCAAAATATTGTAAGCATTACACATTATCATGAATGTGTCTGTTACCACATGCTCACAGCAGGGATAGAAAATCACCTCATCTTGTTGGAGGTTTTTGGAAGTACTTTAATAGCGGGTTTTGTATGTGGAATAGGTGTGTCCCATGAAGTGCATCAATTACCTTCCTCTTGTTAGCTGTTTTTATATATCTTTAGAATGCGCAGAAAAGATAAATTCATGTGTTTGTTTCTCACATAATATATTTTTTTTAAACTGCGGTTTTCCTTTAAGTTAATAAATAATAATAATGTAGGTTGATTTAAACCACCATGAACACTGGAAAAACAGCCTTTGTTACCGGTCCTCTATTCCTAAAATTACACTTTACCATGATATATAATGTTAAGTAATATAGGCAATATGTTATGTTTTACATATTTGTGTTACTCATTATGCCTCATAATTTTTAATGTCTTTAAAAAAAATTAATATTCACCTTTTCTTGTCCTGGGTTTTCCCCCAAAAAAAATTCTCAGTTTTTTGTTTCATCACTGCAATGTACTTAGTGTCAACATGCTATGCTATTATGTTATTAGAATAAATGCCACGTAGCTATAGTTCATGTATAACTCTATGCTAAAAGATCCCTCCTGTTACACTAAATGAGTCACCTTAGCTTTGGAAAAAAATACAAAAAATGAAATACAGTTGCCTGAGATGGGCCAATACGTGCTTTATAAGATTGAGTGTTGAAAGAAAGGGAAGAAATGTAAGCAATAATGTCATTTTGAGAAGAGTTACAACAATCCAATGGCACTGATGTACTTTGTGACGTTCACGTAAATGAATTATTCTTCTCCAATGTTCTTGTGTCTGGGATTTCTGTAAAAAGGATTTCGGTAGTAAAAGTAAACATGTAAAAAATCCCCTTAAAGTTGACAGAGTTTACCGGCTGTACATCAAGTAGCCATCACTTTGGGGAAGCCGTACAGCAGGTTGTGTCAATCATTCTCCATAAGGTATCCAATTATGATGTCAATCCACTGAAGTGCATTGGGGCTGTCATGACCAATGACGGACAGCTTTCCGTCTAGCCGGACATCGTACTGTTTCTGCACACATAACCATGTAGCTCACATTATTGCATCACCTGAAATATCAAGTATGTCATTTGTTGTTATGCAAAGCGCTATTTAGTGTTCAAATATTTTTCCTTCAACTTAAGCTTTAGCGATGTTGACTGTGAAGGGAGAGAGTTTTGAAGACACAATAAATATGAACCAATTGGGACAATGTAGCGAAAAATAGCCTCAAATTAGTCAGCCTGGACAATACAGTTATCCCGGTTCTACACCCAACCGTCATATGTTTTTTGCCAAGTAGGATTTAGCATTAATAAATGCAATGGTTTTGTAATTAAAGTATAGAACCCTGTTTACGACCTTCTAAAGAGTTTTTTTTTTTTTTTTACATTATAGTCTCTCTATAGGCAAAAAAACCCACTTACATAGTCACCTTTACACTCAGTTTACCCAATATACCAAACATAGTAGGAGAAAATAAGACATACGAGACATAACTCAGATATAATAAAGACTCACACATCTTAGCATTGGGAGAGTTTCTGGTTGTTGTTCTTTTTTACTTCCTGGTATGTACAGTGTGACCAGTCCAATGGGTACCCCGCCTCCTGCCCAAAGTCAGCGGGGATAGGCTCCAGCACACCCGTGACCCTAATGAGGATAAGCGGTACAGAAAATGGTTTGATGGAATGTACAGTGCTTCCTGCGGTGGCTACCGACTCATCACTGTAACATTACTGACATCTAGTGACCAGTGTAGAACACTACATATCATCGCAACTCCTTTGATTGCGCCTACTGAATGGCTTATATAACCATCCCTCGTTTATCCCAGTTAATTAGTTCCCGACCAGACTACGATAAGTAAATTTCGTAGGATCCGATATAAACAAGTGGAATATTTTTGTAGTTAAAGCATAGAAAATGATTTTTTCCATAATTAGAGCCATGTACACATTATATAACACCTCCATGGTCACCCTAAAATCCTACTATACTTTGACATTGCACAAATGTAATGCGTAGGCTGGGATTACTGCAAGGACACAGAGACGCCCGCCACTTTAAACAAAGCATGCTATCAAGCTAACTAGTTAGCCTCCAGTTTGTTTATAATAAACTTAAGAGAGGTTTTTAAACAGAGTGGGGAAGAAAGACAGAAAAAAGCCCAATACTTACCACTTGACTTTCAATGTTTTGTACTAATAACAGTCAATAGTTTTTACTAATAACTGGCCATATTCAACCACAAAACAGCAATGATTTATTATTAATATGAAAAACCGCGAAAGAGTGAAGCCGTGAAATTTGAAGCCCAAAGTGGCGAAGGGTTACATGCCTATGGATGCAAGTCATGCTTATAAGAACTCACAGAATGCTGCTTTCATCCTGATCCCAATTTTTCCAGGATGCCGATTAATAATTGACCGTCAACTTGGCATCCTGCTACGTGTACTGTGCTGTCGAGTGTTAGAACATGGAATGAAAATACTCACATTGGCCACATATGTATGGTAAAACTACCTCCGCTTCAACCATGTACTCCCATTTGACCAGTCGAGAATTTAAACGCTAGGTATGTTTTAGAAGTGTAACAAAAATCCATGAAATTTTTTTAATAAATGTCCTCCAGCATGAACGTACCTCCAAAGGAGTGGCTCAAGAAGAAGCACATCAAAATCTACAGAGGGACCCGAAACTCAAGTTGCCAAGTGACAGCCTTGAAGGCTTTTAAAAGGGAGTGAGATATGAGCCACTACCAAACAAGTCTGACTACTGGGATCAAATACCTATATAATTTGATCAAACGCAAATTCATTTACACTTTAATGTTTTTGTGATTATTTGTTGTTCTGTCTAATTCTGTTACATTCAAGCTACAAAAATGTTCTGGACTGCTGTATTGCAAAATTGGCAGGAAATTAAATACAATAATCCCTCGGCAAACCTTTATTAATTATCAACTTGTGCTTTTTTGTGTTTAAATACAGCCTATTACCATTCAACAATGCATATTTAAGCTAATATCACATGCTTTGTGCCTAAATGAAGAATTTTCCCGCATAAAAATGGCTAAATGAAGTCATGCAAATAAAAGGCATTCAGAAGGCGCAGTCAAAGACGACGCAATGATATGTAGTGTTCTACACTGGCCACTAGGTGTCAGTAATGTTACTGTAATGTTCAGTGAGACACGCAAGCACTGGTTTTATTGCAGGTTTGAATGATGTCGCAACAGGCACAATGATCCCTAACACGCCTAATGTTGAGGCCGTAACCCACAACCAGCCAAAACACCACACTGAACCCTCAACGTCACTTCCTGGCCAACTCCATTTCAGCTCCGACAGCTCAGAACACATTTACAGCAACTTGCACGAGCATGATTCTTATTCATTCATTTTCTATGCCACTTATCCTCATTTGTTTCAAAAATTTTCCTTCATTATGCCTACTATATTGGACAATACGCGTGTAAAGGTCACTATAGGGGTGTTAAGTCACATAGAAGGCTCTAGTAATGTTCAAATCAATATTTAGACGGTCGCAATTGTTATCTATGCTCTAACTAAAGCGCTAGACAGTAAGACAGCCCACTTAGCTGCAAATGCATGTGACAGAGTGTAGCCACGGAGCAGATAGTCCGCCATGACGGTAAGCAAGAGAGCTGGCAGAGGCCAGGCACACAACATTCACTAAAAAGTGTAAAATCAAGTTACACGGTGCACCTCTTTGGCTTCGCTTGTTAATGTAACCTGCACAAGATTTAGAAATGTTTTTTTTTTTAAAAGATGACGTAATGATGAATTTATAAATGGTGCAATACAAGTATGTGGGCACACTTTTAGTGCTTTTTAATGAGATGATGGTTTCTCTAATATGATCTTTTGTCTTTTTCTATCTGCCAACTCCAGAAAAGAACAAGGAGAAACGACAACAAGGTTTGTGACAGCGTTTTCTAACATGAGATGCAATCAGTAGTTAGTCGCAGCAAGATGGAGTGCATGTGTGTCAATGAGAGGCACCCAAGAGGAAGAGTGAGGTTACAGGGAGAAGAGATAAAAAAGGTGGAGGATTTGAAGTACTTAAGGTCAACAGTCCAGAGCAATGTAGAGTGTGGAAAAGAAGTGAAGAAATGAAAAGAAAGGTGTACAAAACTGTGGCGAGACCAGCGATGTTGTTTGGTTTAGAGACAGTGCTGCTGAGGAAAAGACAGGAGGCAGAGCTGGAGGTAGCAGAGATGAAGATGCTGAGGTTCTCTTTGGGTGTGACCAGGATGGACAGGATCAGGAATGAGCACATTAGAGGGACTCCACGTTAGAGGTTTTGGAGATAAAGTCAGAGAGGCCAGACTGAGATGTTTCGGACATGACCAGAGGAGAGATAATGAATATATTGGTAGAAGGACGCTGACTTTTGAACTGCCAGGCAGAAGTTCCTAGAGGAAGACCAAAGAGGAGGTTTATAGATGTAGTGAAAGAAGACATGAGGGTTGTTGGTGCGAGGGAAGAGGGATGCAGAAGACAGCGTTAGATGGAGGCAATTGATTTGCTGTGGCGACCCCTGAAGGGATACGCCAAAAAGAAAAGAAGAAGATGCAATCAGTACAAATTGTAGTGTACGTTGCGGGAGTACCATCTATGTTTTCATGTGTACATGTTAACAAAGAAAACTTTTTTTCCCTAAAAAAAAAACGTAAATTCTTCCGTTTTGAGCCTTTCTATCATAATTTTTCCTGCTACCTGAGCTTTGATCTTTGATCCCTCCTGCTTGCTTGATGTTTTCAAATTTCGGAAGAACACTTGCAATAAAAAATACTATTGTAATTATTAAAATCCTGTAATTTCCAGTGTCGCCACACCCAGTATATTTAGAGAGAAAAACAGATAAGTCGCACATTTCATAAAATGACACCCTGTGGCACGCCAAGTTGGTGAGCAGGCGGTAGCACTTTCCTTGGCAGGAGTCAATCGTGATCAATAAGAAAACTCCCAACAAGCTTGTCAACCCATTGGAAATTGCAGAGGTCATTAGTCGACCTAACAGTATGACCCAGTGTGAGAACGCTAAAATCCATTCAATTCCATTTTCTTCAGCTTATCCGGGTCCGGGTCGCGGGGGCATCAGTCTCAGTAGGGAAGTTCAGACTTCCCGGTCTCCGGCAACCTCTTTTCTCTCTTTTGGCTCAGCTCTCTCTACACCACGACGGTCCGGTACAGCGACCGCATTGCTGCTGACGCTGCACCGATCCGTCTGTCGATCTCACGCTCAAATCTTCCCTCACTCGTGAACAAGACCCTAAGATATTTGAACTCCTCCACCTGAGGCAAGACCTCACTCCCAACCCGGAGGGTACAGTCCACCCGTTTCCGACTGAGAACCACGGCCTTGGATTTGGAGGTGCTGAGTCTCATCCCAGAAGCTTCACACTCAACTGCAAACCGCTCCATTAAACGCTGAAGGTCACAGCCTGATGAGGCCATAAGGACCACATCGTCTGCAAATAGCAGAGACAAGATCCTAAGGTCGCCAAGTTGGACTCCCTCAATGCCTTGACTGCGCCTAGAAATTCTGTCCATTAAAATTATTAACAGAATCGGTGACAAAGGGCAGCCTTGGCAGAGGCCAACGTTCATCGGAAACAAGCTGGACTTACTGCTGGCAATGCAAACCAGGCTCCTGCTTCGATTGTACAGGGACCGAATGGCACGTAGTAGCGGACAACCAATCCCGTACTCCCGGAGCACCCCCCACAGGACACCACGAGGGACACGGTCGAATGTCTTTTCCAGGTCCACAAAGCACATGTAGACCGGTTGGGCAAACTCCCACATACCCTCCAGTACCCTTGCAAGGGTGTAGAGCTGGTCCAGTGTTCCGCGACCCGGAAGAAAACCACATTGCAACTCCTGTAACCGAGGTTTGACTAACGGTCGTACCCTTCAATCCAGAACCCTGAAGTAGACTTTCCCAGGGAGGCTGAGGAGTGTGACCCCCCTATAGTTAGCAAACACCCTCCAGTTACCTCTTTTAAAAATTGGGACCACCACCTCGGTCTGCCAGTCCAGAGGTACTTTTTCCCGACTTCCATGCAAGTTGAAGAGGCGTGTCAGCCAAGCCAGTCCTCCAACATCCAGAGCCTTGAGAAAATCGACTTTCGGTCGGCCTTGAAGAGGTTCTGGGAAACCGTCCGACACCTCAGAAAGGGGAAGCGGTCCCCAGTTCACACTGTTTATAGTGCGGACGGGGACTTGCTGACCTCGACTGAGGATATAGTTGGTCGGTGGAAGGAATACTTTGAGGCCCTTCTCAATCCCACTGCCACACCTTCCGTAGAGGAAGCAGAGTCTGAGAAAGCTAAAATCATCACACAGCAACTTAACACACAAAAGGTAGGTAAGAAATATACAAGACAAGCACCAATACAAGTTTAGAATAATAACCTTAATGCTGCCCATCATGCACTGCTTTACTGAGAAGCTGGTGGACACAGGCTGTTGTTGCAGCTAAATGAACAGCAGGATTAAAGTGCAATTAAAGTGGGCCCCTGCATTCTTAAATTTGTCAGTATCCGACTCTCACTGGAAAAAGTTTGAGCAAAGCAGTTAAATATATTTAAAAGATACATTACATACAAACTAAAAAGTACTGTTTTGATTTTAATGTAACAATATTTTTTTCCATGGAGCCAGTTGCTATTTTATTTATAAAATATGTCACAGGCCATTAAAAACCAAGTTGCGAGCTGCAAATGCCACACTTTGGACACCTCTACTGTAGATTATCACGTGATTAGATGATCCAGTAATCTTGCGGTTATTGTGGTGAATTGTTTCCAGACGCGAATGTGACAAGTGAATTTCCACCAAGCAGGATTCCTTATTTAAAAATGGAATATTTTCATAGAAAACCTGTTTACAACCTTCCAATTTTTGAACATTATCAGCGCCCTCCAGACTTGAAATAACACCCCTATAGTAACCTTTACTCTCCTATTACCCGATAGAGTAGACACAATAAGAGCAAATAAGACATAAAAGACACAAATAAGACGCGTGCTTGTGAGTGTCGGGGCTCGTAAACAGTGAGTGACGTCCAGGATTCAGAGTTGAGTTTTAGCTTGGTCGCAAACAGTAGCCCACGTGAAAGATTATTGCGCCTCGCAAAAGCCTGTTGTTGGGGCGATCAAGACCGGTGCGTGCGTGTCTCACCAAACATTACAATAACCTTACCGACACCTAGTGACCAGTACAGAATACTACATATCACGTCTTTTAATGCATCTTGTGATTGGCTTATATTTGTATTTTTGCTCTTTAAGACATTTTTATGCATACAAATCTCAATTATAGGCCATAATCTATTACAAAACAGAATGATTTATGAATTTATTTTGAAAAACAGGTGGTAGCGCAAAGTACAGTTTGATGCCCCCTGTGACTCTTTAACATTTCCATGTTGAGTTGAATGAGGGACATGGACGTCAAGCATGTGAGTCACCAAACTGCAGTGTTTCTCACACGTGGCGGTGAGTTTTTCGCTTGTGAGCTCAAGTGCCTTATTTCTGCTACTTGGAAATGTCAGCACTCCGGCAACTGCGGCGGTGCCAGCAGGCGCTCTGCTGTGTCGTTTTAATCGTCATAGACGCTTTTTCATAACCTCCTTTAAAGAATGGCTTGGAGCTTTTTTTGCAAGTGGGTCCAATCACAATCAAAAGGCAAATACAGGGGTGAACAAGGGTCACAGTAAAAAGGGCAAAGGTTTTTACAGGTTAAATAAACGCCTTGCAGGAACAAGACATTGGTTGGCTCTTTGTGTGTCACGTACACACCCTCTTGTTTCTATCTCCTTTTGCTTTCTTAGAATGCATTACTATAAAGTCAAGCGCCTGAGGTGTGCCACTTGGAAACATAGGTACACAGCTGCTATGAGTGCTGACTAAGCATTCCTACATGCAGGCCTTGGGTTTTCTAACCTTTGGATGCTGGTTTATTAACCAGGTGGTCCTCGGTTATGACGTACGGACGTAAATCAAAAACGTAATCTCGGTCCTGAAGCAAGAGGTGTTTGGACCTAATTTTGTCTCCCAAGCGGTAGTGTGCCATCACACAAACATAAACAGTTCAGAAAGAACCTTTAGGAACCAGAATCTTTAAGGATAATGAATGTTAATGAATGCTGGAGGGGTCATGGAGTCTGTGCAGTTACACGGAAACCTGGGAGATGAGAGAATGTTATCCTTCCAGACTAGCCTGGTATTGTAATCTCTCATTTAATTCTTTATTGCTATAATTTTATGCCCTTCTGTGTACCGTATGAGTTGACTTACATCAGTCTAGGATTAGACCCGAGAACCACCACTAATATGCACCTTGTCTGATTTGACTGACTGATCCATCAATCAATCAATCTTTACTTATAAAGCACTTTTCATACACACATGTAACACAAAGTGCTTTAGAGGTTAAAATAATTCCCGCCCAAACCACCCTCCTAACCCTCCCATCCCCAGTATACCCGCGACCCTAATGAGGATAAGCAGCATCGAAAATGAATGAATGAATGCATGAACATGAGGTAGATAAGATACATAAGGCTGAGTGCAGATGAACGGGAGAGGAAAACTCCATCATAGGGTCCGTCTGCACCGAGAGCAGGGCATCAACCACAAAGCACCCATGGAAGGGACGCCCTGCCTCCCCCCGGGCACCCACAGGCCAACACCTAGGCGGCTACTGCTGACCCCCACTCCCGAAGCAGGGGGCTCCCTCCGAGGAACACCTGGAGGAACAGGAGGAAGAGTAATAAAACCGATAAGAAAATGAAATTAAAATCTATTGATAAATGATGACAAAATATCAGGATAAGACAAAGAGATAAATGAGAAAATAAGATAGAGAAATAAATATTAGCTAAAAGCTAAACTATAACTTGCTAAATTTGCTGTTTTGCTTGTTGTCATCTGGACCATTTGTAGAAATATCATTTTAAAGTTCTTAGTAGAAAACTTGATTCAACTTTATTAGAGTGGAAATTTCAGCTCTCATCAAAGCCTGTGCAGTAATCTCTTGCCACGTTGCGCTTTGAATTTTGCATAGTCAAATCGAATTTGTTCAATTTTGTCTGCTATTAGATTTTGTTTTTTTAAGAGCAGAGCTGATGGCGATCCCTACAAATAAACAGGTCTCAGTGACTTCTTCCACCTCAAAGAAACAAGCTAAAAGCCTCCACAAACAAACACGGTAGGAAACAACTTCCAAGACCAACACACCGCCGGAATGCGATCGCTGTCGGCACACATCAGAAAAGCGCACACAGAATAGGAACATTATGGCTTGAACCAACACCTTGCCAAAACTCTTGCCTTAAAAATGTACTGTCAGGATGTAAAATGACGTTGGGGTAATTAGTTAAAATGATGTTCAGTGATGATCCTCTGATGCTGGTGGTTGTCATGTGATATGGAAGAAGCTTTTGACGCAAAGTTGCACTTCTGTTTTTGGCGTCTGCAAACTTTTTTTTTTTTTTTTTTTGGTAGCCATCATGACCCAACAAGTCCATCTTCTTGGTGTTGAAAGTTAGCGCTCACCTCACCTCAGCTCCTTGGGATTGTGCCACTGAAGGGGGTGCTTTGTATTAATAAGTGGTTAGTATAGCATATATACTGTATAAATACACATTACTTTCAATTCTTTGTAAGCATGGATGTTATGTATTAAAATAGGCTATAACATAAACAAAGACGTTATTTGTAAAAAAAAAAAACAAAAAAAAAACGTATGCTCTGCAGACACCCCACCCCCCACTTCCATCTAGATCACATGACAATTTGAAGGCTTGACAGATGAATCAGACTCGGACCTACTGAATTGTTCAGCACTGTAAGATATGTTTACTGTTTTTTTGGCTTAGCACGGCCTATTATTAGTACACAATATGCTAATTGGGCAAATTTTGCATATCATTGGCCTAAATTTGGAATTTCAAGCATAAGACTCATTCAAAGACATGTAGTATTCTACACTGGCCACCAGGTGTCAGTACTGGGAAACACTTTAAAATAAGGTACATAATATTACAGTCGTTAATGAGGAACGAACCTACTTAACTCAAACCACTACTCAGTTCCTCATTACTTCCTCAGTAACTACTGTATTTTTGTGTACCTGTAAAGACCTCGGAATGTTATATAGATGAGACAATAGCCACCACATGAAGTACTATACAGAAAAGAAATCAACAAGAAGGAATTCCCCCAATGCCAGCACGTGTGGGTCTATCATGTCTTATTTATGCAAACATTCCATTTATAAATAAGGAATGGTACTTTAGCTTCACAGTACAATGGATGAACACATTTAAAGGAATCTACAAATATAATTGCATTTATTTGGCTGCCAAAAATACATTTATTGTTATTTATAGTTTATTATTATTTGATGTAAAATAAAAATGACAAAATGCTAGGTATTGCGGTGTAAAATGTGTATACAGTCTTTGGATAATCAGGAAATCTATTAATGAAAAAGAACCAATTGAGAAAAATGTTGATTCTGTAACCCACCTCTCACCCAGACTGCTGGAATAGGCTCCAGCAATTATACAGTATGCGTTTTTTAGCAAAACGGCCCACGTTTCAAGAGGTTAAGGCAAGATGATTACCAAAGAGAACGAGACATCGGAAACCATCCATCCATTCATCCATTTTCTTCCGCTTATCCGAGGTCGGGTCACGTGGGCAGCAGCAAAAGCAGAGAAGCCCAGACTTTCCTCGCCATTTCATCCAGCTACTCCTGGCAGATGCCGAGGCGTTCCAACAAAGTCTCTCCAACGTGTCCTGGGTCTTCCTGGAGGCCTCCTACCGGTTGGACGCGCCCTGAACACCTCCCCAGGAAGGCGTTCGGGAGGCATCCTAACCAGATGCCCGAGCCACCTCATCTGACTTCTCTCAATGCGGAGGAGCAGCGGTTCTACTCCGAGTCTCTCCCGGTTGACAGTGCTTCTCACCCTATCTCTAAGGGAGAGCCCAGCCACCATGCGGAGAAAACTCATTTCGGCCGCTTGTACCCGCGATCTTGTCCTTTTGGTCACTACCCAAAGCTCATGACCATAAGTGAGGGTAGGAACGTAGATCGACCGGTAAATCGAGAGCTTTGCCTTTTGGCTCAGCTCTCTTACCTAATCTCAGCCTGCGTCTTGTTGCTGCAATGCATGCTGGTCTTTCTGCATGCTACTCTCCACCTCAGCATCTTTACAAGTTATTAATACTCGATGACTTCGATAAAACTGACAGCATTTTGATCTTTTACCCACTTGACATCACTCAACATTGCTCTCCCCGGCCCCGCCACTCATTCCCGTTGTATTCTACAGCCAGAAGCTGAGTTTCAAGGAGCGGGTGAGGATGGCGAGCCCACGAGGCCAAAGCATCAAGAACAGGCAGTCATCTTCAGTGAATGACCGCCGCTCTCCAGTGGCAGATCCCGGCGTGGACGGGACCAGCCCTGCTAAGGTACAGAAGAGCTGGAGCTTCAATGACCGCACGCGTTTCAGACCCTCACTGCGCCTCAAAAGCCAGTCCAGATCCACCACAGATGGTGAGCGGCCATTCCACTGATTGTCCCTTATTTGTTATTACCCACATAATGCCACCTTAAATACAAACAACACCTCAGCCAGGTACATTGCACACTAGGCATTAATGCGATGGCTCACTGACATTCCGCTGTATACCGGCGGTAGCGATCGCAATAATTAATCAACATATTTAAGCAAAGATGATGATATCTGGGTTGTGCTGTGCCGCTTTTCCGAGCAGCCGACTCGAACGTGGCTGGAGAGGATGGTTTTGATGACAAGGGTTGTCACTGCGAGATCTCAGTGGACGACTTGCTGCCGTCCGTCAAGTCTGCCATCAGGGCTGTCAGGTAAGCAAGCGCTGAAGAAAACAATGTATGCTTTGTTTTTTGGCACTGATTTTGTTTGTCCTCAACTGAATCAACCTTGATTGCAAACCACCGCCTTGCTGATTAGACGGGACCTTATTTTCATACGTAAGTTTTAGGTCATTTTTGTTTAATGCTTCATTTGCATTCACGTTATTGTATTTACTTGATGCAGTGATGGTGGTACAGACGGATTGGTGCGGCGTCTGCAGTGATGCGCACAGGTCTGTCGTGGTGAAAAGAGAGCTGAGCCAAAAGGAAAAGCTCTCGATATACCGGTCGATCTACGTTCCTACCCTCACCTATGGTCATGAGCTTTGTGTAGTAACCGAAAGGACAGGATCGCGGGTACAAGCGGCCGAAATGAGTTTTCTCCGCAGGGTGGCTAGGCTCTCCCTTAGAGATAGGGTGAGAAGCACTGTCAACCGGGAGAGACTCGGAGTAGAACCGCTGCTCCTCCGCATTGAGAGAAGTCAGATGAGGTGGGTCGGGCATCTGGTTAGTATGCCTCCCGAACGCCTTCCTGGGGAGGTGTTCAGGGCACGTCCAACCAGTAGGAGGCCTCAGCGAAGACCCAGGACACGTTGGAGAGACTATGTCTCTCAGCTGGCCTGGGAACGCCTCGGCATCTGCTGGGAAGAGCTGGATGAAGTGGCCGGGGAGAGGGACCTCTGGTCTTCCCTGCTTAGGTTGCTGCCCCCGCGACCCGACCTCGGATAAGCGGAAGAAAATGGATGGATGGAGTGATGGTGGTTCTGTGTGATCATCAACTCTCGGCCTGCCCCGTATATTCAATATAATGCAATAACAGCAATATTTGTTTTATTTTGAAGCAACTTCTGTCGCACCTTCTTATTAACCCGCATTAGAAGTCACTAATGGCCGCACCCCTCCCTCCTGGGTTTGGTTTTATCCACGTCATGCGAGCGGTGGCGGCCGCTTCACTGCATCCTGGAAATACAGAAACTTGATTTACAGTAACCTCTCACAAAACAGTAGTCCCTATCTATGAAAATGGAATATTTTTGTAGTTAGTTAGTTAGTTTTTTGTAACATTATTGTAGCCCTCTAGACATATGAGACGTAAATACGACCCGTTCTTATAAGTGTTACTGTAAATACACTTGTGAAATACACTTACACTTGTGAAGATGAAAGTTCCTTAGTGGTGTTCCATAAAAGTTTTTGTCGTCGTGCGAAAACTTCAAATAATAAAACTGTCAGCATCAGCGTCTGTAATTAGTCATTCTGTTGATAGCATGTCATATCATACATAATACATACCCATATATATGTGCATCACATATTAAACTGCATCTTCCTTACAATTTCCAGTTACAGCACATTTGACAAGAAATATATATATTTTTTGTACAGTGGCTAAACATCGCTGAAACGCCCTTATCCAAAATGGCGCCCCGTTAGCCGTGCATGCTAACGCCGGCTAAGCAGCGTATTACCGGCGATATTCGACACACAACTGAAATTACTAATAAGCAAGTGCAGATCCCGACGAGTGCGCCGTTGAGACGCAAACTCACCTGAAACATCAAACAATAAGCAAACTGTCGCCATCAGCGGCCCTAATGAGCGCCAGGGGCTGATTGCGTCATTCGTGCCGTAGAGTAAGCGCCGTCCACCGTGCGCGCGGCCGCCCCCTGGTGACACAAACGAGTATTGCAGCACTGCGTTCTTAACTCAGTGTGGATGAACACACTCATATGGATTTAAAAACAACGCGGTGTGTGTATATATATATATATATATATATGTGTGTGTGTGTGTGTGTGTATATATATTATTATTATTATTATTATTATTTTTCCCCTGTATTTTTGCTCATTTTGCTCTGTGACTGTTCTGGTTTTTGCTGAAATTGTGATTATCATGGTTGTTTATAATATGGTTGAAATATGTTTGTGAGGTTCTTCTGCACCCTTTCTTGTATCACCCACCCCACTCGTCCCTTTTCAGGTCAGGTCCGCCATCGAAATGTGGCGCAACAAAATTCATAATAAACGCAGTTAAATGTCAAGGGAGACTCATTTGGATTATGAAGTCTCCCTTGGCAAAGAAATTTTGCTCAGGATTTAAAGGCAGCTTGACTCCCATTCAGCTGTTACGATGCTGGACAAGACACAAAAATAAAAAAATAAAAAACAAAAACAACGAACAACAAAGTTGAGCTTGTTTCCGGTGAACGTTGGCCTCCGCCAAGGCTGCCCTTTGTCACCGATTCTGTTTATAATCTTCATGGACAGAATTTCTAGGCGCAGTCAAGGCGTTGAGGGAGTCCAGCTTGGCGACCTTAGGATCTCGTCTTTGCTATTTGCAGACGATGTGGTCCTTATGGCCTCATCAGGCTGTGACCTTCAGCGTTTACTGGAGCGGTTTCCAGCTGACTGTGAAGCTTCTGGGATGAGACTCAGCACCTCCAAATCCGAGGCCATGGTTCTCAGTCGGAAACGGGTGGACTGTACCCTCAGGGTTGGGAGTGAGGTCTTGCCTCAGGTGGAGGAGTTCAAGTATCTTGGGGTCTTGTTCACGAGTGAGGGAAGGTTGGAGCGTGAGATCGACAGACGGATCGGTGCAGCGTCCGCAGTAATGCGGTCACTGTACCGGACCGTCGTGGTGAAGAGAGAGCTGAGCCGGAGGACAAAGCTCTCTGTTTACCGATGGATCTACGTTTCCAGCCTCACTTATGGTCATGAGTTATGGGTCATGACCGAAAGAATGAGATCGCGGATACAAGCGGCGGAAATGAGTTTCCTTTGTAGGGTGGCTGGACTCACCCTAAGAGATAGGGTGAGGAGCTCGGCCATCCGGGAGAAGCTCAGAGTAGAGCCGCTCCTCCTTCACATCGAGAGGAGCCAGTTGAGGTGGCTAGGGCATCTAGTCCGGATGCCTCCCGGGCGCCTCCCTGGTGAGGTGTTTCGGGCATGCCCGGTCGGGAGAAGGCCCCGGGGAAGACCTAGGACACGCTGGAGGGACTATGTCTCACAGCTGGCCTGGGAACGCCTTGGTGTCCTCCCGGTGAAGCTGGATAAGGTCGCCAGAGACCAGGAAGTCTGGACTTCCCTACTGAAACTGCTGCCCCCACGACCCGGACCCGGATAAGCGGAAGAAAATGGAATGGAATGGAACAAAAACAACGCGGGGGGGCTAAGAAAATGGAACAAACAGTTGTAAAAAAATAATAATAAAAAAATAGCTGTCCCCAGTAAAAATTAAAAAAAATGATTGCTGAGGTGGCAATGCCTGAACCTGTCGTTCAGGCGATAACTCAACATTACAGTAACATTACTGACACCTGGCGATCAGTGTGCAATACTACATCATCACGTCATCTTTGAATGCGTCTTCTGAATGCCCGTATTTGTATTTTGCTTCATTTTGATGCTTGAAAATCCTTAATTTGGGTCAAAAATGCATAACCTATGTTTAAATTTTCATTTTTTTTTACTAACAATAGGCGTCATTCAACCACAAGACAGCAATAATTTATTAATTAAGGTATTTTTTTAAGTGCAGAGGGATTACTGTAGTGGATTTTTTTTGGTCTCCTCTGCACCTCGACGCATGCTGGACATTTTCAGTCATGTTTGATGAAACTAATTTTACTGATAATTTCATCCTGAAATGGTAAAAAAATAAATAAATAAATTAGCGGGCAGCTTGATTAGAGTGCCTCCGGCTTCCCAGCATGCCCTGCGGTATCTTAAGTTACAGGTTGTTTGTGTTTGCCACACGGCCGACTGTGACAACGCCTGCTCTTCCCCCAGGATCATGAAGTTCCACGTAGCAAAGAAGAAGTTTAAGGAGACGTTGCGCCCGTATGACGTTAAAGACGTGATTGAGCAGTACTCTGCGGGTCATTTGGACATGCTGTGTCGCATTAAGAGTCTGCAGACCAGGTAGGAAGGACAATGATTTGGTCTACCGTTGATAGATTTTGCATGATCAGCTATATGTTTGTTTTTCTTTTACAATACACGGTGGGGGAAATAAGTATTGATCCCCTGCAATTTTTAATTGCGCCAACTGCGGTCGCTTCCCGCCGATGCTCTTGTAGTCCCTGTGGGGGGTCTTTGGTCTTGCCCATGGTGAAGAAGTTTTAAATGGAAGCTATTCCATGACAGATGTCTTCTCAAAACATAAGTAGAGCGGAGACCGGTGCTACCGTCCTAAAGAGGCAAGACAAATTGGTTTTCCTCATGGAACACAAAACCGGCTTGTGGGGTTCAGATATCTTTCCGTTCAAAAATCGGCAGGGGATCAAATCATCATTTCTTCCATTGTGCGTGTATAAAGTGACAAGCGGTCAGGGGAGGCGGGTGGAGGGTTAGCACATACAGTAATATTCAAAATAATAGCAGGCCAATGTGAGTAAGCAGATGAAGTACTGTTATTAGTATATTTTTATTATACATGGCAAACAAGTTACCAGTAGGTGCAGTAGATTCTCAAAAGACAGCCAGCATTCATGATATGCACGCTCTTAAGGCTGTGCAAATGGCCAATTAGTTGAAAGGGGCGTGTTCTAAAAAAATAGCAGTGTCTGCCGTTTCTAGGATTTGGCAATCCTGTGAAGGACTAAACTTATATTTCGTTTTTTATAAGTGCTTCACATCTGTGTGGCATGGACTCTACCAACTTGTGGCACCTTTCAGCTGTTATTCCACTACAACATTCTATAACAACATTCCACAAACCATGAACTTTTCTTGCTTTTGCTTCACAAACAGCATTTTTTACGTCCCCCCACAAGTTCTCCATTGGATGAAGGTCCGGGGATTGGGATGGCCATTCCATGACATAAGAACATAAGAAGATGTTGCTGGTTTACTAGTGTGTTTGGGGTGATTGTCTTGTTGAAACCGACATTTCAAGGTCATGTCCTCTTCAGCATAAGGCAACATGACCTCTTCAAGTTTTCAGACATCTGCAAACTCATCCATGATCCCTGCTATGGCATGAATAGTAGGAGAAACATGCCCATATCATGATGCTTTACTGTCTTCACTGTGTACTCTGGCTTCAATTTAGAGTTTGTCTGCGGCCCTTGGACCCAAAAAGAACAATTTTACTCTCAACAGCCCACAAAATGTTGCTCCATTTCTCTTTAGGCCAGTTGATGTGCTCTTTGGCAAATTGTAATCTCTTCTGCACACGCTGCTTATACATATAAATGGTAAGAACACAAATGTTTGCCAGTTCATAGAAAAATTAAGAAATGAGGCTAGGAAGTATTATTAGTTATATACAGTACATGTCTTTAAAGAAACATGAATTATTCTCTTCTTTTTGTTGTTATCCTCTTAAAAATCGGGGCCTCACCAGCCATGAACCTCACCGCATGTCACTGCTACCGTATATACAGTACGTGTGTGTGTGTTTATAGAGATTAGGGGTGCTCCGGTTTTATGCCACCGATTCTGATACCAATCATCCACGACTGATACTGGGCTGATAGCAATGGCATTTCAATTTTTCAATGTACTGTATGTATATGAGTGATATTTGCCAGGGGTATGGTATAGGCACGGTAAGTATAGGCAAGTAATGAAAATGAAAGTTTGAATGGAGCAGAGAATTCCTGGCTGCGCCCCTCCTGTTGGCTGTAAAGTCTTACAAAGGCTACCATAAGATGGCCTTCATTTAGACAAAAACAGATTTGACTGACTTTTCCAAGGGAACACTCCTGACCAATTAGGATTAGTTAAACATTGGCAAGAATTCACATTTTGCACTTGTAGGAAGTTACGGAGGTAGACTTTCCAAATGCAAGAAGAAGAAATCACCTCAAGATGGATTCAGGCATGCTTGGGGCTCCAGGTGGTGAAGATGGCTTCATGGAGGGAATCCACCGTCTGGAACTGATGTCCATTTTTTTAAACTTGCCTTGCCGTCCATCCAAATGTTCTCCATTGGATTTAGATGAGGGGAACACAGCAGATGGTCCAGTTCCTCTGGAAGAAGTCCTTTGTGAAGTGTGGAAAAGCCAGTCATACCTGCACAAACCAGGGCCTTCAGTCATGAGGGATCCCCCCTGCCACATCACCACAAAGCCGGCTGCCGTTTGACGCCCCTGCACCACCTGAACCTCCATTGTTCCACGGAAGGATCTCAGGTGGAAAACATCTCAACTGGGATCCCCTTGTCATGCCAGTAACTTTGGAAGCCATCAGGACCGCCAAAGGGAGACGAAAACTTTCTTTCACCTTTCAATGTCCCGTGTTTGGTGCTCTCCTTTAAATTCCAAATGGGCAATTTTGTTGCACTGAAGGAGACCAGGTCTTATGTTCTTAAAAGCCTTCTCTGAGAATTGGTGTCTGATGGTTACTAGACTGGACTCGGCACTGGTCCTAAACCTTTGACGATCTGATGATCAGCCTCTTTCATTTTAATGCTTCCGTGCAATAAATCGAAAAATAACAAAATTGGAGTGAAACAAAAATTGTTTTTGTTTCACTCCAATTTTGTTATTTTTCATTTTGAAGCTCTACTTAGAACCTCCTTAAAGTCCAGCAGTGCAAAATGTGAATACCTACCCAAGACATGAAAGCAACACAGGGATCTATACAGGCCGCAAATAGTTGCTTTTTGTTGGAAAGGCATGCCCATCGCATGCCTTTCCACGGAAATGGGACAGTACTGATCGACGGCCGATCGATCGGAACATCCCTAATATGGATAATAATATACAAACACACTCAGTCACACTCAAAAGAGTCAAGTGTTTTGTTCGTCGTGCGTGTATTACGCATGCATGCATGCAATGCATCCGCACCCATACCTCATGCACTTGTGTGTGTGTGTGTTGACTTTGCTTACCTCACAGGCTGGACATGATTGTGGGCCCACAGCCCCTGAGCAGCCGAGCCAAGACCTTTTCCTCCCCCTCCCTGCCCCTCTATTACAGCCAGGGCAGAAAGAACTTCACCCAAGGGTCAGAGTGCCTCGTGGCAAACGCCTTCCGTTCATTTCTCCCTTTTTAATATCGCACTCCAGAATGGAGCTCAGACTGTGTGCACAAAGATTAGACGTGAATCTGGGCTGGAAGTGGATTGATCCCAGTCTGCTTTGCTCTTTGCTACCATCTGCTGGCCACGGCATGGAATTCCCACGCTGTCATCATACGCCTCCACTGACCGGCTTTCAGTGCCTCCGCTTGGGACGTTGATTGTCCTTTTGCTTTACTCAGTTGGCTTCTGTGCTGTGCTTTGCTTGCTTTTATTGCTGCTGCTCCCTTGAACCGTGGACACACTAACACTGCCAATTATTAGACACCATATACTGTGATATCAACATGACTCCATTAGGCAGGTCTAAACCACTGGCAGGCAAAGTGAGTACACCCCTGCCATGGTATATATTTTACATTTAAAAAAATCTCAGAAGTTCATGGACTGCCTTATGTGGTCTTCTTTTCCTTTTGGCTTATCCCTTCAGGGGTCACCACAGCGAATCAATTGCCTCCATCTAACCCTGTCTTCTCTCACACCAACTACCTTCATGTGCTCTTTCACTACATCCATAAACTTCCTCTTTGATCTTCCTCTAGGCCTCAAAACTCAGTATCCTTCTACTAATATATTCACTATCTCTCCTCTCCGAACCATCTCTGACTTTATCTCCGAAACCTCTAACATGTGCTGTCCCTCTGATGTGCTCATACCTGATCCTGTCCATCCTGGTCACACCCAAAGAGAACCTCAGCATCTTCATCTCTGCTACCTCCAGCTTTATCTCCTGTCTTTTCCTCAGCGGCACTGTCTCTAAACCAAATAACATCGCTGGTCTCACCAAAGTTTTGTACACAATTCTTTTTATGTGGTAACAACAATTAATCAATGATTAATCAATTATCCAATTAATCAGCTATTAATCAGCTATTTAGTATTTGATTAATTATAGTTTTTATTTAAAGATGTAAATATCCTCAGATTAATTGATTTAGTTGTCCATAAAAGCATACAGACAGAGTATTATAAGGTCACGTTGGAAAAAAGAATCTTAGATATTTACTACGTTATTGTCTTAATTTTCCAACATTTAACAATTTTTTCCTGTTAATTTATAACTTTATTGTCATAAATGTAAATTTTTTTCCTCATACACTTTCAAGTATTTTACTGTAGTAATACATTTTTAAAGTTACTTTTTATGGTAAAGTTCCGACTTTATTCTCAAGTAATTTTTCACGTGTACGCCTTTATTCTCGTGAATTTATGACTGTATTTTCAAAATGTACAGCTTGTTTTTTTTTTATTTACAACTTTTTTCTTGTATATTTACAACGTTATTCTTACAACTTTCTGTATTTTTTATTTATGACTTTATTCTTGTTATATTACAACTTTTTTCTTGTACATTTAATTCTCAAAATTTACTACTTTTTTCTTGTACATTTAATTCTCAAAATGTACAACTTTTTTGTCGTACATTTATATTTTATTTCCGTGAATTTAAGACTTTTTCTTGTAAATGTAAAACTTTTTTCTCATGAGTTTACAACTTTATTTTCCAAAAGTATTACTTTTTTCTTGTAAATTTACAACATTACTCATAAATGTATGATTTTTTTCTCGTAAATTTCAACTTTATTTTTTAAAAAGTACAACTTTTTTGTCGTGAATGTACGACTTTAATCTCAAAATGTAAAACATTTTTTCTTGTAAATTTTATGACTTTATTCTGGTAAACTACAGCTCTATTCTCATAAATGTACAACCTTATTCCTGTGAGTCTATGACTTCATCATAAATTTATGACTTTATTCCTATACATTTACAAGATTTTGTCCTCATAAATTTGCAACTTTTTTCTCATAAATTTATGACTTATTTCTCGGAAATCTACAACTTTATTCACAGAATTATTCCTTTTTTCCACCGTAGCCCTAATACTCCGTCATAAAAGCAGACTTATTATGTTTGTGTTTTAGGCAAAATAAAATATTCACAAAGTCAGCCTTGACTTTGGAAAACAGTGATGGACATTTTTGCCTCTTCTCTGCCTAACCCATCACTTGATTAATCTAAACGAGCTTGACTAATAAATAGTTAACTGCAGCCCTCATTTTTGGTCTAACCGATGTTCTTTGTTGTCCCCTTGTGGTGTTCAGGGTGGACCAAATCCTGGGAAAGGGCCAGATCCCTCTGGACAAGAAGATCCGCGAGAAGTTGCTTTCGGAAGGAGATCTGCTGGAGGACATGAGCATGTTGGGTCGTGTTTGTAAAGTGGAGCGCCAGGTGAACGTTCTCCTCTCTTTTTCCTTATTTTCAATTGGTCATCAGTTTGCATGTAAAAATAATCTGTTCATGTCAGGGAACAGAATCGTTCCCGACTAACAGAACGTTAGTCAGGTTCCCGTTGATGCTTGACACTCAATGGCCAACCTTAGTTGCAATGATATGTAGTACTGTGTACTGGCCACTATGTGTCAGTAATGTTACATTGATGAGACAACAGGGAGTAGGTGTGTAAATGTGACTAAAATGAACTAAAATATAGGGTAAATATCCGGTAAAAGTCCAATTATTACACACTTTCCGTAAAAAATGGTCGTGTCTCCATGATGCAGGTCCAGTCCATTGAGTCGAAGCTGGACTCCCTGTTGGACGTCTACCGTCAGGTCCTGCACAAGGGCTCGTCCACAGCTCTCACGCTCTCATCCTTTCCATTGTTTGAGCTGGAACAGACGTCTGACTACCAGTCCTCTGTGTTCACCAAGGATCTATCCTGCTCCAGCCAGGTCAGCGGCAGCGCCGTACCGCCCCCCGGTAGCTGTGTCACGCGCTCCTCCACCAACCCCCACCTGTCCCAGGGAGGACTCCATCTCATCCTAGCCACACCTAATGAGCTCAACCTCCATACATCCACCACGACCCCTCCCTCTGGCCCCGCTTCCTCCTCTTTCAGCCCATCCGCACTTTACCACCAACTCCAGGACCAGTCCACCACGCCTGAGAGCGGCAATGATGAAACATTGCGGAGCTCCCCTCCCGTCCTCACACCAAACAGCATTGGGGGCGGCTGCGCGGCGGATTCCGGATTTTGTCTCCTTGCGAGGCTCCCGCCGCCACCTCCTCCAAACAGGAATGTAGGTTTCAGCAGCCTGATGCGAGCGCCCTCCAATGAGACCCCGCCTGACATTGAAGACTTTTGCGGAGGGTTAGGAATGCAAAAAAAGGAGAACAGCACCGGGGAGGAACTTGGCCCCGACTCGGGCCTCGTCACACTGGGACAGCCTCTGCCTGGGAGCACCAACGGCGACGAAGAACTGAGTGCTGAGGAGGAAGGCTCCTGGAGAAGGGATATGAGTCTTGAACTGGAGCCCTTGGTACCGTCGGTCCCCCGCTGCTGCTCAGGCCCGAGCCAATTGGATCTGAGCCTAGGAAAGTCTGTCTCGGTGCAGGACTTGATGCAGACATCCACAGGCAACGTGCAGGACATGCACTGCAGCAGCTCTTCTCCAAACGGCAGCACAACCAACAACTCGCCCACTGGGTTCCATAGAAGTTGCCAAGACCTCGGCAGAGGGAGCAGAACGGGGGGAAACGGAAAAGCCGACTGGCCGGATGAAGGCCTTTTTATCAGTGACAGGGAAGCGGAGATGCATGGATTTGATTTCCTGTCACATGGGACCGTGGAGGCTGCCTCCTACCCCTCACAACGCCTGAGAACAGAAGCCAAGGCAGGAGCAGGATCGCAGGGCTCCAACCACAGCCTGGCCACCCGTCACTCACCTTCGCCCAGTGCTCCCAGTACTGAATTATTGAAAATGCAGCGTGTGCGCTTAAAATAGCCTCTTTGGGAGCCATGGAGATTTTCCGCGATAATACTGGGGTGCTTTTGTTTTGCTGATCCGTTTACTTCATACATGTGTTAGCTGAGAAGCGTGAACAAAATAGCAAAACTGAAAAAAGCACACATTGTGACCTCGGGGCTTTGAGTCCATCACTACCGGACTGTTCAGCTGGTCTTAGAAGACCTTTGGCCTCTCATTCGTGTAGACTTCATCAGTTCTTGCTTATTGACTAGGTGGGACCAAAACTAGTCTGACTAACTAGTCTAGGACGAACTAGGGCTAGTACTAAGGCTGTCCTACCTAGTCACACTAGGTGGACAACAACTAGACTAAGTGGACCGCCCTAATACTAGAACTAGGTCTAGCGCTAGGACTACTGTTGCTCTACCTAGTGAGACTAGGTAGACAGCTACTAGACTAAAGGGACAGCTCTAGGACCAGAACTCGGGCTAGCGCTACTACTACTGCTGAGCTACATAGTCACACTAGGTGGAGAGCAACTACACTAAGTGGGCAGCCCTAGGACTAAAACTAAGACTGGTGCTACGAGTATGGCTGTCCTACCTAGTCAGACTAGGTGGACAACAACTAGACTAAGTGGACTGCCCTAAGACTAGAACTAGGGCTAGCGCTAGGACTACAGTTGCTCTACCTAGTGGGACTAGGTAGACAGCTACTAGACTAAGGGGGCAGCTCTAGAACCAGAACTCGGGCTAGCGGTACGACTACTGCTGAGCTACATAGTCACACTAGGTGGTGAGCAACTACACTAAGTGGGCAGCCCTAGGACTAAAACTAAGGCTAGTGCTACGACTACTGCTGTCCTACCTAGTCACACTAGGTGAAGAGCAACTAGACTGAGTGGGCAGCCCTAGGACTAGAACTAAGGCTAGTGTTACGACTATGGCTGTCCTACCTAGTCAGACTAGGTGGACAGCCCTAGGACTGGAAGTAGGGTTAGTGCTAAGACTACTGCTGTCCTACCTAGACAACAACAACACTAAGTGGGCAGCCCTAGGACTAGAACTAGGGCTAGCGCTACAACTGTGGCTGTCCTACCTAGTCAGACTAGGTGGACAGCCCTAGGACTGGAAGTAGGGTTAGTGCTAAGACTACTGCTGTCCTACCTAGACAACAACAACACTAAGTGGGCAGCCCTAGGACTAGAACTAGGGCTAGCGCTACAACTGTGGCTGTCCTACCTAGTCAGACTAGGTGGACAGCCCTAGGACTGGAAGTAGGGTTAGTGCTAAGACTACTGCTGTCCTACCTAGACAACAACAACACTAAGTGGGCAGCCCTAGGACTAGAACTAGGGCTAGCGCTACAACTGTGGCTGTCCTACCTAGTCAGACTAGGTGGACAGCCCTAGGACTGGAAGTAGGGCTAGTGCTAGGACTACTGCTGTCCTACCTAGTAAGACTAGGTGGACAACAACAAGACTTAGTGGGCAGCCCTAGGACTAGAACTAGGGCTAGCGCTACAACTTCTGCTTCCTACCTAGTCACACTAGGTGGAGACCAACTAGACTAAGTGGGCAGCCCTAGGACTAGAACTAGGGCTAGCGCTACAACTACTGCTGTCCTACCAAGTCACACTAGGTGGACAGCAACTAGACTAGGTGGACAGCCCTAGGACTGGAAGTAGGTCTAGTGCTAGGACTATGGCTGTCATACCTAGTGAAACTAGGTAGACAGCTACTAGACTAAGTGGAAAGTCCTAGGACTAGAACTAGGGCTAGCGCTAGGGCTACTGCTGTCCTACCTAGTCAGACTAGGTGGACAGCTACTAGAGTAAGTGGACAGCCCTAGGCCGGGAAGTAGGGCTAGTGCTAGGACTATAGCTGACCTACCTAGTCAGATTGTGTCCCACGTAGTCATTGAGCTTGAACTGATGACGTCTGCTCAAATGAGAGGCCAATGGTCTTCTAAGACAACCTGAACAGTCCAGCTGTGTTGGAGTCAACGTTCTTGAGAATACCACGACCTGCATGAATGACAATATTCAGAAACACATATGAGCAGACTTTCAAGGATGAATGTGACGATTCCGAGATTTTGGAATAGGTCGTCTGCATAAACCTCCCGCTATGGCAGCTAATCCGAGTTTTTACAATTTTGTTCCGCATCGTAAAACCTTTCAACTAATAAGGGACCACGTCGTTGTTTAGTTTAGTTCAGCACCTGAAACAGCAGCTCACAATGGACAGGAAGTCTACTAGTCCTCTGTCCAGTCTTTAGTCTCGACCATCTGGTTGGTGGCCCAGATTGCAACTTAAACGTCTTCTATTTAATCAATAAAGTCGGTTGGAATTTGGCATAAGGTACCAAAAAATTTCTCTGACGTTCAACATAAACAAAATGCGTTCACGCAAATGCACTTCATTAGCATTAGCGATTTTGACAATTAATCAGACAACTATGACGCACATGCCGCTTAAACAGTCGAGACGTAACGAGCGTTAAACACGTCAGTCACACAATGAGGCCCAACAACAGACAGGAGCGGCACGGTAGTTTTTTGGGGGAAAACATGCAAGAGAATCCCCGGTCTAGCCTGTTAGTCATGCCAAAACCACGCCCTTCAGAAAGCAACACCAACCAACAGTCAAAAACGCCTCAACTGGCTGCACTACTAAAAACAATTTGTCAAACAACCAGCATGACTTGGCAGGATTCCCAAATATCATACATATGCGAGGGGGGGAGTACAGACTCACATGCCTAGACCCCCGAGGCTAATTGCATCAGGTGGTAGGCATGCGGAGGAAAACCTGTGACAATAATGAGTGCTAATCTTTAGTCAAATTCAGTGGAAAAATGAGCATAGGACATTTTACAAATGCAATAACAAATCAGATTTTCCTGAAAGACTAGCCAATAAAAAGCAACGACTGAGACGTTTTTTTATCCGCCATGAAGTCTCTAGAGTGGCGAGGACTGTTAAGTGCTGCTGCCGGTATTGGGTAACATGAGCGTGGGCTCATAATAATGTTTAAAAAACATATTTAGAAGGCCGTGAATAGGTTTTCTATGATGTAACTACAAAATATTTGATGTACGAATAAGGAATCCCATTTTGCGGAAATCGACTTATCGCGGCGGGGTCTGGAACCAGTGAACGGCGAGAAACGAAGGATTACCGCATCCCTTTCGCGGCATTCTCTCCATATCTTGTTTTCATGACTGAAAAAAAATGGGCTCGCTGTCAGGTTGCCGCATTGCGCTAGCATGATTTTCACATTTTATGGAAATGTACGCAATAACGTTTTATTATGAAATCAGACGGACAAAAGGTGAACAATGGAATTCAAGCAAATGTGCTGCGAGTAAAGCTGCTAATTCGATATTTGGCTGTTTAGGCTTGCAAGTTTACAGTGTCCTGTTCAAAACCCTCATGTGTGTTTACGTGTAGCGTGCGTTTGGGTTGTTGCAACTGGCATGACTGCGGAATGCGCAGGTGACGATGTTGCTCGAACTCTCCCTGTCCTCTTGCATGGTACCCCGATCAGGTGCATCTTGGAACGCCAGGACAATACCAAGTGGAATACGACACGAAAGAGTACCTCAGTGAAGGCCCATACCACAGACTGGATTGTGTGAGCCGGCTTTTACGGGTGGTCCTCGGTTCCGTTACGTGTTAATTAAAAACTCAATGTTGGCCCGTAAACACGAGACTCACCGGAGAACAAGTCACAGGCAGAAGAAGGCAGCTTATTAGATCCATTGGCAACACAACTCAACACAAAGTGCCCTTTTCAATGAAACATTTTGTTATTAAGGGGGAAAACCCCATACTTTCATGAGAACATCATTTCACTGAAATGAATTGACAAAATGTTATCGAGCCATTTCTAAAGCTTTGGGACTCCAGCTAACCAAAGTGAGAGCCGTTATCCACATGTTTCAGTGGTGAACCTGCCCAGGAGTGGCCAGCCAACCAACTTGACCTCAAAAGCGGGGCATCAACTCATCCAAGAGGTCACAAAAGACCCCCCCAAAACATCCAGAAACCCGCAGACCTCACTTGCCTCAGTTAAGGTCAATGTTCGTGACTCCATCATAAGAAAGATACTGGGCAAAAACGACCTGCATGGCAGAGTTCCAAGACCAGATCCACTGCTGAACAAAAACAGCATTAAGGCTAATCTCAATTTTGTCAAAAAACATCTTGATGATTCCCAAAACTTTTGGGAAAATACTCTGTGGTCTGACAACACCAAAGTTTTCGGAAGGTGTGTGTCCCATTATATCTGGCGTTTTCAGAAAAAGAGCATCATAGCAAGAGTAAAATATGGTGGTGGTAGTGTGATGGTCTGGGCTGTTTTGCTGCTTCCGGACCTGGAAGACTTGCTGTGATAGATGGAAGCATGAAAAAACCCTGAAGGAGAACGTCGGGCCATCTGTTGGTGACCTCAAGATGAACCCCACTTGGGTTGTGCAGCAGGACAATGACCCAAAACACACCAGCAAGTCCACCTCTGAATGGCTGAAGATTTGGAGTCTGACCTGAACCCTATTGAATCCTGAAGGCTGGAAAAGCCTCAATGTGACTGAATGACAACAATTCTGCAAAATTTTGTAAAAGACTCAATGCAAGTAATCAGAAACGCTTGATTGCAGTTGTTGCTGCTGAGGGTGACCCAAACACTTATTAGCTTCTTTTCACACAAGGCCGTGTAGCTTTGAATTTTTTTCTCCCTTAATAAGAAGTTTCATTTAAAAACTGCATTTGTGTCCATTGGCTCCATTTTCTTCGAGCCATATGTCCTGGACTGGCCGCCAGCCAATCACTGTTGGCATTAAATGAAAAAAATTATTATTATGTATTATAAACAGAGCAAATAATACCGTTTCAGGTACTGACGGAACGGAACTCAATGGTAACCCGAGGACCACCAGCACTTGTCTGCAAGTGAATTTGGACTTTTAAAGGTATTCTGCATGAAGCGGCTGTCATATACGAATGTTTCGGACAGAAAGTTATTCGGAGAAAGTATTCGTGTTTGATGTCGTGCTGTACATACAGGATATCGGTGCCTTGCTTTTGTGGTGCATCATCATTCAAATCCGCTGTTTTCCCAAACAGTTCATTACAATATTGGGGGGGAAAAAAAGTTAATTTGCTATTTGTTCTCAAGACTTGAGACGTCTCACATTTTTTGTTGCTGTTTTTAGCCCAAAGACAATTTTGCTACTGGGCCTAAAACTGTAATCATGTTATCCCCTTTAATTTATTTAAATGTTTATTTTCTGTCAATTTTGTACATTTTTCTCAAACTTTTTTTTTTTTGATTTAGTGGTCATTTTGGCTCTTACAGCTTTGGGCATGACTTTTCTTTTTAGTAAAAAAAAATTGGAAAATTCATTGTGTTTACTCATTCACGCCCAATTTTGCAACCTCTCGGCAGCGGAAATTGTACACAAACTGTTACTAAATTATACACCAAAAATGTTTCTGCTTTTCACTTCCAAACATTGCAGCACTTTAAAGAGAACTTTAATTAACGGACGTTTTTTAATATTTATTACACAAAAACAAGATTATTTTCCGTATTAAAAACATAGTCGGGGGTTTTGTTGATTTTGGTTTTGGATATGATTTAATAGTACAGTGGGAGCTCGTTAGCAGCTTGCTAATACATGGAAACAGATGTCAGCTCCTCCACCGTCTATGATGTTATCAGCGGTTGACTGGTTCTCACTTGTGTTAGTTACAAAGCATCGCCTCCGGAAAAATCATCACAAATTTGCTAGCTACATACAGTAGTGTTCTAAATAACAGCAGTCCAATGTGACCCACCAGATGAAGTTCTGTTATTAGTATATTTTTATTGCTACATGGCCAACAAGTTACCAGTAGGTTCAGTAGATTCTCAGAAAACAAACATGATAGGCACGCTCTTACGGATGTGCAATTAGTTGAAAGGGGCGTGTTAAAAAAAAATAGCAGTGTCTGCCATTGACTTTACAAAACACTTTTGTACAGACTTTTGTGTTTGTAGGATTTGTCAATCCTGCGTATAAAATAAAATAAAAATATTTAGTTTTTTCCAAGTGCTTCACATCTGTGTGGCATGGACTCTACCAACTCAGCTGTTCTTCCACTCCAACATTTTTTAACAACATTCCACAATTCATCAACTGTTCTTGCTTTTGCTTCACAAACAGCCTTTTTGATGTCACCCCACAAGTTTTCGATGGATGAAGGTCCGGGGATTGGGATGGCCACTCCATGACATAACATAAGAACATAAGAAGATGTTGCTGGTTTACTAGTGTGTTTGGGGTGATTGTCTTGCTGAAACAGCCATTTCAAGGGCATGTCCTCTTCAGCATAAGGCAACATGACCTCTTCAAGTATTTGGACATATGCTAACTGATCCATGATCCCTGCTATGGGATAAATAGGCCCAAGACCACAGTAGGAGAAACAGGGGGACTTTTCAGGAGATTCTTGTAAATAGATAAGCTTCATAGAGATGTCTTCTAACTGTCACAACACTTACAGGTAACTCCAGACTGTCTTTTTGATCATCCTGGAGCTGATCATTGGCTGAGTCTTTAGCATTCAGGTTATTCTTCCATCCATTTTCATAGTTGTCTTCCCTTTTCTGCCACATGTGTCTGGTTTTGCTCTTCATTTTAAGGCATTGAAGGTCATTTTAGCTGAACAGTCAAAAATTGTTTGCACCTCTTCATAAGTTTTCCCCGCTCCAATCGACTTTTTATTCAAAGTACGGCGTTCTTCTGAACAATGTCTTGAAGGACCCATTTTCACACCTGGTTTTTCACTACATTGATCACTGATTGAACACGCCCCTTTCAACTAATTACCCAAATACAGAGCATTAGGAGCGTGCATATCATGAATGCTGGGTCTTTTCTCTGTTTTCTGATAATCTACTGCACCTACTGGTAACTTGTTTACCATGTAGCAATAAAAATATACTCATAACAGAACTTCATCGGGTTAGTTGGACTGCTATTCTTTTCAACACTACTGTATGATTGTATGGATGCTATTTCTAGCTAAGTATTTTAATAAGAGTCACTAGTAAGATAACCGCCCAAATGAAGAGCGGTTATTAGAGCCACATAAATAAATAAAAACTGAGCTTTCAAGATTAAAAGCCGTAGTTTTTGCGAGGAAAAATGTCATAATTTTAAGAGAAAAAAATTTCCTTTTACAGTCATAACATTAAGTGTCGTTGTGTCAGAACACATACTATGGAGTTTACTCTTTCGGGAAGGAGGGAAAGCTTTTATTTGTGGTTACAAACTGGTTACAAGCAGATTAGCTTGGGTTAGCATCACGACTAGCGTCATCGCACCGTTTCATAGCAGTCTCGGGCAACGCCTGTAACATCAAGTTCTGACTTTCTTTCTTTTAAACATAGGACTTTACTCTTGTAATATCGCAAGCTTTTTCTCAGGAATGTACAACAATAAAGTTGTGCAATTACGGCTTTATTCTCAAAATATCAAATTGTTTTAGTACTCCATCTTAACAGGCAGTAGTTCTGCTACTTTCTAATTGAAAAACAAAACTCCCGCTACTTCAGTGTTCAGAGCGGATGTTGGTGTTCCAACTTCAAAGTAAGAGCAGGACATTGGTTGCCAAGTGTCTTGATTGTCTTGCCAGGTGAAAGAATCCGATGTATGGCTAATCCACTATTTCCTTTCGGGGAAGCAGTATTCAAAAAATGCGTTTACAGCAGCACCAGCTCGGACCGGATGTTAGCATTTTAATTTTAAAAGACGAGCCGAAAAAACTACAGGACGCACTTACGGTCATAACTTGCCTGCACGCAGTTTCTCCGTGCTCCCTACACGCCGGTTATTTTACACCAGAGACAAAACCTGTTTCGGTCAAGATTATATACGTTAAAGCGCCATATATGGACATGGACTTCCGCCCTACGTCACAACCAGGAAGTCATGCTTATCATTTCTCAGACTCAGTGGTTAGTGTCAACTGTTATACCCCCATGGCGACACTTCGACTAGCCATGAGAAACTACAACATTAGGAAGGCACAAAGCCCACATTGTTGTTAAAATGATCCTACGTCAACGTCAGGCTAGTGGCGGATGTTTGCGTTTTACTTACAGGACAAGCACAGCACTCAAAAGACTAGCTAGCTAGCCAGGACCGGATGTTAGCATTTTATTTTCAAAAGACGAGCTGAATAACCATCACGGATAATTGAAAACGTGTTGCTGTAGTTACGGTAACACTTTATACATCTACATTAGTGAATATTAAAATTAAATGATGCATTTTATACCGATTTTCGCTATTTGGAGGCAAACTGTTACCGGAAGTATGTCGTGCAGCTTCACAACAAAAGCCAGACGGTAATTGCAATACACCGCTAGAAATGGCATATTGTTTTGCAGCTGAAGGGGGGGAGTTACAAGATCTCCCAATATTTTTTTTTTACCCGTTAATACAATATCCCTCCATGTCCGAAACAACATCGAAAATTCCACTGGCTGGAGAGTTTCTCCCCCGCGCCATCGTTTCCATGACAACAGCTTGTAAGGGCCCTGTGACGTCACTACGTTCGTTTTGTCGTCCCACGCAAGTGCCTGCTCAAAAATATTTAAAAAAACAACCATATTCCACACTAAATACATGTTTTACGATCTTAATAAAATTCAGCCCAAGGTTTCCATTTATTTATCACGCAAAAAACAAGGTGTGATGTCATCCACGTTTTCCATCAACTCATAAATATAATGCATGGCAGGTGTAAAATACACAATTCAAATAAAATAAAACACAACAAGCGATTGAATAAAATCTTATATTTAAACATGTTGGCTTGGTTTATGGCACGCATGTTTTCTAATACCCTTTTCTGGACCTTTACAATTTGACGTCCTATAAAAAAATCACACTAGAATGGGAAATGGCTTGGAATTCACCCAGCATCACCAGTCACCGCGCATTTTAAAAAATAACATTCACGGCTAACATGTCTCATTCTCCAACCTTTGGTGTTTATTTGCAAACCGCAATAATAATCACACGTAGCTCTGTGCTGTGATGCTTTTTTGTTGCACGTGTGCGTCCCTAAATACTTTCGTAGTATAATGAAATAGTATCACATCCCTTTGTAAACCTCAGTTTCAGCTAAAGGTGCATACAGTAATCCCTCGTTTACCGCTGTTAATTTATTCTGGACCAGGCCGTGATAAGTGGATTTCTGCATTAAAAACTCCCTTTACAATTTTCTCATAACATTAGAGCCCTCTAAACATGATATAAAACCCCTATAAATCACCTTTACAGTCCTATTTCCCAATGTAGTAGACATATGAAGGAAAAATAAGACATAAATAAGACTTGTGCTTGTGTGTGGTTACCATAAATGTGCTCCCTCGGGGAGCTGAGTTGCGGGCGGACAGGAAGTGACACCCGGGGTTCAGAGCTTGGCGTGGGTTACGATTGAAATCCTGTTGTGAGATCATTCAAACTTGCAATAAAAGCCTGCTGTTCTGGCAATCAAGTCTGGTGCTTGTGTGTCTCACCCAACATTACGGTAACATTACTAACCTAACATAACCTAGTGACTAAGGTAGAATACTACAAATCATCGCTTTAAATCTGTCGTTTAAATGCTTTATTATTAGATCATTTGGACATTTTTAATCTTGAAAAAGCTTCATTTAGGCAAAAATATTTTTTTGTTTTAAATAGGCCGCAAGCCACGAAATGGCGAGGGATTACTGTACTTGTACAAATAAAATACAATAAAATCAGACCAGTATTACCTCCAGTGCAGAAATGTCACGTGGGAATACAAATGTTCACCGCCCCTTAAAGATGTAGAAAGAACACGTTGAATACAAAAAATATTTCTCCATAGTAATACAAGTTGCAGTTGACCAGCAATTGCAGAAAAAAAAATAGTGATAATAATTCAGTTATGTGGTTCGTGTTGATACAGTTTAAGCGAGACCGTCACTCTATAGAATATGACAGAAGAAAACACAATTTGCCAAATCCAATTGGAAGCCCATTAGGATTACAGCAGTCAAGGAAAATGAATATGCACAAAAACCCAAAAGCACGTACATGCACATAACCTGTTCTATCACTTCCTGACCCCCAATTACCCTGTTTATGCTCTCACTTTGCAGATTCCAACTTCCTACTTGCCACTTCCTCTTAGAACGCAGTCGACGGTCATCCAGCACCGGCACGCTTTGCCTTATCGGCGGTAAATCATTCATGATGTGCGACGGCGGAGATGCAAAGGTTTCCGTGAGGGAGTTTTTTGTAGACAAAATGGAAGGTTTTGGCCCGCGGCCGACAGTGCAGCTCAGCTTTGATCTGCTGAGGGTGCGTGTCGGGGGCCAGCTGCTGACTGGTGTCATCAGTCACCAGAAACAGCCCGTAGTTGTCCGGCTGCGGGACCCTCAATTTGGAAGCGCATTGCGAGCACACCTCCTCCGCGGTGGTGTACGGATGGACCATCAAGGTTTTGGCCGTGCAGTCGCCGTCCACCTCCTGGAGGGCCACACGGAGGTAGTTCTGGTGGGGAAACGCGCACAAAGATGGCGTTATGATGGCGGATGCAATTGTGCGTTTTCACCACGGAGTATTATTCAAAAATCGGACATTCTTAGATAAAAAAAAATGATTTCATGAGGCAAAAGTCGTAATCGTATGAGAAAAAATTGTTATAAGCAAGGACTTAAGTTGTTACGAAAAATGCGCATGCGTCCCGATATTTTCGTCCAAATCCCGACACATTACATGCATCTTTCAAATAAGCGTATGAACTGGAAAATTGCTACAACTCACTGCCTGGGCTCAGGTCAGGCGTGCTACCTGAAAGTCGTCCACGGTCGGAGCGGAGCGCTGTGCCGTGCGGCGGCGGTGCCACTGGTGTAGCGTGTTTCTGGTCTCGGAGCTCAGCACCTTTGCCGCCTGCTCCTCCTGGAAGTTCTTGATGAGGGACATGGCTCCATAGGCGCTGGTCAGGTAGTAGCCCCCTAGGGTAGGTGAGAGAAGAGATTCCAGGTGACTTTAAGAACACTTCGCTGAGTAAAACCCATGTGGTCCGGAAGGGGAACGTGCAAATTCTACACATAGGTTTCAACCCAGAACCTCTTTGGTGGCTCCACCGTGACCCAACATCAACAGTGTCTCCCATACAGTCACGTCTCCACAGCAAGTCCTGCTTATCACCCCACTGGGTGTCTGGGCATGTGAGTCTGCCCTTCCTCATCTCTATCCCTCACTGGACCCCTCTTTATTCTCGTTTCTCGCCCATTTTGGAGCTAGCGGCGGAGCTTCCCCGGACAGCGCAGACAAATAGGATTTGGCACTACCACATATACGCATCATGGCCTGCCAGAGAATAAGACGACGTAGCAAGAGGAACTGTTGGATTGTGTGGATTTACCACCTAATCAGACCACTACAGAGAACCCTTAAAAAAAAAAGCGACTAACACCTCACTAAAAATGTTGGCTGTTCCGCTAAAATGATCTCCAATGCCTTAAAATGGAGAGCAAACCAAAGACACGTGGCAGAAAATGGAAGACAGCTATCAAAATGCATGAAAGAATAACCAGAATGGCAAAGGCTCAGTCAATGATCAGCTCCAGGATAATCAAAGACAGTCTGGAGTTACCTGTAAGTACTGTGACAGTTGGAAGACGTCTGTGTGAAGCCAATCTATTATAATCTATTTACAAGAATCCATTATTTCATCATCCTTAATCTTATTTTCGAAATTTCCTTCTAAAATATTAGCTTTATTTTTTAAACACAGATACAATTTCTAATTTATCTCCTTGTTGGGAAAAGGATGACACTTAAACGCAGCAAATGAACAAACTCTTTTGATGAAAAGTCAACATTTTCTCCAGAGGATATGAAGAAATGATCGTTTTTAAGGGTATAATTTCTACTGCCTTGCAGACGTGTTGTATTGTGCAAACGTAGCATGTGATGTTCTACATTTCTTATGGAAAACGTGGCTGCTGCTTCCACTACGCCGTGTTGCTTATTTTCCGCCTCATGTGTTGACGTTTTACAAGAGACTCAAAGGCCGGCAGGTTGGCGGAAGGGTTGGGTTCTTCTCTTCTGAACCTGGTCCAGCCCGTTCACATCAGACTGACTTGGAATTTCCTCCCTTTCATAGACTCTTACCCCAACCTCTCACACTCCTCTAGTAACGTCTGAAAATCAAATACTCCTTACCCTGTTTGGACTCTTGCTGTTACACCGAAAAAGAAACACTGTACACCAGTGGTGGCCAAAGTGCGGGCGCGGGGCCATTTCCAGCTCACAGCTTATTCTTTCTAATGAGATATATTATAAGAAGCGAAGTCAGATATTGTTTTATTGGGGTTTTTTTTGGCTGATTACCGATATTGTCCAGTTCTCTCGATACCGATATTTGTAATCACATATCTCCTGTCAATACAAAGAACAGAACTCAAGGTGGGCGTCCATCTTGTCTCCATCTCGTTCTCTGCACTTGCGTTGTCCATTTTTGTCTTAAACTTTATACTTTTGGAAAGGAAAACAAACGTACAGTATCACTGTGATTCTGTTAACATCCAGCAGCAACCCAACCGTTTTGGCATGACTACTTTAAATATTCATAGTTTTGTGGCTCAGCAGTGGAATTGAGAAAGTGAAGAGAAAGTACCTTCCCCTTGAAGCAGATATGGATCCAGCAGCTCCATCATGTATTGGATGTCCGTGTCCAGCTGAGGCATGTCACACTGCGCCACCACGTAGGTCAACATGGGCAGGAAGTCATCGGCCCCGTACATCCTCCCTGAAAGGAAGCAGACAAAACGGGTCAGGAACTGCAGGACTGCTCGGCCGCTGGAAGAAAATATTTTGTTCTTCCACACAAAGACATTCTGTCAAAGCACACAAGTTTATGTTCACGACACAAAAGCTCTCCATACCCGAGTTGTCCTGCATGATGGTGTAGATGAGTTTGCACACACGGAGCAGAAGCGACACCTTTTTTTCCGGCGAGTACATCTTCCTCATGGAGAGGAACTTATGGCGAATCCTTTTAATAGCCACGGGATCAGGGGGCACGGCGCCATCCACGCCCAGCTCCTGCGGCTTCTTGGTCTTGGCCAGAGCCAGGTTCTCCTTCATCTGCTGCCATTCTCCACTGTTCAACTGAGGAGCACAAAAGACGCTGCATCACAGACTCGACCAAATGATTGTTTCACTTGCTCAGAGTTTCACTGACTTATGAAAAAATGAAGAATTTGGCTCTAGTTTCACTGACTCCCGGGTTCTCGAGGAGGACTCAAGTTTCAGTGAATCACGAGTACTTGACTTAAATTTCACTGACTCATGTATTGATGAAGACACTGACTCAAGTTTCACTGACTCCCGGTTGCTTAAGCAGGACTCAAGTTTCAGTGAATCACGAGTACTTGACTTGGGTTTCACTGACTCACAAGTACTCGACGAATACTCGGGCTTCACTAACTCATTAATTAATGAAGACATTTACTACTAACTGTCGGGTGCTTGAGGAGGACTCAGGTTTCAGTGAATCACGAGTACTTGACTCGGGTGTCACTGACTCACATGTGCTCAACAAAGGCTCAAGTTTGGGCTGAAAAAAAACTTGATTTTCACTGACTCGGCGGGAAGACTCACGTGTAACCAACTCACGGGTGCTTGACAAAGACTCGAGTTTTACCAAATTATGGGTTAATGGCAGTTTGAGCTTTAGTGAGGCTCTAGTACTCGCCAAAAACACGAGTTTCACGAACTCCCAAGTACTTGACATGGGCTTAAATCTCACTGACTCACTGGTACTTGATGAGGACTCAAGTTTCACTGAGTCACGAGTTGACAGACTCGGGTTTCACTGACTCAGAGGTGTTTGACAAAAAATTGAGTTTCACTGACTGACTTTTGCTTAACAAAGACTTGAGCTTCATTGACTTACTCTCTGAAGATTTGAGTTTCACTGACTTGCGAGTGCTCAATTAGGACTCAAGTATCACTGACTCATGGGTGCTTGACAAAGACTCAGTTTTTACTAACACACAGTTTGATGGGGAGTTTCACGGACTCACGAGTGATTAACAATAAATGAATACAGTAAATACTCGACAGGGACTGAAGTCTCACTTACTCAGGGGTCCTCAACAAAATCACAAATTTCACCGACTCACAGGTTCTCGATGAAAACTCCAGTTTCACCAAGTCAAGGGTGCTCGACAAAGACTGGAATTTCATCGACTCACGGGTAGATGAGTTGAGTTTTAGCAAATTGTGGGTTGACTACGGTTTGAGTTTGAAAGAGTATCTGGCACTCGCCGAAGACGGGTTTTTCTCTGACTCCCAGGTGCATGACAAAGTCTCGAGTACACTAACTCGCGAGGTATTGACGAGTATTAGATGAGGATTCGAGTTTCACTAAGTCATGGGTTGACGATGACTTGAATTTCACTGACTCAAGCCGCTCGAGTTTCACCAACGGACTTGTGTTCAACAAAGACCTGACTTCCACTGACTCACGGGTGCTAGACGAAAACTCGAGTTTCACTGAATCACAGTTGCCGCGCACACGCCCAGTGCCAGGGTGACCCCAGATGTGTCGTACCTGATTCACCGGCAGACAGGAGTGAGTCTAGTACAGTGAGTGACTCATAAGCACTCGCGTCTGTATGATGTAAAATAGTGAACATTGTTTTGACGTGGTTAGTAACTACACGCGATGTCCTGACAGGAACTTGTTGAGAGCCGTTTCATTTCCACTCCTGTTTGGTTTCTGTTTGTCTTTGACGGTACCGATAACACTGTAAGATGTTTCTTGGAATCTCTCACCTGGAAGTCATGTAAAGCCACCTCAATGACACTCTTCAGAGGCTTCAGCACACACTTGTGCATGGACTTTTCCAGCACTTGATCTGCAGACGAGAGAGCAAAACACACGCTGTTTTTGAGCGTGCATGTTCATGTTATGTATGAGTATGTATGGGCTAGTATGCTGCAGGGCTTTGTCTGTGCTGTCTGAATAAAGTACTTGTGTTAGAATAGACAGAGAACAACAAGACACAATAGCACTAATGTGATAAGTTGGCTTTTTGGCAAGTGAACTGAACCCAGTATGAGTAGGTGTGAGGTATAGCTGCAGCCATTGTGTTTACAGGCCCGACCAACATTTTATTGTGTAGCAACAGAAAACCTTTGTTCTGCTTTGACGCAAATAAAAAGTTTGATTCATCCACTCCAAGTTTACATAATCCAATGGACCAATCATCATTTTACAGCTAAGCTTTGTTTGGAACGGGAGTCAATGTTTAATGTTTTTAAATGACATGTCATGACCTTTGCATGCGTTAAATGAGCCGGATTTCCCAAATGAATCGGCCTCTAAATTCTGCCTATACCCGTTTCAGCGCGGGTAAACGCATGACTTCTCCGGTTGACCGATCATGTCGCACCAAAAAAAAAAAAAGGCAGCTTGTTGTCAATCGATAACAGCTAACGCCAAATGTTAAGCTATCTATGCAAGGTCGTACATCAGCATTGCCACCATATTGAATTTGGATAGTGTCGGAGCGGAGGAGGTGCCTCATTCAAATGCTGTATGGAAGCGTACGATCGTTTTACTGCCCAAACCGAGTCCCTGCCCAAACCTTCACACTTAACAGTTACCTTTGATGGTATTTGGCCCATAGATGGCGGGACTTGGTTATTATGACATCGTTTTGAGAGGATAATTGTGGAAAACACTGCATTGATTCATTCATTATATGTCTATAAAGTGTTGGGAATGTAAAAAAATTCTGAAATAGCGGCATGCAGACGCGGTAGTATCTGCGGGAATGCATTGTGGTGCACACACTTGCACAATGTTTGCAGCCACGTCGATCAACAAATTGCTGCTGATGCTGTATCCATTAGCTTCACAACGGATATGTGATGTTAAACATATCGGTATCCGTTGATTTCGGAATCAGAAATTGAGAGATGGACAGTAGCGGATATTTAGCTAGTAACTGGAAAATTGCTACAACTCACTGCCTGGGCTCAGGTCAGGCGTGCTACCTAAAGGTTGTCAAAGTTTCTATTAAAACGTCCTTTCCTCAAGTTTGTAAACGACCTATGTTCCACCGGACGTCATGAAAAACTGCCTTAAAAAACAATCAACGTGCTGACAGCCAAACGTCAACAAGTGGAGGCTAAGAATAGCTGGCATCACCGTAACCTAATACCAACTTAGTGGCACATCGACATGGAACCTTCCAAGTAGTTGCCCTCCCAAGATGTTGGCAGGCCTGGAAATCCTTGACCCAAGCAAGGGCAGAAAGTTGTACTTCCTAAATGTGAGTTTCCTGACACTCAAGTGAGAAGTGAAGACGCATTCACAACTACTACACCAGCAGTTCCCAACTGCAGGACCGACCATCGCGCCTCCGTGACAAGCCGTGGACTCAAATGGCGGAAATGTTTCAAGCGAACAGGTTGAAGACTTGTAGAAAACGGCTACACAAACTGCACTACACAACCACAAGCAGTTCTTTTATCAAAGACATTCCAACGAGGAGTGAATCTCTTACCGATCAAATGTTCGGGGATGAGGGACTCTAATGGGGGGTCCAGCTCAGAGCTTTGGCACAGGTACGCTTTCATCTGTGTCATAAACTGTCGCAGCGTCTGCAGAAAATCAACCCCTGACGTGTGACAGCCACGGTTCTCCTGAACAAAGTTGATGTAGTCCTGGACCAGGGAGCCAAAGTACGAGCTTTTGTCCCTGGACAGCTCGGCTATCTTCTTCACCGCCCTTCTCTCGGGGGTCATCAGGGAGGTGAGCATCCCGCTCACCTTGCGGAGGCGTCCCTTCAAGGCGCGGGGCAGGATGAGCGATCCGCCGCTCAGGCTCACGCCGACCCTGCGCCTTCGAGATTTGAAGGACGGACGCAGACGCATTTCCAAGTCCGTCTCTAAGCCCACCCCGTAATCCTCCTCTACTTCCTCTTCCCTGTCGTCATCGTCCTCCTCTTCCTCCTCCTCCTCTTCGTCGTCGTCCTCGCTGGTGTCCTCTACCACGTATCCAGGCGAGTGTGAATATTCCAGTGACTCCGAGGAAGACGTGGAGACGCTCATGTCACTGAGCCGCTGAAGCCCTCGCTTGTTCCGGATGGATGGACTCCCCCCGTTTTTCTCCCGTGGAACGCCACCAGGGTTGGAAGGTGGAAGCTTGGCGCGAGACAAGGCCCGAGCGATGGTTTCGTCATCGAGGGCAATGTGGCAGCGCTGGGCTTCCAGGTCAGGCTTATTGGGTCTCGGAGGGGGTGGGTTGGCAGGCGCCGAGATTGGTGAGCTGCCGCTTTTGGACGGGCTGCTGTGTTTGGCGCCCATTGCTGGTCTAGGGGGGGCCGGACGCCGAGTGGGGGGTGGCTGCTGCCTCTGAGCCACGGGGACGGCCACTGGCATGCTTTTGGGTCTGGCGGTAGGTGCAGGGTGTCCTGGTGGAGGCGGAGCAGGTCGCCGGCGTGGCATCAAGCGAGGTGGGGGCGGTCGGGGAGGAGCGTGCGAATTGCGGTTGACTTTCACCTTGTCGGCTTGACTGCTGCTCGTTGGTGTCACGGACACCTTTTTCACATCCTCTAATGGATCTTCTTCCTGACTGTAGTGCTGTCGAGTCTGGAGAAAGAGTGGATGGACAAAGCAGAGAGGACCGCCCGAGTGCCTTCTCTCACGTGAGGCGGGGGGGGCATGGGGGCGCAAGGTCGGCGGTGCGCTTTCACAGTGCCACCCCTCGCACTCTCTATTCCTGCTTGTCCTCTGGGGGCTGAGGGTCCGGCTCAAAGGGCGGCAGGGAGGGTGTGGGGCGTGTTGCTGGCTGCAGAGGGCCGAGTCCCAAAAGCCTGTAAAGCAGAGACAAGAGACGCTCAGACAGAAAACACCATCGAGGAAATATTCTCCAGGAGAGTTTGGAATGTCAGCACGTCCGTTACACTTCCTAAAAATTCCTCACCGCCAGTTCCCTGAGCTTTTCTCAGCTTGAAATGTCAGTTTCCTGCTTCTTTCTCGCTGCACGGCCGGGACACACTGATTCAGTGCTCGGATCCACTGGCTGCGTCATCCAGCCACAGAGGGGGAGTCGCCAGTGTTATATTCACAGAGTGGGCGGGCACCCGGAAAACAACACAGCGCACACATTTCCAGTTCCTCCAGTTTGTCCCCCTTTTCCTTTTGACCTAACTCCAGCACATCGCCCCGTCATTTTTGGATTGTTTACACGGATTAATTCAAAGTCAGCTTGGAATACTCGGTGCTCTTTTGATTTTGCTTTTGTATTCAAGCTTAACTTTCTTTTATCGCCACTTTAGACGACTTACTTTGCTGCTGCTTCTTTTCCTTTCGGCTTATCCCTGCTTATCCCATCAGGGGTCGCCACAGCGAATCAATTTGTTCTGTTTGATTCGCATGTTTTGATTTGGCAAAAGTTTTACGTCGGATGCCCTTCCTGACACAACCTTGCTAACTCCCTTCAAAGCTTTCTGGTTGATGGCGCACGTTTCATTAGGGATGCGCACCAAAAGAACAAATATAATGGTGGTTACATTTCAAGTTGAATTCCTTTCTGCTTGAAATTTGCGGAATGTAAGCACTGAGTACTGCAAGCACTTTAAAAACATTTTCTAAGTTTTTGTTTTTTTACACGTTCCCTGTGTTTGCTGTTTTTGCTGTGATAATTATTACTGAAAATTTTGATAATTTCTCTAGTTGTGAATATTGTGTCTTATTGATGAATTTGCTACATAGTTTATTTTATATTTACAATATTATATAGTTTAATGTTTGATATAATTATGATATGATGATCATAAGTATTAATTCTATTAGTATATATTAAATATATATTATACTGACCATTTGTTTTGAATTTTATGTCATATTGTTAAATAATTTTTATTTAGTATATAATATTTTATTAAGTGTAATATATATTCATAATAAAGTTATATAAAATTGTAATAAGTAATAATTATATAATTGTTGTGAATTTTATGTCATATTGGTGAAAATATTACTTTGTTATAATTTGTTCTATTGCATAAAATTAAGTATTATTTAGTATATCATTTTTATTATTATATTTAATGTATATTTATATAATAATCTAATAATTAAATGTCCTACAGGATAATGAGTCATAATTATATTGTATAATTCACCATTTGTTGTGAATTTTATTACTGTGTTAGAATTTATTCTACTATATGTAATTATTATTTAGTGTATATGTATAATACATAATTAATTAAAAAAACTGCAAAAATTCAATTTTGCACTGTTGGAAGGTTCTCAGCGGAGCTTCAAAATGCCAAAAAAAAAAACAAAAAAACATGTAAGTGAGACAAACAAAACTGAGTCAGCAATGTATTGCAAGAAAGCATTCAAGTGAAATAGGCTAGTCAAAAGTTTAAGAGCACAGCCTTTAAAAGCCCAAATCTACCCAACCCGACCCTAAAAGGTATGTGCCCAAGTTTGTCGTGATTTTTGTTCAACTTTTAATAACAGTGCCGCCATGTGGTGCATTTGGTTACGCCACAGCCTGTCCTCGTTCTTTCTGACGACTGCAAGTACATACGTGCTACACAAGGACAAGCAAAAGTTCACACACACACTGTACGTGCAATATTAGCCTGGGTGATGACAGGCACCCCAGCCTAAAAATGGAAAAGTTAACTGTTGCACCACTGCACAGCTGCCATCATATGTCTGTCCTGACGTGGAACTGGAACACTGGTATCCATACGGGTTCATGTGAGCAAAAAAAAAATCAAATAAAATGCAACAGTTTGTCCCTATTGGCCCCCTAGCGTTTTTCGTTCACATTTTGTTGACAAACACTCAAGTGTTTCTTATATATTGTTTATTTATTTTTCTACTTCTGACCATGAACGGTAATGTCGCAAAAACGACGTTCATAATTCACGGCGGCACCGCTGACACTTCTGGAAGTGACGTCATTGAGGCGACGCCTCTCAGCTAAAGTGGAGTAAAGAAAAAGATTCTCCAGGTAGACCCTTGACTTGGTTTGGTATATTTTTCATCAAAATAGTAGTCACGCCTTCAAAATAGAAGGTTGTGATGCTGCTGGATGTTAACATTTTTAAATGACACGGTAGGTTTGTTTTCTTTCCCGGGGACTGCTATGAAGGAACACCTTCACAAGAAGCACTTAGCTAGAAAGTACGCTTTTAACGCATTTTGAAAAAAAAAAAAAAGGTCTAACTTGGGTTTTAGTTAGCTATAATAATGTACATATAAAGTCTGATCTCTTCCGACGTCAGGATTTAAAAACAAGGTCGACTGACCGACTCGGCCTTCCAATACTCTACGTAAACATTTTTCACACCCGACCTCTTTATTTAGAAGGCGTATAGAACTACCTGGTCCAAGCTGAGCCACCTCCTCCAGGTCTTTCTGGGTCTTGGCAGATGCAATGGCCTCTGGGAGTTTGAGCGGGAAGGGCAACACATCCCTAAAGACAAGATTAATTCAGTATGAACAGCAGTCTTTGGAAAAAAAGCCACCTTTGAGCTGAATCAATCCACCAATAAAGCGCTAAGTACCTGCTTATACAGTAGAAAGCCACCAGGCGGAAAATATCGGCAAAACTGATCCCAGATCCATCAAGGGAAAATGCTAGGAAAGGGATACACAGGCATATATTATTCCCCAGAATGCAGGATAAACTAGATTATGATGAGATCCCACGTTGGCGCTACGACACTTTCATGGCTTCCACGGCGCTGATACCAACTCAAGTGACACAAAGACATGCGGGTGGGAACTAAAAAGTATTCCCTTTTCCTCTGGTGTGTAGAAAGAGCACAACCGTTCCTGAGGGTCGGAAGGTCATTTCAGTAGAGCAAAAACCAACCAGATACATTCCAACCAGTGGATGTATGAGGAAGGATAGTAGTAACATCCATTCATTTTTTACTTCATAATTTTCCCCCCCATCATTATCATGTAATGATTAATTGGTTAATTTATACAGATTATTTTTCAAAATTAATTCTGCAAAAGTTTACTGTATACAGTATTTTTCCATAAATTATTCTGTAATAATTGTTACTTACTTGTTAATTAGTAACTGTATTGTAATTAAAAATCAGTTATTAAAAATTAATCATACATGTAATGAAAAATTTTGTATTTACAGTACATACTAGATTTTTTTAACCAAAAAAGTATTGTTTACACTTCAATTAATTAAATGCACTTTTAATTAAAATGAATGATCTGAAAATGAATAGTGCATTTAATAATATTTTTGAATGAATCTATTTTGATACATATATTCCTACTATAATTTTGTGATAATTGATTGGTTAAAATTAATTGAATTAAATGTATTCTTATTTAAAACTTAGGTCATTAAAAATAAACAAAGCATTTAATAATATGTCCAGTATATGTATTCTTTTACTTTTCAAAAATGAATTATGTAATCATTCACTGTGTAATGAATTAGAAATTGCACTTTTAATTAAAGAATACATTTACTGAAAACAAATAACACATTTAATATTTTGAATGAATCTAAAATTTCTAAATTAATCTGTAACACTGTTCATTAAAAATCAGTTATTACATGTACTTTATTTTAAATTAATTGCAATATATAAATATATATTCTTCTTTTCCTTATGGCTTATCCCGTTGGGGGTCGCCACAGCGAATCAATTGCCTCCATCTAACTCGGTCTTCTGTATCCTCTTCTCTTGCGCCAACTACCTTCATGTCCTCTTTCACTACATCCATAAACCTCCTCTTTGGTCTTCCTCTAGGCCTCCTGCCTGGCAATTCAAAACTCAGCATCCTTCTACCAATATATTCACTATCTCTCCTCTGGACATGTCCAAACCATCTCAGTCTGGCCTCTCTGACTTTATCTCCAAAACCTCTAACATGCGCTGTCCCTCTGATGTGCTCATTCCTGATCCTGTCCATCTTGGTCACACCCAAAGAAAACCTCAGCATCTTCATCTCTGCTACCTCCAGCTCTGCCTCCTGTCTTTTCCTTAGCGGGACTGTCTCTAAACCAAACAACATCGCTGGTCTCACCACAGTTTTGTACACCTTTCTTTTCATTTTAGCTGAAACTCTTCTATCACACATCACACCCGACACTTTTCTCCACCCATTCCAGCCTGCCTGCACATGCTTTTTCACCTCTTTTTTACACTTTCCATTGCTCTGGACTGTTGACCCTAAGTACTTAAAATCCTCCACTTTCTTTATCTCTTCTCCCTGTAACCTCACTCTTCCACTTGGGTCCCTCTCATTTACACACATGTACTCCGTCTTGCTGCTGCTTACCTTCATTCCTCTCCTTTCCAGGGCAAACCTCCACCCCTCAAGCTTCTCCTCCACCTGTTCCCTGCTTTCACTACATATCACAATGTCATCTGCAAATATATATATATAAATATATATTCTACGGTCCAAAAATAAGTGAAGTCATTATTCAGTTTTTATGCAATAAATTGAATGTATCATTGGAAGTGTTGTTCATTAAAATCAATGAAAATATAATGCTGTTAAAAATACTTGCAATGAATTAAAAAGTACGAATTTCGTTTCATTTAGTAATGTATAACTACTGGTAAAGGCACGTTGAAAAGGACACAGATATTATTTTCTTCTACGCGAGTGAGCCAGTACGAGTATATAAATATATATATAGTTTGTATAAAAGTGTTGTCAGCTAAATAGACAGGATGTCATGGATTTAGAAAGATTAGTCAATGCACAGGCGGGGCCGAGACGTTCATTATTACTTTGTGTCGCATGAGGTTTCACTTCTCTTTAGCGCCACATGCCGGCACGACTTCCTTCTTCCAGCTCGGACAAAACGGCTCTAAAACGTGTGCATGTGTTGCTTATGCCACCAATAATAAAAAAAGAATTAATTAATTTTATTTAAAAAAATATATATATATTTTGTTAACACTTGAATTTGATGGCCTTCCTTTGCGTGAACTACTTACCATACTGGCTTTCTCTGACAGGGAAGTGGCTGATGGGACTTCCTGACTCGTCCTGACGCACAGAAAGGACCTTCCTCTGCAAAGAGATGGACTTCCTGACCAGGAATACCTACACGGAAAAATGCATATTTTTGCCAAAATTATGCATTTTGTTGCATAGAAAAATGGCTAAATGAAGGCATTCAGAAGACGCATTTAAAGACTTGGTGATGATGTGTAGTATTCTACACTGGTCACTAGGTGTCAGTAATGTTTACATTGATGAGCCCACGGCAGGGTGTACTGCTCAGAACAGGAAGTCGAAAAAATGTCTTATTTTCTCTTATAATGTCTACTATACTGGCTAATAGGAGTGTAAAGGTGACTATAGGGCTGTTTTTTTGTGTCTAGCACATTGGCCTCACAGTCAGGAGGTTCAGGGTTTGAATCTTCGTTGGGCATCTCTGTGTGGGAGTTTGCATGTTCTCCCAGTGCGTGCGTAGGTTTTCTCCGGGTACTCCGGTTTTCGTCCCACATTCCAAAAACGTGCATATTAGGTAACTGCTGACTCTAAATTGTCCATTAGAGTGTGAATGTGAGTGCCAATGGTTGTTTGTCTGCCCTGCGATTGACTGGCGACCAGTCCAGGATTACCCCGCCTCCTGCCCAAAGTCAGCTGGGATAGGCTCCAGCATATCCGGGACCCTAATGAGGATAAGCGGTATAGCGGTAAAATTGATGGAGGGATGGATATTTAAAAGGTTGTAGACAAGGGACTACTGTATTGTTGTTCTGACTGTTTTGTCGATATCCGATATGCCGATTTTGTCCACCTCTCAATTTCTGATTCCGATATCAGCTGATACCAATATGTGTAACATTGCACACATTGTCGGCGTGACTGTGAACATGTCTCCCGCAGATACTACCGCGTCTGCCTGCCGCTATTCCCAAATTTTTGTTTTTTTACACTCCCACTGACCCAGACTTACAATTAACAAATGAATAGTGTTTTCCACAAAGTCGGCAAATGATGCTCTCAAAATAATGTTATAAAGAACAAATCATGAGTCTCCCGCAGATACTACCCCGTCTGCCTGCCACTATTTCTGCATGTTTTACATTCCTGCTACCCTGTAGACATATAATGAATGAATGAATACACAATTATGCCCACAAACTGATGTTATAATAACCAAATGCTGCAGTCTATCTACCAAATACTACCAAAGGTAATAAAAGGTAAACCTCTGAAAGGTTATCCCCTGGGATTTGGTAAAGGGAGTAAAACTTTGCATATGAACGCGCCCACAAATGTTTGTCAACGTTACAGACGTCCGCTATCTCCTGGTGTAAAGCATTAAGCAAATTGCAAGCAGCAAATTGGGTGACGTTGTGATTTAAAGAGCTATAACAGGTTGTCATTATAGGGAACAAAAACAATATCAATATTGGCTGTTTTCATGCCAACATGTTGTATGGCATTTTATCGGACATCCATAGGGAGAATTGGATGCTTATTTTCTCACCCCAATTTGAGAACATCACAACCCGGTACCCTAAAGTTTGTGTCCTCACCCCGGGGGGCTGTTTGAGCAGGAAGTGCATGGCCTCCTCTTCGCTGATTGCACGCAGCAGCCAAACTGGGTGGGTTTGACTCAGTCTGTCCAGCACGCTCATCCTCCTCCTTAGCGAGTCGTACCCATAGTCCCTTTCACACCTCGCCCTGCCGCAGTTGGGAGAGTCCAGGTAAACGCGGTCGGGTCTGGCAGAGAAATGAGAAAAATGGTTCTGGTAGAAAGAGCAGCAAAAGGGAAGTCATGAACAACATTTCGGGATTGAGAAATGTTTGTGATGAGCTTTACCCTTCCGCGTCCATGGGCTGCTGGTCCACGGTCGGAGAGGCGTGCACCATCTCCTTCTTCAACTCCCCGATCTCCAGCGCAAATGCATCAATCAGCTGCGAGAGAAAAAAGCGATGAGATTTGGCAAAAAGCGGCGAGGAGGTGGCGCGAGGGCAATAACTGAAACCAAGAGGAATTTAAGCTGGAAGCTGGAGACGCAGACTGATCAGGCCTGGAACAAGGAAAAGGTGTTGGTCAGCCTTTCCTGTATAACTCTTTTTTCCTACAGGCAGGAAACGCGACACAACGTGTTGCGCACAATTACATCTAAAGTGCCGCCAAGACAGCATCTTGGCTTCCCTTTGGCTTTGCGGCGCTCAGACAATTATCAGAATTATCAGTGTCTGTACTAAACTCAATTACATTATTTTAATAAGCAGAATTTTCAGGCCGGATAAAAAAACAGTTTGAAAAAAAAAAAAAAAAAAGTTCATATACAATGGAACCTTGGTTAGCATCATTATACCCAAACAGACTTGAACCAAATAAATCTTTCCCATAAGAAATCATTTAAATCCAATTAATGCGTCCCAGGAAGGCAAAATTGTAAACAATCAAAGTCCGACATGCAGAAATCAATTCTAAACACATAAAAATGATGAACGAAAGGGATAAATGTTTACCTTCACTGAAGACATGATTGTTGCCAAAGACACCCTATTTTAAAATATTTTAATATTTTAAAATATTATTTTAATAATACTTTACGATCACCCTGTATATGTTTTTAAATATATGTCTATATACATACAGTTTATATATATTAATTCACTGCCACTTTGTGCTTCTTACTTTGCAGCTTTACGCTATCACATTTTTTCAAAAATATATAAATAACTCATTGGCGTGTTTACTTATTTTTTTGCATAAATTGAGCATTTTCAATTGTAAAAATGGCTAAATGAGTTAAAATATGAATAAAAGGCTGTTAGAAAAGACATTGCAATGATAAGTACACCGGTCACTGGGTGTCAGTGATGTTTGGTGAGACACACAAGCACCAGATTTAACAGCCGGAGCAACAGATTTTTAGTGCAGGTTTAAATGATCTCACAATAATCCCTAGATGAAACTCGACTCAGAACCCTGAACAAAATCTAATCAAACTCATCTAAACTATAAAATCTGCAAACGGGAGATTAACTCCGTAGGTCTAGTGTACTAATCTTTATGTCTGTGCATTTTATGTAATCCTCAGAACAACCTGAATGTGAAAATCCTACTGGGCTGGGTGATATCTGGCTAAGAAAATATGTGCTACGCATTTTGGCCGGCAGAGTGCAGTATTTCCCAACACATTCCAACATCTGGACCCTCCTCTCCTCCTGAACTGGACTTGACAGAGCCCGCCTTGTCGAAGCGTCACACTCTCCCCAGGTTTTTGTCAGGTCAAAAACACCATTTGTACAACGTAAACAAGCCCCCAGGTTGTGAAATCTGCGTAATCCAAACTCAAATGAAAACAGAAACAAGGCGTGGTTGAACAACAAATTAGCCACATATGTGTTTCTAAGTTGGTCTTTTTGTGTGCTCATTGCATTTAACACCAAACTCTCCCATAGAGGAAGAATTCCAGAGGAAATAATTACTTTATTTTTGTATGCTTAACTCAGTCACTCCCAACCCCTTTTGATTGATCATTCCAGGCACACTGAATATTGTCTTCACGGTTACGTAAACACGGAAGCTACCAAACAAAAAAACAAACAGAAAAGACAAGTGCAATAGGCCCGACAATATCATGATGTTTCACTGTCTTCAATTCAGAGTTTGGGAGTCGTGAGAACAATTTTACTCTCATCAGTCCACAAAATGTTCCTCCATTTGTCTGTAGGCCAGTTGATGTGTTCTTTGGCAAATTGTAACTTTTTTTTTTTTTTTTTAAACAGAGGAACTTTGCGGGGGATAGATTATCTTCACACAGACGTCTTCTGTCACAGTACTTACAGGTAACTCCAGACTGTCTTTGATCACCCTGGAGCTGATCGTTGGCTGAGCCTTTGCCATTCTGGTTATTCTTCCATCCATTTTGATAGTTGTCTTCTCTTTTCTGCCATATGTCTCTGGTTTTGTTCTCCATTTTAAGGCATTGCAGATCATTTTAGTAAACAGCCAAACATTTTTTTGCACCTCTTCATAAATTTTCCCCTGTCCAATCAACTTTTTAATCAAGGTATGCTATTCTTCTGAACAATGTCTCCAATGACCCGTCTTCCTCAGGCTTTTTTGATGTTCAACAAGTGCTAGTTGCATCCTTAAATATGGGCCACCTGATTCACACATTTTTTCACTACATTGATCACTGATTGAATGCCACACTGCTATTTTTAATAAACCCCTTTCAACTAATTGCCCAATTGTGCAGCCTTAAGAATGCTAGGTGTTGTTTGTTTTCCGAGAATCTACTGCACCTACTGGTACTGTATGTAGCAATAAAAATATACTAATAACAGATTAATCTGGTTAGTCACACTGGACTGCTGTTATTTTTAACACTACTGTAAGCACGAGTCTTATTTTTGTCTGCATTGGGTAATTGGAGTGTCACGGTGACATAGAATGTTTCGGAAAATAGGTGTATGAAAATGCAAAGGTTTGTGTGGACATGGCCTCAGGAATGGATGGAATGATGAGATACAATCCGTGAGATCACATCTGCATATGTACACGCCACAAACCACATGAAAGTGGAGAAAAATATATGCCCAGGAATCATGACAGCAGGACTCCAGCTTATAAACGTAATAATACGAAACAACAGTACACATCAAACATAAAACTACAAGTTTCATTAAGTTTGCATAAATGCTAAGTGATTTTCAGCATGGCTGCAGCTATTACGGCCGTGGATGCAGTCAAAGGGAAATTATATGTGTCTGGTCCAGGCTGAAAACGCACACCGGGTGCTTTTACAGGGCGGGTGAGAACGGAAAAAGCTGCAAAGTCAATTAAAAGCCTCACAGCATTCAGTTTGGGTTAGATCACTGCCACTTTCCTGTCCTGGATTTTGCTTTCCGCCTAGAACTTATACCATTTCCCTACCCCCCTCCAATTTCACGCTCGCATTTAGGACCCAGAAGAGCAAATCAATGACAGCTAGATGAAGCTGTTTCAGCAGAAATTGTGTGTGAATGCTGAAATATCCTAGAAGTGTGTTCCAATCCATTCACCGACTGAGGACTGAACCAGCTTGCCTCAGGTTGCAACTCAACCGCTCTACCCCTCTTTGTAGAATAAGCTGAATGTGACAGTAACGGAAAATGCTTCTCAGCATTCACACAATAATTACGTCTCATGTCCACAAAGACATTCAAGTTTCCCATCTCACAGCATGACATTGGTGGCGGGGCAAGTTATCCCTGGTACTTGTGGAGAAGACTGCATCACTATGCATCAGTAATGTTACACCAATTACCTTACCTTAACTTGTACTGCATGGGGTCAGCCGAAGCAGAGTGGAATGGAAAAAAAACTCCTCCCCTTCAGTGTAGAAGTGGTAATTTTTTTTGTGCTTTGTCTTTCCCCCCCACTCAGTTTCAACCACGTTAACGTTAGCATAAATAAATGACTATGATATGCTTAAAGTAGCCACCATCTCTTGCTGGTCATGGAGAAGATAGATAGGTGACTTTGTTAATACCATGCAATCAACTCACATTACGTATGAGATGCCACAACAACAAAGAACTTTCCCAACGTTAATGTGAGTTATTATTATGTGTTATTGTGTCTATTATTTTAGGTAATATGAGGTAAAAGTGGCGATAGGGGTGTTATTTCATGTCTACTGGGCTCTAATAATGTTAAAAACCATATTTAGGAAGTAATTAACAGGTTTTCTGTACTCCAGCTATGAAAACATACCATGTTTTAATATCGAATCCTACTTCCAAAGAACCAGTCAACATTTATATTTCTATACTGTTACATTCAAGTAATGTAGTGCTGTGTATTTTTATGCTGTGTATCACCTGCTCATTTACCTGTCTGGTACTTTTTTGTACGCAATTTTCTGTTTTGGGTTTGTTCTGAATTAAGGTTACCTTTACTTTTGGGAGCTATTTCGTTTTTTCATGTTAAGTTTAAAAAATGGGTGTACTTGGTGAAAGGAGCGTGCTTGAACCAAAGATTGTTTTTTCTATTTTCTTAAATATGTAATAATAGAAGAAAAGCTCCGACTCACTAAGGGAGAAGTTGCTTTTTTTCCCAATGGGAAAATCATGGTCTTAGTTTTCAGGTCTATGCGACATTTCAAGGAATATTTTATTACCACTATTAGAGCATGTCCCTCATACAGAGGGTTGTGTCAGGAAGGGCATCCAACGTAAAACTTTTGCCAAATCAAAACATGCGAAAATGATTCGCTCTGGCAACCCCTGGGATAAGCAGGGATAAGCCGAAAGGAAAAGAAGATTCAAAAAAGATGACCACAGATGCTGTGTAAGCTTAACATAACCTTTACGCCGTCACACATAGCTCCAGCATTTGGGAACAACGATGAGGTAAGAGGAGAACTATCTGTGGGAGCATCCCAGAAACTCAGACAACACTGCTATGGTGAGTTCAAGGATCCACAAATTAAGTGGGAATAAATGCTCTGATGACAATCTTTCGGTTATTGTTTTAAATCGTCTTATTAATGAGTGTATAGGGGTTGGTCAACATATTGCTGTGAAAAGATGTTTATATTACATGTATAATGCTTTGCATCCTTGTCGCTATAATAAAATAGTGATTAGAATACAATATGTAAACCAGACATGGCTTACTCTGTTCTGTGTTCCTCTAAGCTTGAAAGAGCACTCGTCCTTTTTTTCTCCTCCTGTACACCGGTACTATTACGCCGGTGGGGTAGCATTCTTTTCCAAAATGGGTTTAGACCGTACTTTCAAGCCAAATGCTTCTTGTAAAGGTGTTCCTTCAAAGCACCTTCTACTTTTGGAAATGAAAACAAACTTCCAGTGTCACTCGAAAAAAGTAAACTTCCATCAGTAACACAACGCGTTGGCATGACTGCTGCATTGATGAAATACTTACCAAACCAAGTCGACGCGCCACCCTGAGAGGCGTTTGTTTACCCGGCTTTAGCTGACAAGTGTCACCCCTATGATGTCATTTCCGGAAATTATGCTTTGCTGCGATGAGTTCGCCATGGTTACTGCCACAAAATAAATGTCATTTTTGCTCATTTTGTTTGCCGTTTGCTTTAAAAAGTGAACAATGTGGAAAATAATCAGAAACAATATAGAACATATTTAAGCAAAGCAAAAATAAATGAATGACCTTCTCACTACTTCTGAAAGAAGGGCACTTTTCACATCCTTCCCTGATTTTATTTTTTCCAAAAGTAATGAACATGTCCTGCTTTCCGTCGGGCCGTTAAATTGAGCGGCACCAGGGCACTCAGCTGCATGTGACGTCATCCCTGAGAGGCTGCCACGTGGGGGGCTTTTTGCCATTGTGTTGCCAAACTGCTGCAAAAAGCCCCACCAAAAAAAAAAAAACATGCACAAAGCTAATCTTCTGCTGCTGCTTGCCGAGTTGAAGACTCAGAAAATCGGTGAGGTCGGCGGGTCAAATTCTCAGAGTACGTTTTTCCGCAAACGTTGGTTACATTCCCAAAACGAAACAGGCATTTGACCTCGTCCTAAAAATGGTATCACTAAAAAGGTACCACTGCTGTTGATGTTTACATTGGTGAGGTCTTTTCTACACTCTATCTGTGGATCTTTGGACGCGTCCCAAGTTGTCCATCCACCGTCTCCATCTTTACCTTGAAGAAGCTGCAGCTCCTGTTCATCAGACCGCTCTTAGGACCCTCACTCGACGCACAGGAAGCCATTTTGCCTTCCCTTTGATGTGGACTGAGCCCGCCGCTTGACTTGTTTGTGTGTTTACATTAAGGCCAGAGCTGTGGAAGGGACAACAAGCAGATCAGTGCTCACACCTGGGAAGACGTTTCCCTTCTTTCTCTTCCTTTGCCTTCTTAGCACTCTCGGAATTCATAATTTTCCTTCTGATTGCTTTCTTCTGGGTCACTCTCATAGTTTTACGCTCTTCTTTCCACATTTTTTACTTCCCATTCTCTTTTCAAGGTCATACTGTTGTTCCCTTTTGCTGAGCATCACTTTCTGTCCCAATCTTCCTACCAGAATGTGTTAGCTCTCTCCACTTTGGCAAGAGACTGGTGAGTGGAAACTACTCGGGAGTTGCTCATCCTTCAATTATTCTCTTAAATCGTCTTCCTCGTAAGCGTAAAGTTGTCTTCATAGTCTTGATTTATTTCATATTTTGTCGCTGTCGCAGGCGCCACCCCGCCCTTCCACAGTAAACACCTATATGGCTGCGAACAGACGTTTATATAACATGTATAATGCTACACAGCCTTGTCGCCATCATGGAATAGTGTTTAGACGACATTATGTAAAATAATAATATTAATAATAACCAAGTGTTCTAGTTGCAAAAAATAGGAAAAAAGCAGACATTATGTAAACAAGACATGACGTATTTAACGTATATTAATTAATATTTTCTTTTACATTGATTATATACATAAACATTTATATTATACGTATTTTTAATGGTCGCCTTTTTTAAATGCATACATACTGATTCATACTGATATAAATAAACAATAAAAATGCATATTTTCTTTTGAAATTAAACGATGACCCACGGGACGCACTTTGGACACCCCTTGCCCCTGCCTGCTCTTTTTTTAAGCGAGTGGGTCAGCTGTAATGATGATCCAGTTGGTCTTCTGGTTGACTTTAATTCCACAAAGATTTGTTGTTGCTCCCCACGCTTGAAGTTGACGACTTTTGTCACCAGGAATTTTAAATCCGTACCACAAGATTTTACTCAGATCGGGGCAGCGCGCTTCCTGTCTACATTCCCTGGACCAAGGAGGTTCTGCTTTGTTTGGATGTTTTGATTTAGGCCATGCCCTCCTCCCCCTTCTCCTTCTCTCTGGCCAGGCTGAGATCATTAAGTCCGTCCGTCCCTTCCTGCCAGAGCACTCAGGCTCCTTGTGAAACAGAAAAAAAGCTTTGTGAGGGGAAAAAAGGACACGCCAGAGAGTAACTCTTTCATTTCTGAAAAGTGTGACAATTTGTTCTGACAAGCCGGCGCTGTCATTACACCCCAAAGTCTACAAGCCCAGCGCTGCAACCACCAATTATTTTCCTAGTCGATTAATTGGACGCTTGTTTTTTTTACCGTGCTATTCTGCTACGACTACTAATCGTTTACTAATCGTTATATAATGCCGCTCAAGAGTTGGTGGGGAGGAGGAGATCTCGCTTTATTTGGCAGGAATCAATCGTCAGCTATTTGGGAGCTCACAATAAGCTCATCGACCGGGAAATCGCAGGAGGTGATAACTCAGCATAACGGTCTGACTCACAATGTCATAGAAGAAATATCGTTATCGTCACACAGCAACAGGCAGGCAAGAAATATACAAGGCAGGTACCAATACTAGCGTAGACTAATACACAACAACTACCTTAACTGCTTCCCATCCTGCACTGCTTTGCTGGGACACAACTTTTTGCTTGACTGAAACCAGTTAAGATAGTTTGCTTTGCTGGATAAGCTAAAGGCTATGAGCCAGCAAAGCAATGCATGGTGGGAAGCAGTTAAGGTAAATATCTGAAATGCTTCCCACCATGCAGTTAAGCAAAGCAATGCATAATGGAAACCACTTAAGGTAAACCTCTTAACTACTTCCCATCATGCATAGCTTTGCAGTTAAGATAGCGATCTTACCTGCGTCCAATCATGCATTGCTTTGTAGTCAAGTCGCAATTTTAACTGCTTCCCATCATGCATTGCTTCTTTGAGAAGCAGCCTCCTGATGGATGGCCGCAATGCATGATGGGAAGCAGTTAAGATGTCTAGCTTACCACCAGAAGCAATCACGCATTGCTTTGCTGGGATACAACTTCCTGCTTCCCAACAAAGCAAAGCAATGCATAATAGGAAGCTTCCAATCATGCATTTCTTTGTTGGGAAGCAGACTGCTGCTTCCTGATTCCCAGCAAAGCAATGCATTGCTCTGTTGGGAAGCAGCCTCCTGCTTCTCGATTCCCAGCGAAGCACTGCATGATGGAAGCAGTTAATACAGTGCGTCATAAATAATAGGTCTGCTTTGCTGGATGACTAAGGAAATTAAACATTCTCACACTTGACAGGATGAAATCAGAGTTCTCATTTTTAAATAATAAAAAGACATTAACCGGCCGCACGGTGGTCGAGTGGGTAGCACATTGACCTCACAGTCAGGAGGTTCGAATCTCCGTTGGGCATCTCTGTGTGGAGTTTGCATGTTCTCCCCGTGTGTGTGTGGGTTTTCTCCAGGTACTCTAGTTTCCTCACCCATATTCCACATTCCATGCATGTTAGGTTAATTGGCAACTCTAAATTGTCCATGGGCATGAATGTGAGTGTGAATGTTCCATCAATCCATCCATTTTCTTCCGCTTATCCGAGGTCGGGTCACGGGGGCAGCAACCTAAGCAGGAAAACCCAGAGGTCCCTCTCCCCGGCCACTTCGTCTAGCTCTTCCCAGCAGATGCCGAGGAGTTCCCAGGCCAGCTGAGAGACATTGAGAAAACTCATTTTGGCCACTTGTACCTGCGATCTTGTCCTTTCGGTCACTACCCAAAGCTCATGACCATAGGTGAGAGTAGGAACGTAGATCGTCCGGTAAATCGAGAGCTTTGCCTTTTGGCTCAGCTCTCTTTTTACCATGACAGATCGGTGAAGAGTCCGCATCACTGCAGACGCTGCACCAATCCGCCTGTCCATCTCGCGTTCCATCCTTCCATCACTAGCGAACAAGACCCCGAGGTACTTAAACTCCTCCACTTGAGGCAGGACCTTATCCCCGACCCGGAGATGGCACTCCAACGTTTCCCAGGCGAGAACCATGGACTCGGACTTGGAGGTGCTGATTCTCATTCCAGCCGCTTCACACTCAGCTGCGAACCGATCCAGTGAGAGTTGAAGGTCACTGCTCGATGAAGCCAACAGGACAACGTCTTTTGCAATAAGCAGAGATCGAATCCTGCGGCCACCAAACTGAAACCCCTCAACGCCATGGCTGCGCCATCATTGTGCCAATGAAAGTAGTGAACAGAATCGGTGACAAAGGGCAGCCCTGGCAGAGTCCAACCCTCACTGGAAACGGGTCCAACCTATTGGCGGCAATGCGAACCAAACTCTGACACCGGTCATACAGGGAACGAACCGCCTGGAATAGGTGGTTCAATACCCCATATTCCCGGAGCATTCCCCACAGTATTCCCCGAGGAACACGGTCGAATGCCTTCTCCAACTCTACAAAACACATGTAGACTGGTTGGGTAAACTCCCATGCACCCTCAAGGATCCTGCCGAGAGTATAGAGTTGGTCCACAGTTCCACGACCAGGACGAAAACCACACTGCTCCTCCTGAAACCGAGATTCGACTATCCGGCGGATCCTCCTCTCCAGAACCCCTGAATACACCTTACTGGGAAGGCTGAGGAGTGTGATCCCACGATAGTTAGAACACACCTTCTGGTCCCCCTTCTTGAAAAGCGGGGCCACCATCCCGGTCTGCCAGTCCAGGGGCACCGACCCCAACGTCCACGCAATCCTGCAGAGTCATGTCAACCAAGACACACCCACAGCATCCAGGGCCTTAAGGAACTCCGGGCGGATCTCATCCACCCCCGGGGCCCTGCTACCAAGGAACTTTTTTACCACCTCTGTGACCTCAGCCCCAGAGATAGGCAAACCCGACTCAGAGTCCCCAGGCACTGCTTCCATGTTGGAAGGCGTGTCGGTGGGATTGAGGAGGTCCGCTGCCTCCCTCAGAACATGGTCAAAGCTCTCCCGCAGGTGGGAGTTTAAACTCTTTCCGACAGGGGACTCTGCCAGGCGTTCCCAGCAGACCCTCACAATGCGTTTGGGTCTGCCAGGTCTGACCGGCATCCTCCCCTACCATCGGAACCAACTCACCACCAGGTGGTGACCCCTCTCCTCACCCGAGTGTCCAAAACATGTGGTCACAAGTCCGACGACACAACCACAAAGTAAATCATCTAACTGCGGCCCAGGGTGTCCTGGTGCCAAGTGCACATGTGGACACCCTTATGCTTGAACATGGTGTTTGTTATAGACAATCCGTGACGAGCACAGAAGTCCAATAACAAGACACCGCTCGGGTTAAGATCAGAGGGGCCGTTCCTCCCAATCACACCTCTCCAGGTCTCACTGTCGCTGCCAACATGAGCGTTGAAGTCACCCAGCAGAACAAGGGAATCCCCCGAGGGAGCACTCTCTAGTACTTCCTCTAAGGACTCCAAAAAGGGCGGGTATTCTGAACTGCCGTTTGGCGCATAAGTGCAAACAACAGTCAGGACCCATCCCCGCACCCGAAGGCGTAGGGAAACTACCCTCTCGTTTACTGGGTTAAACTCCAACATGCAGGCTTGGAGCAGGGGGGGGCAACAAGAATTGCCACCCCTGCTCGTCGCCTCTCATTGCCGGCAACACCAGAGTGAAACGAAGTCCATCCCCACTCGAGAGGACTGGTTCCAGAGCCCTTGCCGTGCGTTGAGGTGAGTCCGACTATATCTAGCGGGAATTTCTCCACCTCACACACCAGCACAGGCTCCTTCTCCGCCAGAGAGGTGACATTCCACAAACCGACAACAAGCTTCTGTAGCCGAGGATCAGACCGCCAAGGCCTCTGCCTCCGGCCGCCACCCAGCTCTCTTTGCACCCAACTCCTTTGGCCCCTCCCACAAGTGGTGAGCTCATGGGAGGGGGGACCCACAATACATTTTCGGGCTGTGACCGACCGGGCCCCATGGGTGCAGGCCCGGCCACCAGACGCTCGCCATCGTGCCCCGCCTCTGGGCCTGGCTCCAGAGGGGGACCCCGGTGACCCGCGTCCGGGCGAGGGAAAACGAAGTCCAATTGTATTATTCATTATTAGGGTCTTTTTAACCACTCTTTGTCTGGTCCCTCCCCTAAGACCTGTTTGTCATGGGTGACCCTACCAGGGGCATGACAGCCCCTGACAACTTAGCTCCTGGGATCACTGGGACACGCAAACTCCTCCACCACGATAAGGTGGTGACTGTGGAGAGTGTGAATGTTTGTTTGTCTATATGTGCCCTGCGATTGACTGGCGACCAGTCCAGGGTGTACCCCGCCTCTCGCCCAAAGCTAGCTGGGATAGGCTCCAGCATACCCGCGACCCTAATGAAAATGAATGAATGAATGAAAAAAGCATTAACCATATACCAAAACAGTTATCGATTAATTAGACAATTGATTAATCATCACTTAATTTTTGCATATCTATACAAGTCTATAAAATTTGTGCAAGACTGCTTTAAAATCACAGCTGCCATCATGCAAAATGTCTTTGCGGGGGGAACTTTTGTCTAATGATAATAAAACCCGGAAGGTATATATTATATGTATTACACGCACACGAGACCGTGTATTCCGAAGCACATCCCAAAGGGGAGCAACAAATGTTGCAACGTCAAAATGAGGGCATTCTTTCATCTCTCACCAACATGTTTTTACAAGAAAAACAAACTGCCTTTGTGGTCCGTGTATGACAGAGAATATTACCATCTGCTGCGCTGAAACACGCAAAAAATCATTTTCTTTGTTTTCTACAAATGTGATGAAATCTAATCTCTGAGTGAGGAGCGAACCAGCGACCGCTGTGCTGATGAGACGACCACTCCACGACCTGAGCCTTGCCAACGTGCACAGAAGAAGCAGAATGTGCCATTAAAACTGTTCACCAGTAGGGGGTGCCGTTGAAAAGGCAAAAATAGTGAATTTTGGAAAATGTGGGATGTAGGGATTTTATAACATTACAACATTGGAACGGTTTGAAGCGGTTGAAAAATGTGAGAGCGGTAAGCTGACAAAAAAACGTCAGAATTTGAAACGTCGGAAGGTAAAAATGGAGAACGTGTTCATATGTCAGACAATTACATCCGGCCCAAGGATCGAACCAGCAAGCATCCAGTAAGCATCGGGTTGGAAGGCCAAGCAATCTACCACCTGGAGCCGTGTCATGCTTCTCAGCAACATTTGTCTGCATCCACGCACTTTTTTCATTTTTATTTCATAATGTGAGTGTGAATGTTTGTCTGTCTACATGTGCCCTGCGATTGACTGGTGACCAGTCCAGGGTGTACCCCGCCTCCTGGCTGAAGCCAGCTGGGATAGGCTCCAGCATATCCGCGACCCTAATGAGGATAAGCGGCATAGAAAATGAATGAATGAATATTATTTGTATTACTTGCCACACATTTGCAGTTATTCTTTTACAATTTGTTCCCCTGCGGTACCAAAAGTGAACAGAACCGCCACAACCTATTAAAACTCCAGCGCCCTTTAAAAGTGCAGCCACTTGTTCGTTATTCCGTCAGCGTATGTAAGGAAATGCTTCGATTAAATGTATTACTGTTTGCCTTAAACGGGCCCGTAGACACGCCGTTAGTCCCGCATAGCTGAGTGTAGACCGCAGAGCAGAATGTGGGTCAGCGGTTCTGACCGACTCTCAGCTGAGCCCGTGTTGTTTAGCTTAGAGAGGACGGCATTTGGATTGGAGGGTATTTGACTCGGTCAACAGCTGCTTTTTGTTTCCTTTAACAACAACAGTAAATGCAACAGTCAGCATCTCAGATGTTGCTATCAAATATACAGAAGATGTTTTAGTTGAAGTTCAGTTGTGGGATGTTGAAAACGTTTGGACCCAAACGTTGCGTGAGGGCTCCTAAACCCAGACTAAGCTTATTAGTTTTGACATTTTTGCTCTCCAAAAAATAGGCACTTTTTCATGGGTAATAATTTATAAATTCGTGATAATACTTTTTTTTTTTTTTTTACCTGTTTACGCTTCACTGAGAATGTTTTTTCATCAAGCATTGAGATTCCGTACGTTGTTTGGTGGTCCATGAACGCATCTTTGAGACTCGACGTTCCGAGACTCGACTGCGGTCATGAGATTTGGGTGGTGACCCAAAGAAAAAGATGGCGGGTACAAGTGGCCAAAATGAGTTTTCTCCACAGGGTGCTCCTCTGCATTGAGAGGGGAAGACCCAGAACATGTTGGAGAGACTATGTCTCTCAGCTGGCCTAGGATCTGGGCCTGGATGAAGTAGCCAGGGAGAGGGAAATCTGGGCTTCCCTGCTTAGGCTGGCCTCGTGACCCAACCTCGGATAAGCGAAAGAAAACGGATGCAAAAGTTGATTTTAAAAATTACGTCATTTTTAATGGCTGTACGTTTTACTTGCGTTTTTTGCCATTCGCCGGTGGCCCTGGAACTTTTGTTCCATTGAACAACGGCATGAACGGAGTGAGCGCCCCTTTGTCAGTTAACATTTTTTTCTCAGCGGGTGGAGGCGGGTCAGCTAGAAGTTTCAGATCCGATAAACTCCTAAGTCACTATAATAGACGTTATGGGTCAGATCTTGGTCTGTTGAAACCTGGTATGAAGCAGACCAACAGAAACATTTGGTCTGCGATTGTGCAATCCCTGCCAGAGGCGTTGTTTTTAGTCGTCGTTCTTCCAGTAGTTGCAGTTACACAACACTTCATGGAAACGTCAACATAGCTGATCCAAAAAACCTTCCTAAGACATTCCAGTGGAGCTTAAATCAGCTGGTTTATTCCAATCACTGCCAAAGAAAGGGCTGGTGGTGTTCTGACAGGACCCGACAGGTCGGAAATGCTTGGCATGTTGGAAGGTGCTTGTGATGGACCGGAAAAGAAAGGGAACAGCTGGGACACGCATGCTGTGCTTTCCCCAAACTCAACCACGCCTCACCGATAAATCTCACCGATACCGACAAAACTGGACCGCGGCAATCCCCCGCCGCTTCGCTCCATCGCCGTATTCCAAAAAGAGCGAATCCACAAGTCACGCTGTTGAATACGGGTAGTTTTAAGCGACGCCGTGACTCCGATGCCATCTGTCCGTGGATCGTCTTACACTTACGGCTTATGGATAATGTCGCGAGTGAACAATGGCAACTAAAGAGAGACTTTTATTGCAAATGAGCCAACATTCCAGCTATGCTAAATTGTTTAATCTATTTCAACATTTGTTAGTGTGATGTTTTGTTCAGACATTCAATATTCCAACAGTTTCACACTACCGCGTGGCCCAAATGGGATCCCTTCACGATGTTTCACGTTGAATTGTTTGGAAAATAATGGAAAAAAATTCTATAAAATCAAATAAAAGTGGCCCTCCCCCCAGCTGCACTTGGAACCTCCTTGTCCTGCGCTCGTCCATTGCCGGGATTTCGTACAAAATTGTTTCCTTCTCCTTTTTCAGTTTCATCAAATGGACAATTAATCGTTACTTACTGTAGTAAACTGGCCATAATTAAGATCAGCTTTACAACATAAAATATATAGCACTTTTCAATAAAGGCTGCTGAAGTGGTAGATTACTCTCTCTGCCCTGCTCCACTGACAGACTGAGAAAGTCAGTCCCCGCCCCTTTCACCTAATAGGTATTATTTCACTACTACAACAATTTTTGTTGCCTATTTATTTCTTCTCATTCTATTGTCTTATTTTTCTCCTCTCCCGTCTCACCTTGGTTGTTTTAGGCTGTGACTAAGTTTGTTATGACATTTTTGCAGAGCTGCTGGAAATGTCCTTCTCTTGGCGATGAATAAAGTACGTCACGAGGATGATCCTAGAATTTAAAAAAAACAACAAAAAACAGCAGAACATCTTTCTACATTGTAGAAAAATGTGAAAACAATAAACATTGTGGGTGTAACGTCAGACTTAAAAAAAACAACACTTGGACTTTGGGACACACATTTGCATAAATGTTAAGAGGGGTACAATTGCGACAGAAAAGCGTCCCTCACCTTTAAAAGGGGTCCTTAGGAGTCGATTGTTGTCCTGCGAGTCTTCCTTTCATGAAGACAATGGACGTCTCGGAAGTTCTGCACTTCGCATTCCCCTTTACTCAACGTGCCTGTTCCCCCGCAGGGCTCCTCGGTCGCTGTTTTTTGTTTTGTCTTGTTTGGCACTGACCGTGAGATGATTGCGTTGCGCGCCGACTGACGACTGCGGACTTTAACGTGTTTTTGCACGCCAAGAAAAAAAAGTGACGTACGCGCGCATCACTCGTTAAGGCCTCAATGGCGTCCTTGTGTTGTCCTCTTCCGCCCTCTGGTGGCGAAAGATGGCAACACACGTCAAGGCACAATCGGATTATTTACACGCCAATGAAAATGATGGAACACAAACGACACACTTTGGGATGACTTCCCCCTAAAATACTCATGGATGTCAACAATGTCCCACATGTGACACATTTGGACGTTATTCGTTAAAAGAGGAAATGTCCGTCGAATTGAACTAAAGACGGCGTATTAATACAAAATCGGTGCCAATGGTTATAGGCTATAGCGTCTAACGGTAGGACGGCGTGTTAGGGCAACGTACAAATCCAAGACTTCGAGATTAAGTCGTATTTTTAAGGTAAAACTTTCCTCTTGCTTCGGGGAAGGGTTTATTTTTAAAAGGACCGCAAAACACAGCAGTTGGGCACAACCGGATTAGCATGGTTAGCATCTCACCGGCGGTCTCAGACACCCCGCCTCTTCCGAATAAGGCCCCCGTTTTATAGCTGTCTCGGGCAAAGCCTGTACAGAAAAGTTACGACTTTTCTTGTGAAGACACGACTTTTTAATCTCCAGATATGAGATATTACGAGTCTTTTCTCGTAAATTTACGTTATTGTCGTGAATTTACGACTTATATCATGTGATTTTACAAATCGGTCGTAAAAGGCAATGCCTGAGACAGCTATGCACACAGGGGACTTACTAATACTACCTTTTCTCTCAAAATTACGAATTTCTCAAACAAATAAGACTTCTGATCGCAAAATCCTGGTTTTTAATGTGACTCTAAATACTAAATAAGACAAAATGCCTCACGAACTTCTATGTTTTGGAACGGAAGAGCGGACGCCGGCTCAGCGGCGTAAAAAAGTCGCTTTTAAATGACGTCATCATCACGCCCCCAGTCTCCAGGCAAGACTAATCAATTTACGTTCAATCGAACCGCTACAATACGTAATGCCGGGCTAAATTATTCTTAGCGGTAATTTGCGAGCTCGTTTTTATGTGAATTAATTGAAGAAGTATAGTTACTACATGGTCTTAAAAAGCTTTTGGAAGTTTTGGCTTACCTGACACGCTGCCATTTTGGAGAAGCCATAGCGGGAAAGTCACGTGACTCCAAAACGTTCCCTTCGTGTCAGGTAAGCGCTAAAAGTAACATTACATACATAAATGTTAAATAAAAACACAACGTTGGCGGTTGAAGTGTGTAACTTTGTTTATTGCAGGAAGACCTGTGGATTGTCAGACGTCTGCCAACAAAAGTGCAGCATGACAATGAGCGTCACCAATTATCCACAAACCCCCTCGGAGCGGCATCGAAAACTCTGTTAACATAGCTGCTCCTTGTGAAACGTACACGCTCACCGCAGCGGTGGCTTTGCGTTTAGGGAATGCATAGAAATAACACACAAAATAGGCAACATCGAAAACAGAAGCATGCACATGTTCTCTCCAAGATGCAAATCTGCATGTCGCTGAAGAGGAGTTAAAATCCGCTCATGGAACGTCAGGAAAAAAAATTCAAACTGCATAACACTCCCACAGTCAGACTGGGAAATTACGTTTTACTAAAAAAAAAAAAAAACTACAGGCATAGAATAAGCAGTGTGGAAAATGTTGAGTGGATTGACTTGTGACGTAGCGCCCTCTGCTATTTATTATAATCTATATTATTACTATTTAAAGTAGACCATTTAATTTAGAAACTTTTTTTTCTTAAACTTGGAGCATGAAAATAATGTAAAAATAATAATCGTCACTATTCCGGTAATCTCAGCAGCATCAGCTAAGGGCTGGTTTCAAGTATGATACAAAAGTGTGAATCATTGTGACTTTGCTGACGCCTAGTGGGAACAGTGGGAGCTTGAGGATCAGACCACACTGGAAAAAAACAACTACGGGTAAAAAAAAAAAAAAGATCACACAAGTCCCCCGTAGGTTATGGCGGTCTCGGGCAATGCCTGTTAACATGGGAGTCTTACAATCATCAGATTTCGAGAATAAAGTACATTTCCGTCAATAACGTTTTACATTTCTGAAAAAAAAACTTGTTACAAGAGTTACAGAGCGAAGTTGTAAATTCACTTTGCAGGCATTGCCTGAGATATCTATGAAACGGGGGCAACTAATGTGGAGGGGGCGGGGTATTAGAGAGTAGCGGTGAGATGATGCTAACCCGTGCTAACCTGTGCCCAACTGCTGTTTTTCTGTACCGTTATAAATGAAAGCTTGTTGAAAGCAAGAGGAAAGTTTCCTTCCTTAAGAACTATTCTATATTTTCCCTCTAACATGTATGACATGTAAAATTGTGACTTTTTTTCTTGTAAAATTACTAGTTTCATTCTCGTTAAATTATTAGATTAAGATTATTAGAAAAAAGTCGTAAATTTACGACTGAATTTCACTTTGTCATAAAATTACGTTTTTCTCGTAACTATTTTTCTCGTAATATTATGATATTTTTTTAAATAAAATTACAACATTAGAACTGTAAATCACGTAATGTTATGACATTTTTCTCATAAAATTGTGACATATTTTTTTGTACAATTAAAAAAAATTTTTTTTTAAATTTCAGCTTTTCTTCTGAATTTACAATTTCTTTCCTCATAAAGTTACAACAGTACGACTGTTAATCTTGTAATATTAAAAATTTTTCCCGTAAAATAAAAAAATTACAACATTATGACTGTTCATTTCATAATATATCTGTCATAAAATTACAATAGTTTTTTCTCATAAAATTACGCCTTTTTTCTCATAAAATAAAAACTTTTTTTTAGTAAATGTACAATTTTTTTCTTGTAAAATTACAACTTTACGACCGTTAATCTTGTAATATTATGAAATTTCGTCTCGTAAAATTACAACATTACCTCGTAAAATTACAACATTGCGACTGCTGATCTTGCAATATTACAACATTTTTTCTCATAAAATTAAGATTTTTTTTCTTGCAAATGTACATTTTTTTTCAAGTAAAACTACTACATTATGACTGTTAATCTTGTTATATTATGACATTTTCTCTCATAAAATAAAATTTTTTCTCGTGAAATTACAACTTTTTTCTTGTAAATTTACGATTTTTCGTCTCGGTAAATTACAACATTACGACTGTAATCTCATATATTACAACATATTTTCCCGTAAAATCACAACTTATTTTGCGTAAATTTGCTATTTTCCGTCTCGTAATATTACAACATTTTTTTCTTGTAAAATGACGACTTTTTTTCTTGTAAATTTACAATTTTTTTTCCAAGTAAAACTACTACATTACAACTGTTAATGTCTTAACATTAAGACCTTTTTTCTCAAAAAATTACAACATTGAAGCAAAACAACTGAACAAAAAGTATGTTGTGGAAAAAATGTGTGCGTGTGGGGGGGTGTTAACATTGATACACGTATGCTGTACATTTAGAAATACCATAAAATAAAGAAATCGCACGTCAAACCCGTGGCCCCCCGGGGGGCCAGGTGGAATAATGTTCGGAATAATGTTCCTCAGAAATATTCTACTGCATGCGGTTCTGATGTTCTTTCACATTATCTGATCGTGCAAAAAGATGCCATCCAATCGTCTGCTTGTCGCCTTACGTTTGCATGTCAAAGCGAGTGACCCATCAACGTGTTGGCGATGGTTGTTTTAAGATTTTAAAGATTTTAATTACGATCAACAAATGAAAGGCAAAATCACAAAAGAATTCTCGGTAAAAAGGATCATTAGCGGAATCTTTAATATACTTGCCTTGTATCGGATCGATACCAAAAACTGCAGTATTGCCTAAGAGTGTTATTGCTTTTAATATATACAGAGAAAGTTTTTTTAAAACTGATCAATACCTTAAAGAGGCGCTTCTATGAACATAAATGGATGTAAATATTAAAGTAAGAATCCACATCCAACCTCACACTGGAAAATATCACTTTAGGTACAGCAGTATCTTCTTCCCCGGCAGAGGTCCGGTGGAGTTTGGTTCTGCCCGACCTTTTGTGCAATAACAAATAATGATCAGTAATCTCTGCTTTTTACGCTTCCTGTCCAGGCCCCCCTTAAAAAACCCTACTTGTCCTCTTGGGCGTGCTTTACATCCTCGATAAATCATCATCTTCCTCACGGGAGAAAGTGTGACTTTGTCCGGCGGCGCCGAGACAAAAAAAGACGAGCGGGGTTCCCCTCCGCCCCTCCACGGCGCAGCAGAAAGGCCGGGGCGTCAGCGGATGTCTCGGCACATCGGAAGGTTGACAAAGAAGAAGACGTTGAACTCGATGAGGATGGAGAAACAGAGGAAGATGGCGTACATGACCAGACACGCCAAGCCCAGTTTCCTGTCCAGAGTCCATTTGTTCAAATGGACTCCCAAGACCTGCAAGCGGGAAAGACAAGGGATTGATGGATATGCGCAGACAAACAAAATAACACTTCCATCCATCATCATCTTATGCTTATCCGAGGTTGGGTCGTGGGGGCAGCCGCCTAACCCAAAAGTGCCCAGACTTTCCCCTCCCTGGCTACTTCGACAAGCTACTCCCGGCGGATTCCAAGGCAACGTGTCCTGGGTCTTCCGAGGCCTCCTACCGTTCATACCTTCCCAGGGAGGTGTCAAGGAGCCATCCTTACCAGATGCATGAGCCACCTCATCTGGGCTCCTCTCAATGCAGAGGAGCAGCGGTTCTACTCTGAGTCCCTCCCGGATGACAGTGCTCCCCACCCTATTTCTGAGGGAGAGCCCAGCATCCACCCTGCAGAGAAAACTCATTTCAACCACTTGTAACCGCAATCGTCTTTTCAGTCATTACACAAAGCGTGTGACCATAGGTGAGGGTAGGAATGTAGTATATTGAGAGATTTGCCTTTCGGCTCTCCTCAGATCGCTGCAGAGTCCGATGCAGGTGCCGCACCAATCCAGCTGTTGATCTCACGCTCCATCCTTGCCTTACCTCAAGGTACTTCTCCACTTGGGGCAGGACCTCATCCCCGACCCGGAGATGGAACTCCACCCTTTTCCAAGTACAAACCATGGACTTGGATGTGATGATTCTCATGCCAGCTTCTTCTCGGCTACGGACAGATCCAGTGAGAGTTGAAGATCCATGCCCGATGAAGCAGCCAGCAGGACCACATCATCTGCAGAAAGCAAAGACCCAATCCTGCAGCCATTAAACCGGACTCCCTCAACGCCCTGGCTGCGCCTGGAAAGTCTGCCCATAATGAACAGAATCGGTGACAAAGGGCAGCCCTGGCTGGGTCCAATTTTCACTGGCAACGAGCCCAACTTATTGCTGGAAATGCAGACCAAACTCTGACACCGGTCATACAGGGAACGAACCCCCTGGATTAGGTGGTCCGATACACCATAGTCCAGGAGTCCTCCCCACAGGAACACAGTTGAATTCGCTCTACAAGTCCACAAAACACATGTGCACTAGTTGGGTAAACTTCCATGCACCCTCAAAGACCCTGCAGATAGTGTAGAGTTGGTCCACAGTTCCACAACCAGGATGAAAACCCCCCTCTTCCAGAGAATTCTCCTGTCCAGAACCCCTGTAGATTTTATCAGGATGGCTGAGAAGTGTGATCCCATGATAGTTGAAACACACCCTCCGGTGCCCCTTGTTAAAAAGGGAGACACCCAACCCCGCTCTGCCAATCCAGAGACACCGCCGCCAATGTCCTGTAGAGTTGTGTCAACCAAGAAACCCCCACAGCATCCTGGGCATTAAGGAACTTCAGTTGGATCTCATCCACCTCCGGGGCCCTGCCACCGAGAAGCTTTTTGACCACTTTGGTAACCTCGGCTCCAGAGGTTGGAGACTCCACCATGGAGTCCCCAGGTACTGCTTCCACATTGTAAGATGTGCTGGTGGGATTGAGTTGGTCTTTGAAGTATTTCTTCCATCGTTGCACCACATTTCAAGTCAAGGTCAGCAGCACGATGTCCCCACCATACACAGTGACAGTGTACAACTTCCCCCTCCTTAAATGGTGGATGGTGGTCCAGAATCTCTTCGAAGCTGTCCGGAAGTTGTTCTTCATGACTTCCCCGAACTCCTCCCACGTCCGAGTTGTTGCCTCGGTAACTGCCAGACCTGCAGATTACTTGGCCTGCCAGTAGCTGTCAGCTGCATCCGGAGTCATGCGGAAAAACAGTCCAATCAAACTTCTTTGTCAGCTTGACAGCATGCCTCAATGCTGATGTCCACCAAAGGGTTCTAGGATTATCAGCATGTCAGGCACAGACCACCTTACAGCCACAGCTCCGGTCTGCCGCCTCGACAATAGTGGCACGGCATGGCCCACTCGGACTCAATGTTCGCTGCCTCACTCGGAACTCGAAGTTCTCCCAGGGGTGAGAATATAAACTCCTGATGAGGGACTCCTCTAGACGTCGCCTGCTAGGTTTGACCGGCATCCTCCCTCACCATCGAAGACAACCCACCACAGGGTGGTGATCGGTTGACCGTTTCTTAATGACAAGTCTTATTTTCCTGACAATGCATTTCATCTGTTTTCTCCACCACTTAAGACTTGTTTATGTAAAAGTATAAATGATAATGTTGACTTACTGTGAGGAAGACTGAGGCCAGTAATAGTGCAACAGAAAAGACGAGTCCCTTGCTGTTCAGATGAACCTGAAGAAATAAGCGTGTCTTTCAACCAAAAGCTGCAATTTTCTTTCCAAAACCAAAAGCTGCAATTTTCTTTCCAAAACTATTTGTCTACACTTTTTGTAATAATCTCTTTTACAATCATTTTAGGTAATTATGGCGTAATAACACTTGTTTGCCTTAATAGGTACCCTTATTGTTCAGACGAGTTTGCTTTTTCGCACCCTGGTGCATCCACTGTGCCGGATAAGCAAATGGGTGCATCCAGACGGGAACAGATCATTGGGTGAAAACAATGTAACACACAAGGCACACCTACATGTGGCGCTGTCAGCAGACACGCAGACGGAACCATGTGACTAGTAAAAAGTCCTTTAATAATCACAAACAGGTTCAAGTACTCACAGCGTGCAGGAAAAATTAACCAACCTGTTTGGCAGTAGCGACAAGGAAGGATCTAGACAGCCTGGGCAAGAAAACTAGGGTGCCTGAAGTAAAGGGATGGCACTGGGCTTCTGAACCCAACTCATTGCAATGGGAAACAGCCATGTGCTTAAAATTTTGTGGCTCCACCAAACCACAGTTTTTATAAAATATATTAATAAATGTTTGAATACAGCCTGTTATAAGTGTAATATGCATATTTAAGTAAATGAGCAAATCCAGCAAAGCCTCACTTGGGGGTCTGACAGGCACTCACGTTGGAGCCGTAGTCTACGCAGAGTGTTTGCAGCGCCCAGGGCAGGCCCAGGCCCACTAGGATGTCAAACACGTTGCTGCCTATGGAGTTGGAGATGGCCATGTCCCCCAGACCTGTGACAAGGGTAAGGTAAGGTACCATTCAACTCCCTGTACTCACACAACTGCTTCAAAAAAGAATGGATAGAGTTGGTAAGGTCAAAACCTGAACCTGAACCATGGTGCGGGGTAGAACCCGTCATTCTTTGATGCGGTTCTTTTTTTGAGCCATACATGTGTATCATCTCTTTATGCGGACATACCTTGACGAGCGACAATAACACTGCCCATGCAGTCCGGAACGCTGGTGCCTGCTGCCAGGAAAGTGATGCCCATGATGACGTCAGGGATGCCAAGAGTGAAGCCAATCACAGTCACCTGAAACCAGCAGGGGTGGTCACTAAAGGCTGACAAATGTGTTCACTGAAATGCTAAAACCGCCTGGACTGACCATCCAGACCATGACGTAGGAAAGGGCAGCAATCCAGATGGTTGCAGTAATGAAGGAGAACAAAAACCAGTTCTCCCAGCGCGGTTTGGCACAGTTTGGCACGGTGAAGAACAGAAGCAAGGACAACGGCCACATGGTGAACCACTTTAGCTTGTTACACATGCCCTCTGGGGGAAAACAGACAGAAATGATATCAATTTGGTAAAAATGCTCATTTTTAACATCACCCGTGACGTACCCGGAACTTTGAAAGGCACCAGCGGTCCTTCGTTCCCATCATCTCCCTCTCCTTCCCCGTCATTCCCATTGTTCTCATTAGTCTTGTCTTCATTCTCCATCGCAGATCCCAGTTGCCCACGTGTGCACCTCCCGTTCAGCCCTGGCTCAGCGCTGCTGACGCCGTCTTCCAAGCCGCACCTACTCTGGGGTGCTGAATGAGCGACCCTGTTAACTTGGGTCTCTGTGGTTTTGATCAGTCTTTGTCTCTGGCAGGGGATAGACATGATGGTAAACCACCTTCAGCCATTGCTATTTAGCAATACAATACACCCCGTTGCAAGGTCTCAGGGGTGAAAGGGCAACTGGAAGTTCAACATGGCACTTTATGGCAAAGAACTCTGAGGAGGAAATTGACCCTCTTCATAAAGACGTGCTAAGGTGGCTGAAATGTGCTTGTGAAATAGACGTATGAGTAATGTGGCAGCGACATCAATGCGGACACCACCTTGGTGTTTTGTTTTTGAGTTATTTATTGAATTTATTGTGTTTCACCTCAAGTCTCTACCGGTCTTTTGATCACAGCTGTAAAATAACCCAAAAGGAAACCAAAGAAAGTCGCAGGTGCCAGGATTTTGCTGGCTAACACTACTGAATTTAAAAACAACTCATAGCAAAACACAAAGGTGGTGTCTGTGTTGGTGTGGCTGCCATAACGTGGTGTCTTCAATGCAGGTGAAGGTATCTTAAGTATGCATTTTGTAAAACCTGTTTTGGACACTTGTGCTGTAACTGTGTTAGAATAACATCTGCTGATAACATCACAGGCGATTTGGTTTCCATTTGCTGTTTCCACGTAAGATGCAACCAATGATGTTTTGTGATGGAAAAAACATAAAGAACACAACCGGACTCGCTCAGTGTATTAAAAACACGACAGGATGCTGTCTGGAAAACGTACGCAAACCAAGGAGAAACTTTTTACCTTAACCAAAAAACCGTGCGAACTAGAACAAACGCTAACCAAGGGTCCACTGTGATAAAACGCAAGACATTGACCCATAAAAATGTCTATTTTTGGCACACGACTCGCCATAAACCTTTGAGCCTCACCACACCATTGCGGTGCCTTTGAGGGCTGCCAAACAAATATGTGATGCCTGAGGGAAAAAAACATCAGTGAAGCTAGAAGACGTAAACATGTTTAACAGTGTTACGTGTATGGCGTACATTTTACCTGTACGATTGCATACTTTCAAATAATTACCCGCTAACAGTGAATGAGAGTTTTTTTCTGCGGGAAAAGGAGCCCATTTCATCGTATAGGAAAGCAAACAGGAACGTACCTCGTTGATAAGCATCCGGGAGGCCATGATGAGGCGGGTTCTCGGGGTGAAGTGATTGGTGATCATGATCCTCATTCCAGCTTCGGAGAAAGTCAGCCGGTGCGGGTATGCAGACAGAAGCTCATCCACCATTAGCACAGACGGCTTGCACTGGCGGTTACCTGGGAAGACAATTCAACTGCGCTATTTGCCTTCCAGTAGTTAATGCATAGGTTAGATTTTTTTTGTCCAATCAGATTGCAGCCTCCATATCAATGTAATCTGTTCAGGGCCTTCAGACTCAAGAGTGCTGGCCCTTGTCACAGTCACACTATTACCATTGGGGTCGTTTTATGCCTTCTGATTCGCCTCCCACGGCCATCTTGCAGGCCCCCAGTCCTAATTGGTTGATTAGAGCAAAAAGGCAGGCCCCCAGTCCTAACTGGTTGATCACAGCAAAACTGTTCAACAAGATAAGTTACACCCACAACGGCTGACGGAGGAGGAGAAATCGACATCACTACTTAAAAACTATATTCTGGTCATGTTATGAGAGGCTAGTTTTTAAGCACCGGTCGTTGTATTGAGATCAAGGGGGTCCTTTGTCACTAACTCAAAGTGATTAGCAGTAATGTAAGCGTTTTTGCACTTTACATTTTTGGTGGCTTCACTCTATCGCTATCACTCAAACAACAAGGAACTTTCCCCAAGGATAGCATCTGTGAATCTATAAATGTCTTATTTTCTCTTTTTATGTGTTTTATATTGGGTACTGTAGTCTAAAGGTGCTGTAGGGGTGTTATTTCATGTCCAGTGGGCTCTAATAATGGTAAAAACTGGATTTAGAAGGTCATAAGCAGGGGTTCTATGCTCTAACTACAAAAGCATTACATTTATAAATAAGGAATCCTACGTCAGGGCGGGTCTGCAACCAATTAACCGTCGAAAACGAGGGATTACTGTGCATAGTACATAGATTTGATGCGAATACCTTTAGACTTTGTGCAGTATGGATTTAGATTTAGTAGTATCAGGATCAAACCCATGGATATATTCATGGCAAAAATGCACACTTGTTACCTGTCTTGAGCAGGACTGCAGTCGCATCACAGGTCACGTCGGCCAGGTCGGTGCTTCCTGTTAAGCCATTGGCCAGATTCACCGAGTTCTTCCCACACTGGCTGAGGTAATACTGAACCTTGTTGTTAAACCTGATTTCCAAAGGCGCGCACAAAAACATGACGGGACAGGCCGCACTTTTGAGTGAAGGATCTGATGGAAAACTCACTTCATGATGAGGATGTAGATGACGTACATCAGCATGAGGACCAGAGACTCCCACCTTGACACACGAGCACGTATGATAAGTTTGTTCAGTCATTTTCAGTGGAATTTAAACAAAAGATTTTTCTCTCACCAGGACACCTTCTCGTCATAGATGAACTAGAAAGGCAAAAAGGACGTTAGGCGGGGAAGATGCACTTTGGACGCCAATGCATGAAATAATAATCAGGCATTTATTTACAAAATAATGTTTCATTGTATTAATAATATTTATTTTCTATGATATATACTACATATTTTTTGTAAAAACGTTTTGTAAAAATGTATTTTGTTTTCTCAGGATATCGCCCGCCCCCCCCGATACAATGCACAGCATACATCTAGCAAAATCAAAACAAGTTATGTCTTCATGCTGCACTGATAATGTTTTATTTACCAGTTGTTGAGATTTTGCATTTTATTTGTTGGTCCCTGAAAGTACCATAGTGGTGTGCTGTGTTGAATTTTCCTTTTTTGCTGTTTTTATTGTTACATGACTACCAATGATGGTGCAAATGATGCATTTTCTGTGAAAAATACACAAAAATTACACAAATAAAAATATTTGTTGACAAAAAAAGCAGCACATCTTCAAGGGTTGCCAAAGTGCAGGGATCCACTGCCTTCTTACAATACTCAATGACCCAAAACTGTGCACTTTGGACACCATTGGCATTCGGGGTATTCATTTTCATCATCATCAGTTGGGGTCTGTACTTTTTAGTTTGCTGCATACTTTTGACAACATTTTACAACATCCCCAACATGTTTTCATGCACACGGTGCAGGGCATCTATGAGTCTCTTACCGCAATGAGGGCCATAATAGAGAAGGTATAGTAAAAAGAATCCCGAAGGAGAGACCAATGGGAGAGCTTCACAGCCTGCAGGGAGCACATCAGAAAGAGGGTAAAAACAGCTTGTATTTGTCGCACATCATTAGCATGCTGATGTGAACTGTTAAGAGGAGCTCGTGTCGCTTGCACGGTAACGATGCTGCTGTAGTTTCTCTGCTACCGTTTCAAACCGGATTCAAATATTTACGTGCTTAGTGGAAAAGCGAGTTTTATTCCATTGACTGTAGGATGAATTCACTAACATACCGTATCTTATCGTCATATAGCCGCTTTCTATATCTTATTATCCCACTACGGTTACATAATGTGCAATATGGGATTGCATCGCTGTTTGCAGCAGTGTGTGTTTGTCAGAGCAAAGAGCTTGTCCGTGTACTAACTGATTTCAATGCGAGGCCCCAGTGCGTGTAGGATGGCTTGCGGGGGAAGGATCCCTATACTGTCTGCGTATGCATATTGTTGAATCAAGCTGATGCATCAGATTATTTGAATATTAGCTCAAATATAAATGCAGCAGGTTTTTTTTGCAGCACCCATCTTTCACTAAATGAACCCAAAAAGGCCACTCTAAAGTCTGCAGTTCCACAGATGCTGCAAAAGTTGAAGAAGTGTGGCATGCTGACTGCAGGAATAAGTCCTCTTTAAAGGTGTTTCAGAGAACCGTAGACCCTCATTTATCGCGGTTAATCGGTTCCAGACCCAACTGTGATAAGTACATTTCAGGAAAGTAGTATTCCTTAATTATAAATTGAATATTTTTGTACTGTTTACAACCTTCTAAATGTGTTTTTAAACATTAATAGAGCCTTCTAGACATCAAATAACACTCCTATGGTCACCTTTATTATTTGTATTGTCCAATGTGGACATGACAAGAGACAATAAGTCATTTAAAGACCCACACGTTACCATTGGGAGTTCCTTGTTACATTTTTTACTTCTTGTTCTGTACAGTACTTCCTGCAGGGTCTCATCAATGTAACACTACTGACACCTGGTGACCAGTGTGGAATACTACATATCATCACAAGTCTTTGAATGCATATTCAGAATTCCTTTTACTGAATTTAACACCTTCACTCAATCACTGTTTTTCAAAATATATTTATTGTTTTGTGGTGGAACACAAATTATTAGCAAAAAATGCATATTTGAGCAAATTGTATATCATTTTTGCCTAAATTAAGCATTTTCAAGCATACAAATTGCTAAATTACCTAAAATACTATTGCAAAAAATTAAGATGTATTTAAATAATTTGTGAATGTAATATTCTACACTGGTCAGTAGGTGTCAGTAAAAAATGAAATAATTTGACAACTCTAATAATAATCATCATCATTAGCATCATAATAACATTGTCGAAATAATCCGGCTAAAACACCCACCGTGACTTCCTGCAAACACGTCTGGAAGACATTCACTGCAGCACATGCAAGCATGCGCTTTAGTTACTATAGGGGTGTTATTTCATGTCTAGAAAGCTCTAATAATGTTAAAAAACATACTCTTTAGAAAGTCTTAAACAGGTTTTCTATACCAAAACTACATACATATTCCATTAATAGGGAAGGAATCCTACTCGGTTCCACACTAGAATGCGATAAGTGAATTCCGGCTTAAAAACAGACTATTTTCATAGTTAGGACATAGAAAACCTGTTTACGACTTTCTAAATACAATTTTGACCATTGCTTTTACTACTTTAGACAGGACCCTACACAGTGGTCGCCTTTGCAGTCGTAGAAACAAAGCCATATATAACAAATAAGACTCGTGCTTGTGAGGGCAGGAAGTGACTTTGGGTATTCAGAGTTACGTTTTAGCCGCAATCGAGTGCAGCCACAAAATGTGAGGCAAGTTACTCCCAGCCGCACCAGCCCGTGACCTCCACATCAAGCATCATCTTCACCTCAAAGACCAGCAGCGATCGGTTTGCGGAACTAAACAATTTTTGCACAAATCCCGCTCGGCGAAGCTCATCGTCCTGACTAGGGTCTTGACCTTAAGTTTGTTGTTGTAAAACCGACTCGAATGGGCGAGTGCTCACGTTGCACGGCACTTTGGAAATTGCACATTTCGGAGTGGCCTTTTATTGTGGCCAGCCTACAGCACACCTGTGCTGATCTGAGTTCTGCTCGTGAAAGACAGTAGTGAAAAACCAAAATTTTGCATTGATATGTATTTTCTACACGTATGTAAGTATTTTTTCCTTCGGCCTGTACCTACCTGTCCCGCAAAGAATCCACACACACCAATGATGCAGAGTATGTTGAAGACGGCTGAGCCCACGATGGTCCCCACACCAACATCACCTTTGGTAATGAACACCCCTGTGGGGAAGGTCAGCCGACAAACACACATAAGCTTTTGAAAGGCATTGTTTTCATGGCGACGCGTCGGCAGATTGAACACCGTCACGCCGTACCGATGATGGACGTGAAGAGCTCGGGAGCTGAGCTGCCAGCGGCCATGAAGGTTGCACCCGCCACGTCCTCGCTGAGCTGTAGACGCTGCAAGAAACCGATTCTTTACCTGTTATTGTTGCAGTAGATACATAAAAGTAGCTGAGAACTGGGTGCCTAATTGGTGTACCAGACTAAGCCCATGTCTTAACCACATGGATTTGGCCCGCGATTTGTGGATTATTTCCAATTGCCAATCTTATTCGCAAGAGCAGCGATCGCATTCATTAAAAGAAACCTTCTATTCTGCTGTGTTACTGCAATTGCTATGACTATGTGGAGGAATTCCTGTCTTATTTGTGCTCTGCTCTGATATCACACAGCAGCTTAACACCCAAAAGATAGGTAAGAAATATACAAGCCAAATACCAAGACAAGCGTGGAATAATAAACAAAAGCTATCTTGACTTCTTCCCACCCTGCATTGCTTTGCTAGGAACCAGGCCAGCCACCACTCACTGTTGACTGCCTTTACCTGCAATGACAGGCTTGTGTCCACCAGAAGGAGCCTGATTCCCAGCAAAGCAAAGTGATGCATGATAGGAAGAAGTTAAGAGGTGTTTATTATTCTGCACTGGTACTTGATATACTCAGCGGTTGAGCTGTATTGCTAACTAACAAGTAAGGTAACCAATAAATGAACATTTAAGGTTACTTTTACCTTAGTTGATGGATTGACAATGTGGCATCGGAATCAACACGGACACCACCTTCATGTTTGGTTATTTTTCTTGCATTCAATAGTATTTCTCACAATGATCAAAATACTGGCACATGCAACTTGGCTCTATTTATCTTATTTTGCAACGGTGAGCCATCTTTTAATCTTGCAACATCATATAGACTTCAGAACGATCAATTTTCTACTGCTTAGAAATAATAAACATGTATCTTATCTGCTTCCCGACATGCATTGCTATCATTCATTGCTTTTCTATGCCCCATCAAAGCAATGCAGTGCATTATGGGAAGCTGTGAAGATAGTTCTACACTAGTATTGGCACTTGTCTTGTCTATTTGTTACTAACCTGTTGCGTGTTAAGTTGCTGTGTGATGATTTTAGCGTTCTTTCTGTTATGACTGTTGAGTAATGAGCTCCCGTGCTTTCCAATGGGTTGACAATAACCATAACAACAAACATATTTTCAATGCACTCATTTATACCTCACATATCTTCTCCAGGGAGGGCACAAAGTAGTCATCGCAGACCAACGCTAGAGCGCAGAACATGTAAATGGTCTGTGAAGAGAGAAGAGGAGTGATGGAACTTACACAAAGATCAGCAAGCATGACTGTGTTGCCAAATGTTACTTAAGGGTCTTAGAGTCCAAGTCGAAAAGCTTTAGCTGAACCAGCGACTGCAGCTGTTTTGCACTCACTACCGATATTTTATATGAAGACTTGACTCTCTTTGGTTGATTTTAACATTACAATGTTTGTTTCCTTGGTTCACCAGGTTTTGAAGGACTGCCTTGTATATCATGTAAAATCACAGAAAAAAAAATCATCACTAAAGATCTAACCATCATTAGGTTGAAGAAATGTAGGTCCGGTTTGCTACTGAAACAATCTCTGTGCGCACCAGACCACAGGAAGCACCAGAAGTGCCGTGGTGCTTCGCATGCCAAGCAAATGGTTGGCAGTTTGATTTTGTGAAGTGCTAGAAAAATTCACCAGTGTAAGGAGACTACAATTCCTCGGCCCAGGTAGTTTAGTTTTTGGCCTCAGTCGAAAGGCAACAACAAATCTGAAACCTTGCTGTGTAAACGGGGCCTATCCCCTGCGTCTCTTGTTCTTTGCATTTTAAAAATGTGAAAGTACGGTTGCATGGTTAACTTACACACAGGACATGCAAGACCACCGCTCCTTCCGTTCTCTCTTTGTTGGTGAACATGTCTGTGGGGAACTCGTGCAGAGCTGCAAGGGAAATAAACATCCAGCGAGGTTACACGTAAAAGGATTGTGAAGGGTGACGGGTCGGACTCGGAGGTCATCGGTTTGAAATCAAGTGCCTCAGCTTTGAGGGGCTGATCCAGTTTCTGCTCTCTGTTGCTATCTGCCCTATTACCTGACGTCAGTTCTTTTTGTGTGCTTGTGCTGTGTCTGTAATATTTAAACAATTACTAATAGTTCTGAAGAGAGGTTGCGAGATTAGATCGTAAGTTATCTGCATCGCTGTATAAACCGCAGGGTTGAAAGTTTAAGAAAAAAACTGGAAATGACGGTTATTGGTTGACTAGGAACAAAATCTAACAAATCAGATTCGACTATGAAAATCCTTGGTCGAAGACAGCCCTGGAACACGGGCTGTACAATATGTCAATTATACGGTACCACATAGTCCAAATACCAGATTGAGTGAATTACTGCATTGCAGAATAGGAACTGTTAACCTGAAGAGTAATTCATAACGGCACAGTCAGCGTGTTGACCAGCAATCAAACCTCAGCTTGCCTGGGAATACATCCTGCCTCAGTCTGATTCATTCTGTCCCAGGAGCTGACTGCCCTCTTTCCTGCCTGACTGACTCTTTGCCAGGCAATTTGGAAGATGCCACGGCGGCGCCAAGGGGTTCTGACTGGAGATGTAGCACGACTTAAGTTGGGATTGTTTGTTTCCCTGTGCTGGTGCTCTGTGGTGCGTTTGCTTTAGCTTTATGCTCTACTGGACACGTTTAGAAACACAAACTTGTCACGCTAGAAGTCTTTTTAGCATGCTCCCTTTCTCCTTGGCATCCTTTACTTCATTTTCAAGTATAGAGGGAATATCCTGGTCCTTAAAGTATAAATAAGCCCAATGTTATGAATTCACTCGCAGGGCCCCGATGCAGACACAGAAAGCACAGGCAGAGAAAGAAAAACCAAGCAAGTATACCGCAGAGAACTGCAATACGGACCACAGGTATGATAGTGTCATCAGGTGAGGGCGAGGAGAGCCTCAAAAGGGGCATCTGGCTTCCTATAAAGTGAGCTGTGGCAATGAGAGCAACGACGGATCCGGCGTTAGGTCTTTGGGCAAAACATGGGTGAGTGAGGTGCCTATGGTTGGACAGGACAATGAAACCGGGAAACAAACCCTTTGGCCTGCATTCCTGCAAGGTCAACATGATGGCCAGCAGCTACCAAATAGCAATACCAGTTACGTTGCACAAAAACTAGGCGAGAGTAGAAGGCACAGAGGTGCAGCTTTACGGTCCATAGTGCATCTCTGGGACAGGATGGCACCCCCTCGCAAACTGGAGGATTGGACGTCAGCAAGAAATTGGAGGGTAAGGTTAAGGTTTGACAAGAAAGGAGTGGATGTCGACATGGACTTTTTGAAAAGTCCGCAGTCTATGTAAGATACATTTTAGTCAATGTTAGCCTGGTCAAAGGTTCTGCAGTCCGAAAAAATGGTGGTTAATTGACTGGGCTGCCACATTAACTTGTTAATTATGCAAAAGCACAAAAGGTTTGTACATACATAAACCACACATAATAAAATGGGACATGGTGGGGTGTCGACTTGATTTGGCAGAACCAGCCAAGAAAATTTGGAAAGCGCAGGAGGTCATCAATCAACATAATCGACTGGCTCACTCTGTCATCAAATAAAGAATGCTAAAATAATCACTCAGCGACTTAACATGCAGCAGGTAGGTAAGAAATATACAAGAATAAGAAAGAACTAGCTTAACTGCTTCCCATCATGCACTGCGTTGCTTTGCCTTCGTGGCCGGGTGGCATTCTTTACTACTTCACAGTACGTTACGGTATCTAACAGCACGTCATATACCCAAGCATGCTGTAAGACACTGGCAAGGGTAAAGCCAAAAGAATAACACATCAAATGTATTTATTGTTTAGACACTGACCAAAAAAAGACTTGCTGAATGAACATCTTTTTCTTTGATGGGATCTATTACTTGTATACCTCTTCAATTGGGATTTGGAACATTTACATGCACCGTCCTGAAATGAATCAAAACTTCGGCGGTCAGTTCGTTGGTTAGTTAGTTAACTCCGCTAGCTCGGGCTCGGCTGCTTAGCTCTGCTGCAGTCGTGGTAACATCGACATCCTGCAGTTTCAATCTAGTAATTTATTCATGATAGCAATCAAAGAGTAATAACAGAAACAACTCAGCAAACCAAAAAAAAGTTGCCTCCTTCACCCGAGGGAACCCGAACAAGCTCGTCCCGTGTATACCTCATGCATAATAAGAGCGCACGTGGAGGGCTGGGGGGGGCCTCTTCCGCACATGCTCAGTGGGCGATGGTGATGCAGGCTGACACATCGCATGTCGCGAGTGCAGTTACCGTGCCGAGTAACGTGACATTTCAAAGACTCCCGTCTTTTACACGCACACAAAACAAACTAAAGATATACAGTACGTGCAGACGCACCAAAAAAAATTCACAATTCCAGCCCTGCAGCTGAGACTTGCTTTTCTAGCCGTTTGAACAAAAGATACAGATTCTTTACTTTTTGGTGAGGACAAAGATGACTAATCTGGTCTATGTTTGTTTTCTAGAATGACCTGCATATTAACCACGCTACAGCGACATTGGACGTTGGAGCTAAAAACAAAGAACTGCTTTTCTGGCGTAGAAAGCTAATGGGGTAATGCGTGTGGTACAAAAATGTGGCAATACGCTGGAAAGTTGGTCCTCTTTGAAATGCAACACAGCTAAAAACCCAAACACACTGAAGACGTGGATATTGGCTCTCAGCATCGCTATGACGACTCAGCTAGACGCTCGTTAGCGCTAAGCATTTTCTTTACCTGAGGACTATGCTGAATTTACCAGCCGAATGTGGGAAACAAGTCATGTGAACAATACAGCCATCAAATCAGTAGGCATCCCAGTGAGAGCGGGGATGCCTATTTTAGATTTTTAATGTTAAAAGTTTTTTAAATGTTAAATAGTTTTACAACATTACTTTTTATTTTATATTTTTTGTTATTTTATAACATTGTTTCATAATTTCTATGTTTTCTATTTTTCTTTGTTTTCATAATTTGTTATTTTATAACTGTTTTATACTTTATATATTTGTTTTTTTAGATTTTATGTGTTATTTTAGAATGTTTGCTATTTTTTAACATTATTTTAGATTTTAAATTTTGTAGTTTTTGTTATTTCTTAAAATTACTTTTAATTTTACATGTGTTATTTTATAACATTTCATATTTTATATTTTATTTGTGAATTTTATAATTTGGTTATTTTTTAACATTATTTTATACTTTTATTTTAGATTTTTTTGTTATTCCACAAAGTTACTTTTTTTCCATATTTCTGTTTCTGTTCTGTTCTGCCCCTCCGAGAATCACCACCTTATCGCGGTGGAGGGGTTTTTAGTGCCCGAGTGATCCAAGGAGCTGTTGTCGGGGGCTTTATGCTCCTGGTAGGGTCTCCCAAGGCAAACTGGTTCTAGGTGATGGGCCAGACTAAGACTGATTCAGACTGCACTCCTATGCACTCCTAAGACTCCTATGACGAACAACAAGAAGAGTGACCGCACCTCGCCCGGACGTGGGATACCGGGGCCACACCCTGGGGCCAGGCCTGGGGGAGGGGCTCGCAGGCGAGCGCCTGGTGGCCAGGTCTTCACCCGTGTGGCCTGGCCGGGCCTAGCCCAAAGAAGCCACACGGGAACTCCCCCCCCCGAAGACCCACCACCTGCGGGGGCAAGCATAAGGGTCCGGTGCTTTGTGATTTGGGCAGTGGTCGAGGGTGGGTGTCCGGGCGACCTGGTCTTCGGCGGCCAAATCTGGTTCTTGGGACATGGAATGTCACTTCTCTGATGGGGAAAGAGCCTGAGCTTGTGGAAGAGGCGAAGAGATCCCGACTAGATATAGTCGGACTCACCTCAACCCACAGTTTGGGCTGTAGAACCAAATTCCTTGAGAGGGGCTGGACCTTGTTCTTCTCTGGAGTTGCTGCAGGGGAGAGGCGGCGAGCTGGTGTGGGCTTATTGTTAGCCCCTCGACTTGGTGCCTCTGTTTTGGAGTCATCCCCAGTAAACGAGAGGGTTACTTCCCTACGCCTTAGGGCTGGAGAAAGGGTCCTGACTGTGGTTTGTGCGTATGCGCCGAACGGCAGTTCAGAGTACCGAGCCTTCTTGGAGTCTATCAGAGGGGTTCTGGAGAGCACCCCAGCTGGTGACTCCATAGTTCTGCTGGGAGACTTCAACGCCGATGTGGGCAATGACAGTGTGACTTGGAGGGGCGTGGTTGGGAGGAACGGCCTCCCTGACCTGAACCCGTACGGTGTGTTGTTGCTGGACTTCTGTGCGAATTACAGTTTGTCCATAACAAACACCACGTTCGAACATAAGGATGTCCATAAGTGCACTTGGCACCAGGACACCGTAGGTTGCAGGTTTATGATCGACTTTGAGGTCTTATCATCAGACCTGCGTCCGCATGTTCTGGACACGCAGGTGAAGAGAGGGGCTGAACTGTCAACTGACCACCACCTGGTGATGAGTTGGATTGGATGGCGGGGAAAGATACCGGACAGACCTGGCAGAGCCAAACGCGTAGTGAGGGTGTGCAGTGAACGTCTGGAAGAGTCTCCCGTTCGTTGAGTCTTCAACTCTCATCTCCCGCAGAGCTTCGCCTGCATCTCGAAGGAAGAACCGGGATATTGGGTCCGAATGGGCCATATTCCGTGCCTCTATTGCTGAGGCAGCCAGTTGTAGTTGCGGCCCCAAGGTGGTCGGTGCCAGTCGTGGTGGCAAGCCCCGAACCCGATGATGGACACCGTGGGTTAAGGCTGCTGTCAAGCTGAAGAAGGAGTCCTATCAAGCATGGATGGCTTGCGGAACTCCCAAAGCAGCTGACAGGTACCGGCAGGCCAATCGGCACGCGGCTTCAACGGTGGTCGAGGCAAAAACTCGAGTGTGGGAGGAGTTCGGTGAGGCTATGGAGCACGACTTTCGGTCAGCCTCGAAGAGGTTCTGGCAAACCGTCCGACACCTCAGAAAGGGGAAGCAGCCCCCAGTTCAAACTGTTTACAGTGTGGACGGGGGGTTGCTGACCTCGACTGTGGATATAGTTGGTCGGTGGAAGGAATACTTCGAGGCCCTTCTCAATTCCACTGACATGGCTTCCGTAGAGGAAGCAGAGTCTGAGGACACATACGTGGACAGTTCTATCACCGTGGCTGAGGTAATTGGGGTAGTTAAATCACTCCCTAGTGGCAAGGCTCCGGGGGTAGACGAGTTCCGCTCGGAATTCCTCAAGGCTCTGGATGTTGGGGGACTGTGTTGGTTGACACGCCTCTACAACATTGCATGGAAGTCAGGAACAGTACCCTCTGGACTGGCAGACCGGGGGGGTGGTCCCCATTTTTAAAAAGAGTGACCGAAGGGTGTGTTCCAACTATAGGGGGATCACACTTCTTAGCCTCCCTCGGAAAGTCACATTCCCTCCAAAGGTCACATTCATACCTATGGACAATTTAGGGTCGCCAATTAACCTAACATTCATGTTTTTGGAATGTGGGAGGAACATTCCAAAACCTACACACGCACGGGGAGAACATGCAAACTCCACACAGAGATGACCAACGGAGATTTGAACCCAGGTCTTCCAGATCTTCTGACTGTGTGGCCAATGTGCTAACCACTCAGCCACCGTGCGGACACATGACTTTATATTTTTTGTAATTTTGTAATGTTATTTTATATTTTATGTGCCTTTTAAACATCATATTATTTTTATCATTTATATGTATACTGTATAATCTTTATTATTTTACAACATTATTTTTAACACTGTGATTTCTGTAATGTTTTACCGACAATGTTAGCAAATAAAAAGTAAAATAATACATTTTATGGTGCTAAGAAATGTCTGAGAGCCAGATGCAGTCATCAAAATAGCCACATTCCGCTCCCGAACCACAGGTTCCCTACCCCTGTTCCAGCCTTTTGTATTTTTTATCATGTATTATGACGGAACCCTCACTGGAACCCCTGTCAACAGAATCACTCACCTATAAAAGTTTGAGATTATTATGCAGTATTGTCTTTTAGCAACGTCTAACACAACAGCCCACTAATATTTGAATATGTGAAAAATGATTTTTTCAGAGAAAACCTGCTTGTACATTAAAAAAATACGTCAATTTGACTTTTTTATTAGCGTGTGTGTGAGTAGGAGAAGGGGTGGCGAATCGTCAGGGTAATAAAGGATTGATTGTGTATTCTGATGATTTCATCAGACGAGTGCAAATGGAGCTGGCAGTCTTCTCACAAGAAAGGCTGTGCAAACGAACCAACACACACACACACACCGCAGAAATTGGGCCCAGTAGCTTCCCATGAAATGGGAAAGATTCTTAACGAGCAGCTCCAGCAAACAGTTCACCTTGCAGCCGCACACAAACGCATTTCTCCCAGGGAAGCCCCAATGAAGTCATCCCAGCCTCCTTTCCCAAAATGGAGTGTTGAGTCTAAGCTGTGCTGAGCAGAACCGGGCTTTCACGAGGCGCAGGAGAGCCTGCAGTGCGAGACCCCTGGAGAGAGCAGTCACGACGACTCACAAGCTTACATACAACTTTTGTTTGCAAATAAGACAGGATGCACGGCGGCTGTCGGTTGTTCGTATAAAACCCATTTTTCCCCATTGAAAAAAATGAAAATCCAATAAAATCTCAACAAATGTTAACACAAAACACTTTGGATATAATTATATCACGCAATGCGCTTGAACGCCTCGTCACGTGAACGTCCGCATTGACAGCACAGAGAGAACAGTGCCTGATAGGGCCTGTTCCGACACAAGAAAGGAGACAGACACGGAGTTGTGCATGTAATAAACACGATTAAAGGATTCCCTGCCCGTAATCTGCCTATTGCATCCCAACTCTAAATGATCTACTATCATTTCTTCACCAAGACGTGGAATTCTTGTGAGGACCCAATTGACGACAAGCGGCATAGAAAGTGGACGGATAGATTTTACATATGAAAACCGAGGTACCACTGTTTACTCCGCCGGCAAAGCTGCAGAGGAAATTTGCAAGATGAATAATCTACCCTTTACTCAAATATAGTCCGTACTGGTGGTCCTCGGGTCTTGGTCTACAGATGTGTCGAGTATTACGTGGGAACTTATCCCATATTTAGACATAAATTAACAATTAACTGATAAACTGATTCTTAAATATGTTCTATATTGTTGCAATTATGTTCTACATTGTTGTTTTTTGTAGGCGAAATGTAAATTCACAAAGATTACAATTATAGTTCACGGCGGCAGCCATGACAAACGAAGAGTAATTTCCAGAAGTAACGACAGCGGAGTAACACCTCTCAGCTGAAACCGACTCAACTAGCGCTTCAGAATAATAGCCATGCCAAAAATGTTGTGCAGCTGCTGGATGTTTACATTTTCCGAGTGATACTGTAAGTTTCTTTTCCTCTCCAAAGAAGGAAGGTTGAAGATCAAAATGGATGAAGCAAGTGCAGAGATCGAGAGACAAAAGGAAGCCCGCCTCGTTTATTTTTTTTTGCAGTGTTCATTTCACTGATGACTCCTGTGAAAGAACACCTTTACAAGAAGCAGCTATACACAAGAGAAAAACAACCACTACTACAAAGTTGCCACAGAACAGAGTAAGTCGGGTTTACATATTGTATTCTAAACACTATTCCACCATAGCCATGTTGCTGCCGCGCGGTATAGATGTTAAAATCATCTGATAATCATCTGACGGCAACAAAACATGAAATAAATCAGGCTCTAACGACTTCTTTATGCTGATTTAAAAGGATTTAAAAGAAGGATAAGCAACTCCAGAGTAATCTATGCTCACCATTCCTGTTTTGAAGCCGACCAATCTTCATCTCCACGTCTTAAGTCCATGTTCTGCAAGTTCTAAACTTTATCTCCAAATGTTTCTTCATCATTTTCTTCTTCAAAACTATTGACGCACGGCTCAAATCTGGACTATAACTACCATAAACAACCTCTGTCTCCTACACCGCCATGTTTGTTTACCTTCGAGGTGTTAATGCGCTTATGTGACTTCCGGCAGAACATTTATAGAACATTTTTAAGCCAAGTTGCTAAATCATGTTAGGGACCCTTTAAATATCTGTGTGGAGGCACGTGACAACCAAACCGTGCGGACCAAATCACTGACTGTTTGTGTTTGGCTCATATTGATTTGGTCCACTTAGGGCCTAACTGATTCCTTGATTAATCGAAACACCAAGCTTCAGATTAATTGAAAATAATCGTTGTCACATTAAGAGGACTTCCAGTACTTCTGACAAACATCTGGAAATAGTTTCTTGTCTCATCGTGAATTGTGCTTTTTTGACGTCCTTGATTTGGAAGCAGTTTAAAACCCAAAGTGAAGGAACTCGTGACTCGGTAACTCGTATCGAGGTGGCTCACTTTACAGAACACAGGAAAACTGACTCAGAAAAAGCCCCCGGAGACGCAGTTTAATTTTAGCAGGAGATGAAAGAGCAGCTACAGTTTTAATAAGCAAGGGGACAAAATGAGTTGAACTTTGACCCTCGTTTCTTTTATAAGACGACCTTGGGAGGCTCAGAGAGACTGTTGGCCTACCGGCACAGCCTCATCTCCCGCTCAAGGTAACGGGGGCAAACATCAGCGTGATCTTCAGCGCCGTCGTCCAACCTCGTATTCATCAATGATGACGCCGTTGCACAAATTCTCTTCTGTCCGCCTCTAAAAACAGACGAGGATGACTCGGCTAACTCTGTAAAAAGCGCCTGACGTTTCGATAACATCATGCCGGGAAGCAAAGTATGTTGTTGATGGTGAAAGGGTTGCCATTTGTTTGTGGAGACGGCAGATGAGCTCCTCCCTCTTCTAGACATGAGTGCGACCACCAAGAGTTGTTTCTCCCACTTTTCCATCCACCTTACCTGGAGAAGTGCAATTTCTCTCCATCTCTGTGTTCCCACCGCTACCGCCGTCCGTTTTCTGCAGGAGCCTTCTCCCCTTCCATCGCTCCCGGTTGTTGGTACTGCGGCTGGACACGTCAACATCTGCAAGATACAGCATGTGTCACCAGCTTCCAGAAGAAACACACAAAAAGCCAACAACGTCTACGACAAATCTACTCCTGTTAAAACGGCACTGCAGTGACGTTCCCAGTGATGTTCTTCTCTCCTGGTTCTCCAATGCGTGTAGATCAGTGGCGACTGCTGGTCGTTCATTGATGGGGGAAGCTCATTTTTTTTCCATCATGTTTACTTATTTATATATGCAGTAAATTCCACCCTACGTTCTTAGTGGTTTTTTACCAAAGACAAAGTTGCTGCTGATCGGTAGTGTCTCCGGTTGAGGATTATACTTCAAGATCTCTGATTCAATCAAAAGGGGATTCATCCTCAGACAGATCATCCATTCGTCATGCAGAAGCCGATCCTCCAGGTCAGCCCACTGCCCCATAGACCCTCAGAGATGCTAAGCATCAGACAGGCGGGAAAAAGCCCAGCAATTATCCAACGATCGTCCAGTTTCGCGAAACGGGACAACCCAACTCAGCATCCGACAGCTGATTCTGAACAAAACATGAAGGTATTCTAGCGTGATGAAATGTACACACAACACTTTAGCTTCCCTTGCAGTCTTAGAGCAATCGCCACTGATCTAGAGCTATAACTCACCATCAGGAATGGAATTTTGGCAAATTCCATTCCATTCCAAAAACAGGAAAAATGCATTTAACACTACGTCTCCTCTTTCCTCACAATTCTCACGGGCGATCGCAACCGGGGTGCGGTTGTTTGGCCTCTTGTCTAAAGCAGGCGTCGTCGGTACATGCTCGAAGACTAGATAGGAGGGCCGAGAATATTCAGTCAATAACCCAGCGTGAAATGCATTTCTCTCGTCCCAGTTGTGTTTGTGTTAATGCTTCATTAGTTTGAAGATGGATCCCGTCAAACTGATTTGTTATATTGTGAGACTCTCAAACTGGAGCTGTCCTATCCAGTCTATCAAGGGGCAAATCGTGACCGACGGAGAAAAGAAATACTATCCACATCGGAGGATATTTACATTGGTAAACCCAAAAAGCAAACACCAAATTTGTTGTCGATTAATTAATTAATCGTTGATTCATCAATTGTTGCATCCTTAATAGTAGGAGGCAAGGCCGCAAATGTCCACAAAGTCGGTGAGGAACTGGTAGCTCCCTATTTGCCCAAGGCCAATCATGAGTGACAAGAAAACTCACAAGCTTGTCAACCCATCGGATATCACAGGAGGTCATTAATTAATACAGTGGTTTTCAAACTGGGGGTGTTCCCGCTGGAGGGGGCACGGCATAATGACGAGGGGCGTGGGGCTACCACGAACACCTTTCATTATTACCATACCAACCACTGACGTAATATAACAATGTGACTCATGGTGTCATCTTACAAAGAAGGCTAAAATCATCGCACAGCTACCTAACACTCTAAAGAAATATACAGGACAAGTACCAATACGAGTGCAGAATTTAAACACATCAACTGCTTCCCATCATGCACTGCTTCCCATTCAGCTACAATGAAGTCCCTCTGGTGGACACAGGCCGTCATTGCAGCTGAATGAACCGCAAGCAGCTTTGCTTTGTGAGATTAAGGGTGGTGTGCAATAAAGAGGACACAAAAGTTACCTCCCAAAAACCGCTATAAAAACATCACTGATTCCTATTTTTTTGCCTAAATATCTCAAATAACTTTTTCATCCTTTCATTCATTCATTTTCTATGCCGCTTATCCTCATTAGGGTGGTGGGTATGCTGGAGCTTATCCCACCTGGCTTTGGGTGAGAGGCGGGGTACACCCTGGACTGGTCGCCAGTCAATCGCAGGGCACATATAGACGAACATTCCCACTCACATTCATAGCGATGGACAATTTAGAGTCCTTAATGAAGCTAACATGCATGTGTTTGGAATGTGGGAAGAAAACCGGAGTACCCGGAGAAAACCCACGCACAAATATTGCACCCGAATCGCACTTTTGACACCCTTGGGTTAGCACAACAGACATTAGCAAAAGTCGTACGTACTCTAAATACTCTCTTATCGTATGAAGAAGTGTGTAAACGTGCAGCGAGCCGCGTAGTGACAGACAGCGGAAGAAAAATTAAGCAAAGAAACAAAAAGCTTTTATCCGATTCCTTACCCGAATCACCTGCCAGGAAGTAGCATCCCTTGACGACGAGGAGCAAGCCGGCGAACAAACATATCTGGACCACGACAAACTCCTTACGCCTTTCCCTCCTCGCTTTCACCTTCTTCCGGCACACCGGCCGAGTCCGGAGTTGGCTACCCGGCAGAGACGTCCCCTGTCCGGCTGGCACATCCATGCGTGTGTTGTTGACGGGACCTCCGCGGATGTCGGTCCGAGGAGGAGTAATGACTCGTTCGCGAACGATCCGGCTCTTTGAAACGAACCACGGGAGCCGCACGTGATTGGTCCAAACGTGTGGTGGCGTTTGTGTCGCCTCTGAACACAAAGGGGAGGGAAGCATGCGCTCACACACGCACACGAGCCGGAGGGCTTTTTTGCAGCAATTGGCATAGAAATAAAGCCCTGTCAATACTAAGCATTTGGTTTCCACTCAAATCCATTTTAAGAAACATAACAATCTAAGGAGCCTTTTGAGAGCCTAAATAAACGGCTATTTTAATAAGCCGAAGTTCCCTCCGCTTCATTTACATATTAATATTGTCAATAAACTATATAAAGTGTGCTAACACCTAGCGGAGACAAGCTGACGCCAGACTGAACCGCTGTCGCTAGCATGCTAACAGCTAGCCCCGGCGAGCTGACCCCAGACAGAAATGCTGTCGCTAGCATGCTAACAGTTAGCCCCGATGAGCTGACCCCACACAGAAGTGCTGTCGCTAGCATGCTAACAGCTAGCCCCAGCGAGGTGAGCCCAGACAGAAATGCTGTCGCTAGCATGCTAACAGCTAGCCCCGACGAGCTGACGCCGGACTGAAAAGCTGTGGCTAGCATGCTAACATCTAGACCCACATCAGCTGACCCCAAACTGAAATTATGTCACTAACATGCTAACAGCTAGCCCCAATGAGCTCACCCCAGACAGAAATGCTGTTGCTAGCGTGCTAACACCTAGCCCGGACGAGCTGACGCCGAACTGAAGAGCTGTCGATAGCATGCTAACACCTAGCCCCACATCAGCTGACCCCAAACTGAAATTATGTTACTAACATGCTAACAGCTTGCCTCGATGAGCTCACCCCAGACCGAAATGCTGTCGCTAGCGTGCTGAAGCCAGGCCCCGACGAGCTGACACCGGACTGAAATGCCGTAGCTAGTGTGCTGTTAGCATGTTAGCACCTAACAATAATAACAACAATAATACCTGAAAAAATGGCTAAAATGCTATCATGCTAATTTTAGCTTACTAGCAACTAGCACTGTTAGACAACTATTTTTAAAGCTGTAAACTTACATAGACAGGGTTTCACGTTCAGTGTTAGTAAGCTAACAGTTAACATTGCTAGGATGCTAAAGTTAGCATGTAAGGCATTTTCTTATGCTTAACTTACAAAAAGGCACAACGTGCGCAGGTGTAGCAGGTGCCTACATACCTGAACGACTGCATCAAGTAGATCAAAGTGCAAAGTGAGAGAAAAATTTTGATAAGCACTTTACTGCAACCCGATACATCATGTCCATCAACTGACCAAAAGTTTAAGACCACAGCTCAAAAAAACGTAATACAGCCGGGCGGGCATTGTGAAGTGCAGCATTGTCCTGTTAAAAACCCAGTCATTACCACACAGACCAGGGCCTTCAGTCACGAGGGATGCCTCCCTGCATCGTCTCCTTGGAGCTGTCTGCCGTTTGACGCCCCTGCACAACCTGAAGCTCCATCGTTCCATTAAAGGATCCTGATGGTGCCGTGTGGAAAACACCTCAGGTTGGAAGCCATCAAGCCGCCTTTCAATGTCCCACGTTTGGTGCCTGATTTTGTGGCGTTGATGGCGTCTAAAGGTTATTGGACTGCACTCGGCACCGGTTACAACCTTCATTTGGGCTGAGGATCGTCCCGTGTCCTGATGGGCAGCCAATGGGATGCTCTGACTTTTTTTGCATTTACCACTTCACTTTTTTTGTTCCATAACCCTCAGAAGTTAGAAATGAGTGGCGAGTGGATCGTAATTCAAACTGGAGCTTCAAATTGACCGGAAAATGACTTTAAAGGGATGCCGATGCTGGAAGGCCAAACGGCGATTCGTGCTTGTGCATCTCATAAAAACAAAAACAATACACCGTATTCATTCAATGGCATCGTTCGAAAATAGGAAAATGTGTGAAAAAGATCATCATCTTCCATAAGTGATGACAAATGCTCATTTATCCATTTAATTTTGGGCGTCTTGGAACAAATTTGTCTGATTTATAGGGATAAAGTAATCCCTCGCCACGTTGCGCCTCAATTTTGCGGCTTTTGCGGTTTTTCAAAAATACATCCATTAAACCATAATCGCCAGTTTGTGGTTAATTGAGGCCTATTTTTTAGTTAATAAATATGCTCATTCAGTCTAACTGTGGGTTTTTTTTGCCAAAATTAAGCTTTTTCAAGCATAAAAATGATTATTAAGTAAAAGTAAAAAGTTAAGTAAATTAAGTAAAATCCAAACATAAGGCATTCGGAAAATGCATTCAAAGATGTTGCGATGACACGTAATACTCTACACCGGTCACTAGGTGTCAGTAATGTTACAGTGAGGAGACAATAGCCCCTGCAGGAATTACTATACAGAAAATGGAAGTATGCTAACATGTATGAGTCTATGTTATGTCTTATTTTTTTTGTCTACTAGATTTAGTAACCCAATTGTAAAGAAGCGTCATTTTATGTCTCGAGGGCTCTAATAATGTTATAAATTGCATTTAGAAGGTCGTAAACAGGCTTTTTAGGTTCTAAGAAAAATATACATTCCTTCACAGGACATTCCCTTATCATGCTCAGACCTGGAACCAATTAACCGTGGCAAATGAGGGATTATTCTACCTTAATTTTCATTATTATTTGTCAAAGGTTCGGGAGAATAATTATTTCATCCTTTATCGTAGGAAATAATGTAAATCCGATGGATCAGACACCATAAATATGACCAATAACACATCTTTATAGAGAATAATTGTAGTGTGAAATAAAAAATTAACGAGGAATGGATGGAAATTGGGATGCTCCGATAACGGTTTTACGCTGCCGATTCCCATACCGCTCAGCCATGAATGGATTGGTCGACACCAATACCGATCACATGGATTAACTGTACGCTTTTAATTTGACATGGCAGCCGCTAGACAATTCCCAAGGGCCCTTGGAGTACAGGTCATGTTCATTAAACAACACGATGACAAGATCTAATTATTGAAAACGTTGGATGTGATAGCCACGTCCACGGGGGACAAAAACGAGCTCCAAACTAACCATGTTGCTTGTTTGTTTTAAAAATGAAAATGTCACTGTGATAAAAAGTCACAAAAAGATGCAAGGGAAGTGGAACACCAAAAAGTTTGAAAAGAAAGCCATCAATATGGGACAAAGTCACACGGTGATCAGTTTTTGTGGTCAGCTTTGAAAGCCATTTATCGGCAAACTGCATCCCGATCACGTGTTTTTACGGAAACCAGACTTACCAATCGGTGGCCAATTTATCGGAGCATCCCTAGTTGGAACTTCTCGTTGATGCAGTCTTCTTGTACATCAAAACTGTTTCTCAGACATGTGGGCTTGCCGATACGTAGGGTGCTTCCTTTTTTGGGGCATTCCGTTCCACGGACCGAAACAGAACAGGGCGTAGGGAGTATGTCGAGCAAATTATCCAAAAAGCAAGGGGTACAAAACCCAAGGTTTGGCTGTACATTATTTGCTTTGGCTTTTGGTTTTTGTGGGACCTTTTGGAATAGATCACTAACAAAAATGGAGGTCCCAATGTATACAACACAGAGGCTTGTAAATCGGCAATTCTGAGCATTTCTTGTGCATTTTCCAGAATACCAATACGAGCTGACTGTGGCAAAATGACAAACCCGTTTGCATGCGCTGGGAATAAAAAATGAGGGGTCCCACTCGGCTGTCAAATGTTGACATACTGTTTTCAGTGAGGTCGTTATGATGCTCAGTGTGCGGCAGATGACTAGCTAATTACTGTGGCTGCAAAATCCCATTAGTGCTTATTCTCCAGGAGGACATTTGTGTCGCGTATTCCGCATATGAAAAATATATGAGAAAGTATGAGAGGAAAGCTAAAGGGCTGAGAGCAGCCAATGAAAAACACAGTGGGGCCCACGTGTTGCATACGTACCACTTCCACAACGCCAAAGAGATACAACCAAGACTCGAGGGTTCAGGTCATCTGATCAAATTGCTTTGTCGTCTAAGTTTATCAGTTCATGGAGGAAAAAGTCCAAGCACAACAAGCAGGATGGATGATCTTCTGAGAAACGTGGAATTAGTCATACCGATTTCCAAACAGTACACTCCAGGATTGGACGTCACGACCAATTAGAAGTCCTTTTGTGGAAAACTGAACTTCAGAACATCATTTTCCTTGTGATCTGCGTGAGGAAAAATAAAACTTTAATTAAAAGCCTTTTTGGGGAAAATGGACAAGACCTTCTGGCTTAAAGCAGGTTAATTTTTTGACTTTTTTTGGCCCTTAACCTTTCGGATCCTATGAGAAATGTAATTGCAAAATCTGTTTTACGGCATCCAACCCACATGCTCAAAGACAGAAGGTCTTTTTGCCTTTGCCATCAGGAAGTCAGGACTATGGACGTCTTTTTCAGCAAAGTTTGTACATTTCGTTTTTTAAAGGGGACCTATTCAGGTATACTCATTTTCGGGCCTTTGTATTGAGTTCTGGATTCCTGTAGAGCAGCTACACACAATAATCTGCAGAGAAGGCTTTCTAGATCTTCCAGACCCTGCGTCTTTTCCTGCAGTGTTTTCTTGGGTTTCCTGCCTCCCGCCCAAACGGTCTGTGTAATTTAGTCTGTCCTCTAGGTGCCCTGCTGTGATTGGTCACACTCCGAACAGCTGCCGAGCCCCACCTCCTATTTCTGGCGGTACAGGTTGATTTATCTTTTTAAAATGTCCGCTTTTAACAGCTGTTAGTCGTTCCAGACACGTGTGAGGTGGTAATTTGCAACCATGCAGGTAACGTTGGAAAGGCGTCGGGACTTCCGCAACAGTTTGGCAGATAGCCCAGCTTCGTGTTGCTAAACAAAATTAGCTTTCCCTCACGCCTAAACAAACATTTCCCGGGAACAGTTGCTCAACGTCACCCATATTAGGAAGTCCGGGGTTGCGTGATGTCAGTGGAACACGGTGTGACGGTCTGACACTTTGGGATTGTTTAAAGTTAAAAAAAACCCCAAAAAACTAAATGTATAATAGGTCCCCTCTGAGTATCGGTACCGTTTCAAAAGTATCACTTTGGCATTGTTATTGAATAATATGCAAATGATACCCCCGACCCAAAACATGACGAGCAGATTTTGACTTTTTTTTAAAGACTTTTCATTAACTGATTATTACATGAATACATTTTAATAGTTAATTAATTAATTAATTCATTTTATTTAAATTTTCAATTGCTGATTCTTCCTACTGTTTTTTCTTTTCGAGTTTTAAAGCTCTACTTACAATGTGGTTATAATCGGCCAGCACAATATGCAAATATTTGGGACTTCCTTTTGGTCGAAAGATTTTCTTCAGGAATACAGAGGATCCCTGTGCATTCACCATCCGGCATTCACAGCCCACAAATTCGCACTTTTTTTACCCATAGGTCCCAGAATGGGAAAAAGATATCCTGCAATGCGAGTGATGATGAGTTGCATAGAAAACAATATATATTTTTAGTATTTTTATTTTAGAAGTACACATGATTTTTGGGGGGATGGAAATTTTTTTTCTAAAAATCCGGCCTTGACTCTGTAAATCAATGATTGATGATGCATTATTAGGAGTCAACGGGACAAAATAGGATTGAGGGTGCAAGGATATACTGAGTACTTGAGGAGCGTGGGACCTTCTGCTTTTAAAAGTCAAGGGCAAGACCAAATGTTTACAGGTTTGTGTGTTTGGGAGCGCTGGACCGGACATTAAAAAAAATGTGTTGTGTTTTTGTCAGCAGGCTACATAATGCAGTTAAGCATCTTCTGGGTTGCAAACATAAAACTTTGGGATCTGCGGTGGATTTTTTTAACCATCTGGGATGCAACAAAAAGGATCTAAATTAGTGCATGCCTGCACTTTTGCTGTTCACTATCTGCGGATTTTCGGTTACAATTTGTTTTCTGCAGCTGGTTTCTCCTCAAGCGTTGCGATTTCGCAATTTGCTCAGCGTGTCCTGGAATGCAACATAGTTGCTGTGACATGCAAAAGTGAAACTTTGATGCAGTCAAACCTCAGTTTTTGTACGCCCCATGGGTCACTTTTTTTAATATAGTATAATATCAATCTAATAGTAGGGAACAATAATACTCACATTGTTTTTTTACTTGCCGTGTTTGCACGGTTCTTTCTGCAGTGGTTATTGTCCCATGAATGCAAAATTACCATTATCTATATTATTTCCTACGAGAAATATTGCCTCTGTTTTGACCTCTCATCGACAAGACCCAAACACCGACTTGGTAAAAAGGGTTGATAGTCCTGTGTGTGTCCGGCGTCCATAAAGCATGAAATTAGAAGCTGATAAGTTAGGGCTTGATTGGCCTATTCTATGAGACATGTGGCCAACATGATTCTTTTCATTTTTAAATGAATGGACAATTTCAATGTTGCCCCCTATTGGTGGAAATTAATTTTACATTTAACATTGCATATACTGTACAGTAATGCTTACTCTGGCAAGGCTCACTGTGGTCAATAGTTGCTGGTTCAATTTTCAGTCAGAGAATAGATTTCACCATTTCAGCATTCACACACAATTTCTACTGAAATTGCTTTATCTATGTTTGAAAATGATTCATTTCTGCCAAAAATACCCCCATAAAATATGATCAGTCTGAACTGGTCATCTTCAACCACGAAACAGCACCATTTATTAATTTATATATTTTTCTAAGACCGTGCTAATGCCCCCGGCACACTAAGCACCAATCGGGCAGAATAATCTTGAATGAAGAAGTTTCAAAATTCTAAACTCGGGACAGGATTTAAAATTTGTTGGATTAGATTACCGTCTCAAATCATTTCTGCACGTTAGACTTGAAAGCAGCTGGAAGACAGTAGGAATATTAAGAATACCGTAAGAACGCAGTCAGAATATTTAGAAAGGACTTTGAACGACGTACAATTTGATTTCTGTTCAGTCTGGGCAGAAGGTGCAGCATCATCATGAACAGGAAATGGCTTTTCAGGGGCTTCTTGGGTGGCAACACCTGAGCACAGTCCACGCCAGCGGCCGCTGACGGGTCTAACTTGCCTCCATTTTTTCCTTGGTGGACAAAGTGATGTGGCTGTAGCCGGTGATGAAGCCTATCTCCTTTTTCCTTGGCGGCACAACGTGATCTGGCGGTGGCCAATGGTGGTGCTTAGCTCCTTTTTTCCTTGGTGGCATGACGTGATGTGCCGGTATCTAGTGGTGAAGCTTGGCTCATTTTTCCTTGGAAACATGCCGTTATGTAGTGGCGGCTGGAGGTGGAGCTCGGCTCCTTTTTTCCTTGTTGACATGACATGATGGCGGTGGAGCTTGGCTCCTTTTTTCCTTGTTGGCATGACATGATGTGATTTGCAGATGCTTCAAAGGTGAGTGACAATTCAGTTCTCTGCATTGTTTACGCCAGCAGCCGCTGACTCCTTTTTTTTGGCTCCTTTCTTCCTTGGCGTTTGAAGTGACGTGAACAAGGTGACACTTCATAATGATGTTCAGCAACAGCTGACTGGGTTTTTTTTCAAATGTGATCAGAATGTTTGGAATGCTGTAAGAATACCCCAGGCATATTTAGAGTGCAGGTAGAATACCTTTTGAATGCCTTTGTTATTCATTTTGTTTATAATTTTAATCGTTCCTGTTGATATTTTTCCAATTCAAATTCACCTCAAAAGCTTTCAGCATGGTCAAAACGTTCGGGCTGGCCACAAAAATGGGCCCTACTGCTGTTTGGGCTCTGACATTTGTTTATTCAGGAGCATTAAAAACATTTTTCAATTCCATACTTCACAGAACCTCACAGATATACCTGACATCTGATACACATGCAAACGTTGCTTTTGTGCAAAATGTTCTTCTGGAGAACTAGGTCTCCCTCTCTGAAGACACGGCACCCTCCACACCGCTGCTGGCGTTGGTGTCCTGACGGGAACGCTGGGCGCCCTTCTCCCTACCCGCCTCTGAGGGGCCCTTGGAGCGCGTCTTCTCTTTCCTCTGCTGCTGCTTCTCCTGCTTGGACATCTGCGAAACAACAAAAACTAATACTCATGCATAGCTCATAATTTTTTATTCATTTGTCATGGTTATTTTCATGTTTTATTTAGCTGCATAAATAAAACACAATGCACAAAATGCAACCCAAACCAACCCAACCCTTGACCAGCGACAGAGCCAATAAGGCGGAGCTTGGACGCATTCCTCTGTCGCCTGGAAACATCTCGTCTTCCTGCCGAAAAATGCGTGCATGCCCAAAGTGTGGCACGGGGGCCATCTGTGAAATGTGGCACATTACGGCAATAAAATCAACAAACAAAACAAAAACCCGGTGAAAAGGTGGAAAAATACACAAAAAGGAATGGTGTAATTAGAAAAAGCTAAAATGCGGATACTAATAAGTAGGGCTTTCAATCCAAAAATCCACAAAAACTTTGTGGTTAAGTTATAATGCACTTAATCACAGATAGAAACAATTTGTTACCTATATGTAATAAGTAGGGATGTAAATCTCTTGATATGCTTCTACAACAATAACTGCATCAAATTGTATCTAAAGGGATATCGATTTTGGAAGTTTGGGCCAGTATTTTATTAAAGAAATAATGTAGTATACAATTAGAAATCCTACAGTTGTGCATGTTTAATGTGAGCGGCATTTTTTCCAACGCATTTGACGGCCCCTGAACGCACATTCTAACTTTGTCCCGAGCTGCACGGACACACCACTACGCTGTATGTTGTTGCTCCGTCTAATTCCTTGGCTGTAAATCTTTGCCCCACTGACGGCAGGGTGACACGTGGCGCATCCAACAGACACACGACTCATCTAGCAGTTTCGTGTCAAAACGTTTGTTTGCTATTCATACATGACGTGCATGAATCTGGATAATTCAGTCATGGAGCGAGTGAGGCTGAATTGACCCCTGCGGATTGATTAGTGGGTGTGTTTTGCCAGTTCTTGGGCCTAACTTGACTGCAGAGTGGTTGTGTCAACACAAAGAATCAAGGATGATCAAAGGATACATCCATCCATTTTCTATTTGGCTTATCCTCATTAGGGTATCCTGGAGCCTATCCCAGCTGACTTTGGGCGGGAGGCAAGGTACACCCTGGACTGGTCGCCAGTCAATCGCAGGGCAGACATACAAACATTCACACTTTAATGGACAATTAAGAGTCGCCAATGAACCTAACATGCATGTTTTTGAAATGTGGGAGGAAAATTGAGTACCCAGAGAAAACCCACGCACGGGGAGAACATGCAAACTCCAGATGGAGATTCGAACCCTGAACTTCCTGACTCTGAGGGCAACATTCTCCCCACTCAGCCACCTGGCAGCCCTCAAAGGATACAAAATAACAGAACTCGGGGAGGGCATTCACATGTCTCTTGTTCTTCGCGCCAGCTTTTTCCATTTTTGTCTTAAACCTTCCTCTTTTGGAAACGAAAACAAACTTACAGTATTGCTCGGATACTGTTAACATCCAGCAGCAACACAACATTTGGCGTGGATGCTATTTTGATGAAAGAATTACCCGACCAAGTCAACAATCTATCTCAAGAGGCGTTCGTTTACTCTGCTTTGGCTGAAATGTTCCACCCCAAAGACATCACTTCCGAAAAGAGGCTGTACTTTGAGAGCTAGCATTAACTACAGTGGTTTGCAAAAGTTTGGGCACCCCTGATAAATGTCAAGATTAATAAATCAGTTGTTTTTGTATTCAGTTAAAAACATCACCCAGCAGACAAACATGATTTGCAGAAAGTGTGCAATAATAATTTCACCAAAATCAGGTAGGTGCACACATTTGGGCACCCCAACAGAAAAGTAAAACACTTCCAATGAGGATGTGGATTCTGGTTGACAGTATCTTTGACCATTCTTCTTTACCAGACAGTCAGCTTTGATGGTTTTCGAGCACTGACAGCCCGCTTTAAATCACACCACAGGTTTTTGATCATATTCAGGTCTGGGGACTGAGATTCCATTCGGGAATGTTGTACTTCCTCTGCATGAATGCCTTGGTAGAATTTGAGCAGTGTTTAGGGTCGTTGTCTTGTTGAAGTACCCAGCCCTGGCACAACTTCAACTTTGTCACTGATTCTTCAACATTGTTACCAAGAATCTGCTGACTGGAATCCAGCCGATCATTAATTCTAACAAGATTGTCAGCACCTGGTCTGGCCCCACAGCATGTGGATAGCGGTGTGTTCGTCTTGGAATGCTGCTCCTCATCCGCCACGCACCGCCCATTGTCACGTCCAAAAAATATAACAATATCTATTTTAGTATCATCAGTCCACAGCACCTTGTTCCAAAATGAAGTTGGCCTGCCACTCCGGTCTACAACCAGAACTGCGTTGGGTTCTTCCATCTCCTCACTATGTTCTTCACAGTGGAAACTGACAGTTGGAATTTCTTAGCAAGCTGTTTGTATCCTTCCCCCAAACCATGATGTTGAACAATCCTTGTTTTCAGGTCATTTGACAGTTGTTTTGTGGCTCCCATGTTGGCACACTTCGGAGAAGATGCAAAGAGGAGAACAACTTGGCCACCTTAAATACCCTTTCTCATGACTGGCGTGACCTGTGTATGTAGGTCAAGGGTCAATGAGCTTACCAAACAAATGTTGTGTTCCAATAATTAGTCCTAAAGGTATTCCATTTTTAAGATGTGTTGACGGCACAGAATAACTTGAAAGCAGCTTCTATTTCCTCCATCGCAGCTATTCCTGGCGGACGTGTGAGCACATCAGCATTGTTGTGAGCGTGTGCTCGGCTGACGGCGCCACTTTGCACACGCGTCACTCACCAAAAGCTGTAGCTTGCACTTTTCTGCACCGCTTTTGTCGCTGTGAAGGCTTGTAAAGACACATACTAAAACTTTTATCGCCGCTATATTTTTAGCTAAGTGTCATGTCTTAGAAAATCCCAAAGTATTGCATAAGACATTACATTATTGAAAGAGTCAGTCAATATATCTTTGTTTTTTAAATGTTATTTCCATTTAAATGCATTAACATGCATATGCATATGCATGTTAATGCATATGCATATGAGGAAACACGCTGCTAGTGAAAGATATGATGCAAACACTGCACATGTGCAAACCCTAACTTCCAAAACCACAAAGCAATCCGTGTGCCAAAAAGAACACCAAAAAACAATTACTTTATCCAGCGCCATTGTTGGATGGCCGCTTGACCCTCATCTGTGAAAAGGAAGGAACCATGTTGCTCGTTCTGTGCCAGACTGGCCAGTTTATCCCTCACTCTGAGCCTCGGCTTTGGTTGGACGACATTTAAATTCTGAGGACCGCTTAACTTTCTTTCTTTTGGCCGAGCGGGCCGAACCCACCGAGGGGCGGGGGTTGAGTATCCAAACATAAGGACACTGGTAAGATTTAATTCACACGTCAACACTTTGCAAGAGTTAGGGCGCCAAATGAAGAGCTACTGGATAGCCAGTTTGTAACTACACAACAATGGCAGAAAAAACATGCGGATAATTAAGACGCCCGCGGAAATGTTTATTTTTAACACTCCAAAAAGTTCTGTTTTCCCAGGACACGTCCTGGTTTTATCAAGGCAGAGATGTCCTGGTTGTCATTTCGCAACTGAATGATTTGAATCATATAAAATAATGACATATTTTAATTTGATTATTTAATCACTTAATTTCATTTCAATAGTAACCAGGATGGTGACAGTATTATTTACATATTAGTAATAATATTTTAATCATAATAAAAAACATTAAACAATATTATTTGTAATTGTAAGTTATTATTATTAATAAATGTATTATTATTATTATATTAAAGGTATAAAAAAATAATAGGGAAGGATAATTACATATTTAATATTAATAGCCTTCTATTTAAGACATGTTTAAATGCAGTGGGGAAGATTATATTTTGACATTAGAAAATGAAATATAATATAATAGTTATAGATGATATATAATATATTATATATATATTCTGTATAAATTATACAACGTATATAATAACATATTTTGTCTCATCACCGTAACATCACAAACGACTCATGGCCAGATTACTACATATGACATGTCTTTCAAAATGGTGGGACTAATAATAGGCCATAAACAACCAGAAAAAGTGGCCATTTATTAATTAATAATTCATTCAATCATTCATTTTCTATACCGCTTATCCTCATTAGGGTCCCAGGTATGCTGGAGCCTATCCCAGCTGACTTTGGGCGGGAGGCAGGGTGGACTGGACCCTGCTGAGGATAAGCGGCATAGGAAATGAACAAATAAATGGTTCCGGACCCGGCCGCGATGGGGGGGATTTTCCACAAGTTGGGATTCCTTATTGATGAAATATTTTGGTGGTTTAAGCATAGAAAACCTGTTTACAACCTTCTAAATACAGTGTTTAACATTATAGGAGCCCTCCAGACATGAAATAACACCCCTATAATAACCGTTACACCTATAGCATTATCCACTATGGTAGACATAATAACAGGAAATATACTACCTGATCGGAATGTAGCCGCAACGGGGCACAAGCCAGTGTCTTATTGTGCCGGTCCCAAGCCCAGATGAATACAGAGGGTTGTGTCATGAAGGGCATCCGACGTAAAACTTTGCCAAACCAGAACATGCGAATCAGACAAATGACTTCCATACCGGATCGGACGTGGCCCGGGTTAACAACGCCCGCCACCAGTGCTGTTCAACGACAGGGTGCCAATGGAAACTGGATTACTGTTGGCTGAAGAAGGAGAGGAGGAAGGTGTGTCCGTAGGAGGAGAGAGAAGAGGAATGCTAAGAGTCTAGAACTAAGAGTTGGGACTTTGAATGTTGGAACTATGACAGGAAAAGATAGAGAATTAGTTGACATGATGCAGAGAAGGAAGGTAGACATCTTGTGTGTCCAGGAGACCAGGTGGAACGGTAGCAAGGCTAGAAGCTTAGGAGCAGGGTTCAAGCTGTTCTATCATAGTGTAGATAGGAAGAGAAATGGAGTAGGGGTGATTTTGAAGGAGGAGTTTGCTAGCAACCTCCTGGAGGTAAAAAGACTGTCAGATAGAGTGATTAGCCTGAAGCTAGAAATTGAAGGTGTGATGTTCAATGTTGTTACTGGGTGTGCTCCACAGGTAGGATGTGAGATGGAGGAGAAAGAGAAATTCTGGTCAGACCTGAATGAAGTGATGCAGAACATCCCCAGAAGTGAGAGAGTTGTCATTGGTGCGGACTTCAATGGGCATGTTGGTGCAGGAAACAAAGATGATGAGGAGGTGATGGGCAAGTCTGGTATCCAGGAGAGAAACGCAGAAGGACAGATGGTGGTTGACTTCGCAAAAATGATGGAAATGGCTGTAGTGTCTCTTTCTTCCAGAAGAGACAGGGACATAGGGTGACCTACAAAAGTGGAGGTAGGAGCACACAGGTAGACTACATCTTGTGTAGAAGGTGTAACCT
>QODF01000125.1:1400316-1561791 GCA_024372805.1 Oostethus manadensis | reverse complement strand
TGTGTGTGTGTTGCTGATACAGACTGAAGAGAGGCTGTGCTGTCATGTGCCTTTTACAGTATAACCCAACACAGCAGTCTAATTTAAACACAAGACTATTCAACCACAAAGCCTAACTAAAACATTGTATTTATTATTCATTGTCAATTTTCATTGGGGCTGAAGGTCATAGATCATCGAGCATGTTTTATTTCTTCATTGATTCTAAATCTGCTGTACTATTATTACTATGTAGGTATTGTATTTTCATTCCTGAGCTAAAACTGTTTGGAAGAAACATTTTTTTAATATGACAGAACATGCAGCCGGCATGGTGGCCTACTTGTCATGGCCTAGCTGAGAGATTGAGGGTTCAAACATCTAGGTGTGAAGTTTGCAAGCTTGCCCTGTGCTTCCTCCCACATCACAAAAACATGCATATTAGGCTAACAGGACATTGTCCATAGGTGTGAATATGGGGGTAAATGGTTGTCTATATGTGCCCTGTGATTGACCAGTCCAAGAATAGACTCCACCTCACCCAGAACCATGAGGACATGTGGTGCAAACAATGGATTGATGGATGAATAAAGACTTGCCATCAGTGCTGGTTAACACAAAGATCTCAGCCGAAGTCTGCTTCTTGCCGCCGACAGTCTTGGGAAACCAGTGCAGGTCTATGGGGTAGAAGTCTTCTGGTAATTTGACCAAAAGGGTGGTCTCACTGGTCAGAAGGTTCCACCTGAGGATTTGGTGGTCATCACTGCAGGAGTACAGCTCGTCTGCTGTAGTCCAGCCAATGCAACTGACTAGTTCCCTATGTGGGTAAAAATTAAGGAAACCTGTGAAAACACATTCAGTCAACATGTTTAGGTTTCAAAACTCCTCTCCAGTTACGTGGATACAGTATGCACGTTTTTACCATGTGACCATCAAAGTCTCCCCTTCACCTTGATGATGCAGAGATCAAATATGTATTTTGGATGTCTTTTCTAGCAAGCCTCTCCAAGCCAGAAGGTTAATAATGCTGAATGATATACCGGTTCACAACACATGATAAGAATTTGACGCTGAATACACACAGCATACATAAAGAAACCATAAAGGATATGTTTAGGCTCCTTTAATATGGATGTTTTCAATCGCATTGTAGGATTGACGCCGATTCCTGTGAAAACAGACATTTAAGCAGACGTTTAGTGACAGCATGTTAGCTCCCGCGGCAGGAAACGAGTACAAGTAGCCAAAAACCGGGAGGTTGTTTGGACGGCAGCGGCGTGGTTGCTACGTTACCTGATATCTCTTGTTTGTGGAGGCTCAGCGGTGACGCTATGCTAACGTTGCCGCCATCTTCCGATTAAAATGACCATCTTTCTAAAACAATAAAAGTAAACGGTCACCCTGGAACAGCGGTCGAATCCGCCCCCCCTCCTCCCCAGTCGCATCTGCCCACATCGGCCAATAAGGCGAGCTTGCTCCTTTGCTAACGGACAACCGCCGTGGAAGCTGCACGCCGCTAGCCGATTTGGCTCGAGCAACGGCTTCAAAACCACGTCTCGCGAGAGTTGCCAGTCACTTCCGTGGCTACGGATATTTTGAAACAGCAGCACATATCATCGCTACAGTTGCACGTTTTCGTTCATGCTCAATTAAAACCGAGGGCACATTAAACGAAAGAGCAGATATTTGATCAGGAGTTGTACTCGGGGTTGACTTTTGCTAACCGAATTCACGTGTAGCAACCCACATTAACATTTGAATATGACAATTTAAAAAAAAAACACGATTCAAAGTAATATAATATAAAGGCTAAAAATGTGCGCAGGTTGGAGCTTTCGTGCGAAAAGGATGACGGTTTGTGGAGTCCACGGCAGAGTTGGCTTCGTCCCCTTTTTTGAATTTTTTTTCCCCCCTTTCTCTTTGAACAGTCCATGGTGCCTTGCGTCACTTTGTAACGAATGTGCTTCGACGGCGCAGTTTAGGCGCCATTTACAAGTTGGACTTTTACGAGGAACGACTCGGGGCTAAAGTTTGTGCTGGACTCTCCTTGGCGTACTTTTGGATTCGACGCTTGGGTATTTTTTTTTTTTGCCAAGCGCGATTTGGACCGAAAACAAGAAACTTTTGGATACCGACACAGGAAGGTACACAAGGGAATCCGGCGGATAGTAACTAAACGGAGGGGTCCCGTCTATTTGCTGAGATGATTTTGGCGTCAATTCGAAACGAGATTTTTTTTGGACTCCACTTACAAACTAAAAAAAGGCAAAGGATGGCGACCGCACAGCACGCAGCTGTCCTTGTGCCCATTTTCGTAAAGCCACACGGCGGCGGATGCTAGTGCCGCAAACGCCTGGACGCGTGATTTTGGCCGACGTTAGCCCTAAAAGCAACGCCAAAGTCGCTGTTAGCTTGATACGAGGTGACAGTTTGCTAGTCAACACCGACGGCAAACATTTCCCAACTTGTGTTCCGTCATCAACACGCCGGCTATTATCCTGCAAAAATGCTTCGCTCCACTATGAAATATCACGGAATGAATAACGTTTAGACAGCGGCGTCCTAGCTAGTACGGCTAATTGACGCGCTCGTGTGTAATTGAAGGTCATTACAACGTCACGAGTAGTTTAGGGTTTCGAGAGAAAATAATGGCTTAAAGTCAGCATTTAAATGCGTGTTTGGTAAATACATCACACAAGACCAGAGTCACCCAACAACAATGTCTGCCGGCTGTAATGTGTTTTGCTCAAGGCAGCTTGACAAGCATCCCGCCTTATGACACCGCTAATTCAAATAGTAGCAACTTTATTGTCAGCGCTCTTCGTAATCAAAAATGGATGAGGTCAAAGCAGGCAAAAATGGAGGAGTGACAGGCTCTAACCCCCACTCATCGATATCTCCCTTGCTTTTTCTAAACCAGAGGACCCCCGCACCCCACCCACCCACGCACACACACACACACGCACACACACTTTCAGATTTTCAAACCATGCCATCTAAGAGCGCAAAGAGCTCCACCGCCGCCCCCAAGTCAGGAGGAGGAAAAGGGTCGCAGCCCCGGGATGACTCCGATGACGGGTTGGATGTACCCCCCCGAGGACGCAACGGTCAAGAGGAGGAGGCACCAGCAGCACCATCGACAACTGGCAAGTAACAAAGGCTTGTTTTCTGCTGTCCTGACAAGTTGCCTGACAATCTGGGGGCTTTTTTTCTTTCTTTCCTCCCACTTCAGTCTTGTTAGAGTGGCTGCTTTTGTGCCTCTAGTAGAAGTCGTAGTACTAGTTATAGTAGTAGTAATAATGCCGGTAATCAATAATTGTGGGGTTTTTAAGGCGTCGACTGCACTTTTCAGCATCTCTGCAAATGAGGTAGTGTATTATTTGTGTATAGTGCTGACAGTACACCAGCCTGTAGTGTTAGACTTATGTCATTTTAATGTCTGTATGCATGTACGCTTGTTTATATGTGATTACAATGGTGACATCTTGTGAAGACTCATCAACGCAAATGAAAATGTGTCGCATGGCATTTTTCAGCTGAGGAGTTTTGTTGTTTCCAACCTTGTTTTGTTTTGTATGGGTTTTTTCCTTGCTTCTCCACCCCTCCCCCACCCGTCACTGACTGACTTAGACCCCACCTGAAAACACTCACACACGCACAAACAAGAGGGAATATAAAGCAGAATTTTTTTTTTTTTTTTTTTTGTGCCCATGTCACAGATCCGTCTCTCGGGGAGGCTGCCGAGGCGGTTGATAGCCGCACTTTGGAGGAGATTCTCGGTAGCATCCCTCCACCCCCGCCCCCAGCAATGACCAATGAACCCGGGGCTCCTCGCCTAATGATAACACATTTAGTCAACCGCAACTTTAAGTCCTACGCGGGCCAACAAATTCTGGGGCCCTTTCACAAGGTAAACATAAGCATACTTTTTTTTTTAACGTGTTCTGTCATGAATGAGCACATTTAATATTGTCACATCATGTAAATACACACAGGAAAGTTGGGAATTAAATTATAATTGTGCTGTTTGGTGGAACAATTAACAAAATATATATATATTATAGGCTTAGTCTGTACAGGCGTACTGGTAAAAATAAACAAGTTGTTGTCAGTATTTTCAGCTTCTAGTACAAATATATTTGCAAAAAAAAATGTTAACTACACCCACACATAATAGACTCACCATAGAGGGCTGATTGTGTGATGTGTACTGTACATGTATACGTTTTCTCTTTGCTGCATCCAAGTATTTTTCTCCAATTAATGTTAACATATTTATTTAACTCTTTCCTTTCCTTTAGCGCTTCTCCTGCATCATTGGTCCAAATGGAAGTGGCAAGTCCAACGTGATAGACTCCATGCTATTTGTGTTTGGATACAGAGCTCAAAAGATCCGATCCAAAAAGCTGTCAGTGCTCATTCACAGCTCCGATCAGCACAAAGATGTGCAAAGCTGTACTGTGGAGGTGCATTTTCAAAAGATTATTGACAAGGTATTGCTGTCAGATCAAACAATATGCAGCCCGAGTTTGAAATAATAATTCAAAGCAAATGTTATTGTATCTTAAAGCTATTTCTTTAATTTAGTTTTATTGTTTTAATATTGTCCAAGTCTCACTACATCATTGACTGAATGTACACTCATATTAGTCTGGAAAGTTACATCTAACACCCACACACTACCATAGACTATTCATACTGTGCTGGATCAGTTTTATTATTTTCAAATTCTTATTTATTTATTTATTTTTCACAAAAGGCCATGCTGTATTTAAATGTAAAAATATCAACAAGGTTAGTGTTGCACTTAAAAGAAAGACATCTTAACTTAAAACAAAAAATAGATGAAGCCTGTTGTGTGTAAAATGTAGTCCTTAAAAAGAGGTGTCTTTTTCCTCATCTTTTGCCTTTCTCTTATTTCAGTCAAATACAGATCAGTTTAATCACTTGAAAGGGGAATATAATAAAATTGATTGAATGGGGAAACATCATTGTTTGCTAGTTTTTCCTATACATTTCAACCTTTTTTTTTTAACAAGTGATGTACTGTACACAACTCAACACTTGGTTCTTAAACCAAATAAAACACATCTTATCATTTTATGTTTTTATTGTTCTAAATTTTACCTATCAGCAAAAAATGTGGTATTGATTTTTGTTGAATTCCACTTCAGCCTAGGTTTATACTACATACTATACTGTATATCGTGGGTGTTGTGAATAGTTGTTTTTATTGGAGCGTGTGAATCTTTTGTTTTCTTTTTGTGATGCAAGGATAGTGGGACAATGTACTATTTGAAATGTGGAGCTATGTCTAATTCTCTCCTAAAGTGCTGTGCCCTAAACTGCTGTCTTCTGCCCCTCCCCCAACTCTGAGTCAGGAAGGAGATGACTACGAAGTCATCCCCAACAGCAAGTTCTATGTTTCCAGGACCGCCAACAAAGACAATTCCTCAGTCTACTATATCAATGGCAAAAAAGCCACATTCAAAGAAGTGGGGGCTTTGCTACGAAGCCATGGCATTGACTTAGACCACAACAGATTTCTCATCTTACAGGTAACTTTTTCAGATTTATTAAAAAAAAAATCTTTGCTATGTTTTCCTGCTCTTGGTTATCCATCCATTACCATTCAGTTAAATTTTCCACTGCTAATTTTTAAAGCCATGCCCACCTATGGGATTAACCTGTTGCACTTCTCTAATGGAAGTCCATGAGATGCCGTCTTGAAGCCCTTGAAGTGCTATAGCAGCGCATCATGGTTTGATACTATGTGAACAAGGTGCGAACCATTATTTGCTGCTTTAGAATTTTAAGGAAATTCAATCTTTATAACTTTTTTTCTTTCTGTGGGATCTTCTGTGATGAATTAGACTCTTAATCAAGAGAGGCACATTTCTCTTCCACTCCCATCCTAGTGTACCTGTTACGCTTTAGCAGCACGTAAATATTGGTGTGATAAACCTGAACCCCAGTATTAGCAGTGCTGCTTCAGTGTGGCTGGATCATTATCAACTATTTATCAACTTTTTTTGGATGACTTGACAGTGAACTGTAGGTTTAGAGTATATTTTGCCTGTTTTATATATATGTATATGCATGAATTTTAAATAAATAGAAATTCATTTGAATTTTAAACACACCTACCGCTCTAATTGTGCTGCATCTGTGACCTAAGCATTATTACTGATTAACTCAAGGCTCATGGGGTGATGGCATATGTAAGCGTAGCACCTGAAGGCTGTTTTGGAAAAAGGTTTTGTCAGTGGAATTGTGCGGTAGTTTCTAGTGAACAGTCAGTTGGTGCTCTTGTGGTTTGCTGGTTGCATACAAGTGTATTGCTTGCCCGTGTGTGTGTGTGTGTGTGTATGTGTGTGTGTTCAGAATGATTCTTTGCCGTCTTTGGATGTTGTATTTTCACCTCTCTCTGTGACATGGCTATGGGAAGAGGATTAGGCCTGTTCTCCAAGGTCACTTTTTCGAGCCTCTGACTAAGGGGAAGCTGTCTATTTTGTGCACTGGTCAGAGCAGGATGACATGGGGGGGATTTTTCCTCCTCTGTGAACCTCTCTTTATTTTCATACATAAGAGGAAGATGTGAGCTAGCCTTTTTTGTTGCACACAATGAGAGACATTAGGTTTTTACTGCATGTAGGATGGATTTGAAATGGATATTTCAGTGTTCTTAGGGAGATTGTTGCTCAAGGCTGTCATTTAACAAAGGAGTACATGTGTTTCTGTAACCAGACGTACTCTTAGACTAGAGAGAGGTCCCAAGGGAGCTTCAGGAGGTCAGACTAAATTTAAATATGATTGATACCATTCTTTCACATTGATCTGCATATACTTAAAATCAACACAGTTTATTCATTTAGGTATACCACAAAAAATAGATTATTGGGACTGCACGCCTATGTTGTATTAAATTGCTCCAAACAAAATATACTGATAGTAAATAAATATACACACAAAAAAACACCTTGTCATGGTTTTCTTTCCTGGGGCCAGGGGGAGGTGGAGCAAATTGCCATGATGAAACCCAAAGGTCAGACAGAGCATGACGAGGGAATGCTAGAGTACCTGGAGGACATTATTGGCTCTTGTCGCCTCAAGGAGCCCATTCAAACCTTAGCCCGGGGAATTGAACTGCTTAACGAACAAAGAGGCGAGAAGGTGACTTACACACACTCTTTCACTTCCTATATTCAGATTTTTTTCTATATAGTAGTTCGATGTTTTATTTACTTTTATTATTTAATTATGCTAGAATGATAAAATGCTGTTAAAATGTGAACATGGCACTAATGCATGTCATTTACTCTTGTAAATGTGGTTTAAAGTTGTCATCTGTACTTTTCTCAGCTCAACCGAGTCAAGCTTGTGGAAAAGGAGAAGAATGCTTTAGAGGGAGAAAAGAACAAAGCTGTGGAGTTTCTCACTCTGGAAAATGACATCTTTAAACACAAGAGTAGTCTGTGTCAATATTACCTGTAAGTACACCAGCCCCATATTGATTAGTGTTTTGTGTGAATTCAACAAAAATATCTGAGCGTCCTTGTGATGTGTTTCCCATTAGACGTGATCTACAAAAGCGTGCGGTGGATAAAGAGCAAGAAAAGCAGACGATCTTGGAGAACACCAAGGAACTCACTGAGAAAAATTCTAAGCTATCAGAAGAAATGGAGAAAATGAATCAGGAGCTCAAAAATGTGGAGAAGTGAGACCCTTTTGCATCATTATGCAGTATATATACTGTGCACTTTTGATTATATACAGTATCTTAATCACCTTATACCTTTTAATGTCAACTAAACTACTGTTCTTCCACCAGGAAACAAAATAAGCTTAACAAGTACATTGAGGGCCAGAAGGAGAAGTTCACCCAGCTGGACTTGCAGGACGTTGAGGTGCGTGAGAAGATTAAACACTGCAAGAGCAAGAACAAGAAGTTGCAGAAGCAGCTGGAGAAGGACAAAGAAAAGGTGCGTAAACGTCTACATTTAGCATCTTCTCTCACACACACAATTCAGTGATTTTCATGGGAGCTTATATGATGACTGTAGTTGTGTCTTACGGCAACACAATATGTAAGCACAACAAGCCAGCTTTCCTGTTGGCCCGACAAAACAACTGCAGGCACAAATTTGCACTGAATGTCAACCAACACCATGACACTCTTCTACTTTTACTGTTTATTTTGTCCATTGGCCAGCACACACGATGCGCACCAAAGGACAATTTCCTGTTTATGGAAATTCAAACTATTATTATTACATTACATAATACAGTATTACAGTTATGTTGGCAAATTAAATACATATGAAACCAAGAGATTAATAAGGAATGAAAACGTTTTATTTATTAAATTGATTGATTCATTTTCATTACAAACCGTAATATTATAAATGTCTTCTTGTAAAACAGTATCAACCAATTTTATTTTGAAAATTATGCAGAAAAGTACATTAATTAATTTTAACTGCATATTGTCCATTTCATATGTATATATGTGTATGTTTGTGTATATATGTGTATATATTTTTAATGTATGTCTATATACACACACGCACACACACACATATATATGCACACACAGACAGATGTGTATATTTGTGTGTGTACGTACGTAATATAGTTTATACACTGGTGGCCAAAACTATTAGAACGGCATATTTAAGAGGTTTCAGTTGTTTTTGTTAAACTGTACACCAAATGGCAATAAAACAAATGAAATATCTACAAGTCATCTTTATGCTCTATAAACCATAGAATAGAGCCATTACAAGGAGATTTAGATTATTTTCCGTGGAACAAGCAAGCAAGGCCAATTTCACTGTCAATGTCACACAATCATGCTTCGCCTCAACCCCATCGAGCAAATTTGGGGCAAGTTATAAAAGAAAGTTGCTGTTGTATATTCAAAGGAACGCCTTTGGCATGAGTTGCAAAAGTTGCCTCCCATGAAGTTCTCAAGAAATATATATTATATATACATATATTTTTACTATGCCAGAGAGGTGTGCTGCTGTTATTGCTGCAAAAGGTGGACATATCGAATGTTAAAGTTATGTGTAACAGTAGGACTCACTTCACTTTGTTGTGCTTGGAGCAACCATCTGCATTTTTCCTGAACATTATAAAATGAATAATGATTTGAAGGCAAAAAAAGGTCAGTATTTATAGATTTGTCAGGCGTTGTAATAATTTAGGCCACCACTTGTTATTAAACAATATATATATATATATAAAATAAAAAATGTAAATGTTCCATTTATGAAAGTCTAGTTTACCTGATCACCAGAAGTATATCATCAAAAGTATTACAAACAGATCAACCTTCAGTTTTGCTTGACAATGGGACAGCAGCAGTGCAGGTCCTTATTAATTTGCACTACAAATTCATAACTGCTGACTGGCTCCTGTTAACCATCAATGCTGCATAAAAAGGTAACCTCTATAAACCAGGAGCTTGCTTTAATTAATCGCATTTTCCTTACAGTCAAAATGTTCTTGTAAAAACAGCACAAAAGTGTTTCACACAGTACATCACACTTTAATGACAACTGTGAGTAGCTAACCTAAGGTAACCACTAGGGGGCTGTGGAGTACCGGATAAGCAGATGGTCCTAAAGTCACACACTCTTTTGAACACTAACTACATACAGTACTGTGTCCCCTCCGTGTTCTTCAATTTAAACATGTTCATATTCCTCACTGACGTCGTCCACTTCTAGTGGGGATATCTTTGTTGAAAGAGAGGTGTCAGGGAAGGCAGGTAAACGTCAGGGGAGTTGTGTTCTGCTTTGGCCTGGCTTGTATTACTCTCCCAACAGCCATATTCACTTTTCACCTGCGGTTAACCCTACAAAACACTTGCTGCCTTTCTTCAGCCCTGTCAAGGAGCGGTGCCGCTCTGAACCAGGACCTGCGCATTCATACTTGACTACTGTTGTGTGTTTTGGCCAGCTCCTCAACATATACAGTACTTCTTCATAACTGGCAGCAGTTTTATTTCAGTCGACACCTGTTCTCTACAATTCTTCTGTGAGTACCCTATAAAGTGAAAAGGAATTATTATAATAGATGTGGTTTGTGTGTGTGTGTGCATGTGGCTCATTTCAGCTGGAAGAGGTGCGTGGCATACCCGCCAACAGTGAAAAGGCCATCTCTGAGGCAACAGCTCGCAAGGAAGAGCTGGAGAAGCAAAAGGGGAAAGACGAGGAAAAACTCAAGGAGGTGATTGACAGTCTGAAGGAAGAGACCAGTGGCTTGCAGCAGGACAAGGAGGTTTGAAAAGAATTCTTGTCCCCTAAACATTTTATCCAGGCATGGCCTCAACTTCATCTTTTTTTGGTCAGACCAAAGAGAAAGAGCTGATGGAGCTCAGTGTGGCTGTCAACGAAACACGCTCACGTAAGGACCTGGCCCAGTCGGAGCTCGACATCTACCTGAGCCGCCACAACACGGCTGTGACGCAGCTCAACTCGGCCAAACAGACACTTCAGACGACATCGGACACACTGCAGGAGCGCCGTGCTGCTATTAAGGAATTGGAAGTCAGCATACCTGAGAAAGGGAAAGAGTTAAAGAAGGTGAACACTTTCGTTACACAGTTGTAATGTACTTGTTGGCTCAGGAACTGTATTAAGGGAAAAACCTTTTTTTCCACTCTGCAGGATGAGGAAGAGCTGGAGCAGCTGATTAAGATGGAACATGAGACCCAGCAGACTGTGAGGGAAATGAGGCAGAAGGTGGACGAAGCCAAGAGCTCTCTGTCCTCCAAGCGCAGTCGAGGAAAGGTTCTGGATGCACTCATGCAGCAAACAAGGAGTGGCAAAATTCCTGGTATCCTCGGAAGACTGGTAGGGAAAATACATTAGTAGTTCATGTCTCTCATTTCACAGTCACTGAGCTGGGAAGTTTTTGGTGAAGACCAGCCTGTTTATCTGTTTGTGCACTAAATAAAGAAGCCAGTGAAGCAGGACCTTTCTGTAAATAGGTGCATTTTTTGTTATAAAAATCAACAAACAACACAAACATTGGTATTATTGTGCATTTTGTATGAGCGTTTTTTTCCTTACCACTATTATAACATCGGTTCTGTTTCTGCACACGGAGAGCAGAAGAATTTAACATAATAGAAAGTAAATCAGTAGATTGCAATATATTTTTATATATTTTAATAAAGAATAACAGCGTGGGGTCTAATTATTTCCTGCTTCCGGCTCAGGCAACTATTAAAGCAATTTTACATCACTCCCGTGTCCAGATAAGTTAATTTTTTTTTACTTGCAGGGAGACCTCGGAGCCATAGATGAAAAGTACGACGTGGCCATTTCATCCAGCTGTGGTGCTCTGGACCACATTGTGGTGGACTCCATCGACACGGCTCAGAAATGTGTCACGTTTCTCAAAGAGCAGAACATCGGCATGGCGACTTTCATTGGTCTCGATAAGGTAGGTACAGCTGACTTTTCAGAAGAAAAATGCAGAGATGCACATAACTCAAACTTGGGGCGGACACCCCCCCCCAATTTCCTCAGATGAAGGTGTGGGAGAAGAACATGGGTCCAATCCGCACCCCTGAAGACAGCCCTCGTCTTTTTGACATGGTGAGAGTGAAAGACGAGATTGTACGTCCAGCGTTCTACTTTGCCCTGAGGGACACCCTGGTGGCCCAAGACATGGAGCAAGCAACAAGGATGGCCTTCCAGAGAGACAAACGTTGGAGAGTTGTCACCCTCAAGGGCCAGATCATTGAAATGGCCGGTAGGCCTGCTGTTTCTCTCCTAAACTTACCTCACTTCTTGTTTAGATTATGGTTCATGTACTGTGTCTTTAAAGGAACCATGACTGGAGGAGGACGAGTAATAAAGGGTCGGATGGGCTCTTCTCTCAACACAGAGGTCTCCCAGGAGGTGGTATGTGAACAACCAACAAGGTTGAGGCTTTCTTCACATGCATTCTCTGATCATATCTGTGTTTCTGCAGCTTGACAGCATGGAGAGCAAGCTGAACAATAAGGTCACAAAGTTGCAGGGATGCCAAGAGAGGAAGATGCACCTCGAGGAGAACGTCCAGCGCTTGCGCTCCCAACTCCGTGACATGAAGAACACCCTGGAGAAATACGCCAACAGCATGACAGTGCGCACTACCTTGTCTTAATCATCATTACCAGTTATCACAACAGGCACTGTCACATTCAACTGGTGTCACTCTTTATGTCTCCCAGAGTCTGGCTGACCAAGAGAGCCACTTACAGGTTCAGATTAAAGAACTGAATGCTAATGTGCTGGCTGCTGCCCCAGACAAGAACAAACAGAAACAGATGGAGAAGAGCCTGGAGGGCTTCAAGAAGGGTGAAATGATCTTTTATGTACTTTACTTAGTAAATTATGTGTATTCCATAACTACATCAACATTTCCTGCCCCTTGCAGAATTTGAAGCAGCTTCAAGTAAAGCTGCTATGGTGGAAAATGAGGTGAAGAGGCTCCACAACCTCATTGTGGAGATTAACAGCCACAAGCTAAAGGCTCAGCAGGATAAGCTAGACAGCATCAACAAAGCTCTGGATGAATGCTCGTCCACCATCACCAAGGCTCAAGTCGCCATCAAGACTGCAGACCGGTGAGCAAGAAACAATCTTGTGACACCACGACACACAAATTTGTGTGGACACCATTGACACATCTTGGAATTGTCACATTTCTCAAAGAGCAGTACATTGGCATCTCACCTGAGATGATGACCTGGTGACTGACTGACTGCACTATACTGTATGATTCGCATGCCGGCGTGTGTTTGTGTGCAGCAACCTCAAGAAGTGCGAGGAGAGTGTGACTCGTGTGCAGAGTGAGCTGGAGGACAATGAAAAGTCTTTGTTGGAGTTCACAGAACAACTGAAGAAACTAGAGGATGAGGCGGGAGAAATCATGAAAGCCTGTCAAGAGGCTGAGGTCAGCATTTGTCTTCTGTCTACAAAAATAAGTGCGTGTCGATTTTGATGTTGCATAATGGTGTATTTAAAAAGTATTTGTTTTAAACAGTATAATATTTTTATAGTTTTTTTAGGAAGTTTTCATATTGCATGCAAATCAGTGTTGCTGCCAATCATCAACCCAACCCTAATAATACTAATAACTTTAATAACAACCAAGCAAGTCCTTCCAAGGTATATTTGTATGTATCAACTGCTCCAAATCAACCAAAATTTTTAATCTGGCTAAAAGTTGACAAACTTCTGAAAATCACGTAATTCAAGTTGAATTGACATTTTGAGTGGATATGCTGGGATTTCCAAGCACACTTGAATGCAGATAAGAATATCCACTTCTCTTTTTTGGTCTTTCTGTTTAAGACGACACTTTTAAGCATTGTAAATATGATTTGATGTTCGGAGTGTCAGTGAATGCACCTTGAGAATGAGCAAGTTTTGTACAAAGGGTAAACAAACGGCCTAGATAGATTTTGTGAGTTGAAGATAGAGGTCTCCCGATGCGATACCGATATTGCAGCCTTGAATATTGGCCGATACAGATATTTATCCAATATCATACATACTTTTATTATATATTTTGTCATGTGGAATATTGGAAAAGCAAAAATTGTACATAGTGTTGACTTTTGATATGACTTACAGGAAAAAAGAAAAAGTCTTGATCAATATTAATACATTATAGTATATATACTATATATTAGGGTCCCGATCCACATTTTTCAGAATAGTCTTTCTGATCCGATACGTTCCTCTATCTCTATCTCTATCTCTATATATATTTTTCACACAAACATTGAGTGAAAACCTCCGCCATTTCCTTATTTATGCATGTGGTGTATAGTTATATCCACAATGTAATAGCATCTAGGCATGATATAACGGCCTAGTTGGAGATACGTATATGATGTTGGAATTACACTGCTGTTGATTGTGTTCAGGTCAGATTGTGTGCCATGTCATGATATACATATTTTAATTTCAGTCCAAGTTTGACTTTTTCATAAAACTCAGTCATTTTGTCGTTATGGACAAGAGTGAGTGTAAAAGCCCTCTTAATGCCTGGGGTGTTCAGTGGAGGTCACATACACACACACACAGTATGTTATAGGTGTTAAAGCAAATCAGTGTAATATCTAATATGTTTTATTAATTTATGTTTTAGAATATGCTGTGGGCCAATGAAAAATGAGATGCTAGCTGAAAATGGCCGCATCATTTGGATAAAGCTATCGTAAGGGTTAGGAAAAGCATTGCAATGAAAGTAAGCTGAAGCAAGCTCCTTGTTCTGCAGGCAGAACTTCCTGAGGTGCAGGAACAGTACCAGACGGTGGTGAAGGAGATCAAGATACTACAGCAGCAAGAACACGCCCTGCAGGAGGAGTCGTTGAGTGTACGACTGCGCGTTGAGCAGATAGACGTTGCCATTGGGGAACACAAAAACAAGATCAAACACTGGCAGAAAGAGGTGGGTTTCGGCTACAGTGAGTTGGCCATTGGGGGAGTTCAACTGTGACCTCGGTTCTCTTGGTCTCCAGGCCAGCAAGCTGTCCCTTCATGCCATCGAGGGCAAACCAGAGGAAGAACTTCCTGCTCTTACGGCTGAACAACTGGATGGTATATCAGACCCCAACATCATTATCAACAAGATGATCACGTTGGAGACGCAGTGTGCTCAGATGAAGCCCAACCTTGGGGCCATTGCTGAGTACAAGAAAAAGGTATAAGAGGACAGTGTGTGCGCCTCTTTGCAACATTACTTGAATTTTTGGCATTGGTGTCTTCTGAAGCCTAATTAGATAGTTGCATAGTTTCCTCAACCAAAACCCCTCCTCTATAGCTTCAAAATACAGGGCTGCCTTGGGATCATTAGCCACACTATTAGCAGTGTGGAGGCAGCTGGGAAAGGCTCCAGCCCTTATCATGGCAAACTACATTTAAAATGATGAATGGTTGATCATGGAACATGTCACACGTGTGCAGGAGGAGCTGTATCTTCAGCGGGTGGCCCAGCTAAACGACATCACCACAAAGCGTGACAAGTTCAAACACGCCTACGAGGATCTGCGCAAACAACGCCTTAATGAATTCTTGACAGGCTTCAATATGATTACCAACAAGTTGAAGGAGAACTACCAAATGCTCACACTGGGGGGTGATGCAGAGCTGGAGCTGGTGGACAGTTTGGACCCGTTCTCTGAGGGCATCATGTTCAGGTGTGACATGTTTACTGTGTTTGTAGATATCCACAAGCATGTTCTAAGGCTTGCATGTGCCCCTGCAGTGTGCGGCCTCCAAAGAAGAGCTGGAAGAAGATTTTTAACCTCTCTGGGGGAGAGAAGACGCTCAGCTCCCTGGCGCTGGTGTTTGCACTGCACCACTACAAACCCACACCGCTCTACTTCATGGACGAGATCGACGCTGCCCTGGATTTCAAGAACGTTTCCATCGTGGCCTGTTATATTTATGTGAGTATTGCTATCAAACATCACTTTTAGCCCGCTATGCTATCATGACTTGATGCATGTGCACACAGGAGCAAACCAAGAACGCTCAGTTCATCATCATCTCATTGAGGAACAACATGTTTGAGATCGCCGATCGCCTCATCGGCATCTACAAAACTCACAACACCACCAAGAGTGTGGGGATCAACCCCAAGACCATAGTGTTCCAAGAGCACGACCCCTGCACTGCTTAGTTCTTATGGTTTGGATAATTCATGTTCATAGTCATTAAAACGTTTGTTGTAAATATTGTTCAGTATAAAGTGCTGCTATCTGAATAAAACCTTTTACATTTTTCAATGAATCTGTCAATTACTACTCATTGTCAAACTCATACAAGCGCAATCTAATGACACTTTTAAAAAATACAATTATATTGCTGACAGACATATGATTTAATAGTACAACTGTATTAACCAAAAATGAAATCTTTATATGCCACAAATCCATTGGGAGTACAAGCCACATATTCAAAGTTTTTCAGGGAGCAAAAACAGCCGCACATTTGAGGTGGTAAAAATTTCCTAAGAAAGAAATTCCCCAGACTTCCCTTGTTGAAGAAAATCCTACCTTCCAATAGAGGACAGGAAGGACTGAATTGTTTTTATGTGTTGCAGGTGCAGTGGTATTGTACATACTGTAGATGTGCCTCATACATTCACACCAGACAAGAATGGAAAAACTTTATTGGATGGAAATCAAGTTAGTATTTTGCAACATAAAACAAACACTGAGTGTTTAAAAAAAGAATACACATGACACGTGTCTGACACCTGCAGGCAGATGCATTCATTAGTCATCATAACCTAAATAAAAGGTCTAAAGATGAAATCAGATTTGAGAGGGAGGTGGTGAGGTGCTGCAGGAACATTTCTATCATGGAGGAAAAGTGGCACCACCATCTGTGCGCAAAAGCCCGCATCCCCATGTAAGCTGATCCCAGCCAAGTCCAGAAGGATGGGAGGAACTCGCCGCTCATGGCCTGATGGAACTGAGCGACACCGAGCAATGCCACCAGGAGAAGAAGCCACAACAACAAACCTGTTACGGGAGTAAACCACGAATCCTGCACCGAGTCTTCAGATGGGGTCTTGTGGGCCTCAGCAGCCATGCTGCCACACCGTGTGCAGCAGCACACCTTGGGGATAGGCGCCTCATCCAAAGCGCCTAGAGTGATGGCGGGCCAGTACTGCTCCAGGTAGTCGGCTGATCTCGGCGTGACCGAGAGGTTTAGGACGGAGGGCAGACTGGTGTTGGTGAACTTGTCTACTCGCTCTCTGAACAAATGCACCTTCTCAAGAAAGACCAGTGGCGAATCCTCCTCCTCTATGGATGATGCCAAGGACACCAGGTCCAGATGTTCCTCCTGGAGAAAACCACACTTTTTCACGAGAAATCGCATTCACCTCAAGTCAGTCATTTAGAAATACGGTGGTGCGCCCCATTCCTGTTTTTTTCTTTTTTTTTTGCATGTTTGTCCCACTTAAATGTTTCAGCTTATCAAAAAGGTCTCTTCGGCATCTTTGCAGAACTGTTGTGACTTTAACTAGGCCACTCTAAAGTCCTCATTTTATTTTTCTTCAGCCATTCATAGGTGGACTTCTTAGTGTTTTTTGGATTTTTGACCTGCTGCAGGACTGAAGTTAGTTTCGGCTTGAGGTCACAAACACATAACCGGACATACTCCGTCAGGATTTTTTGGTAGACAGCAGAATTCATGGTTCCGTTTATCACAAAAGGTCATGAAGCAGCCGAACAGCCCCAGACCATCACACTACCACCACCATATTTTGCCGTTGGTGTGAACGGGTCAACGTTACACTTTTAGGCCGCACGGTGGTTGAATTTTATTTGAACATGCATGTAAATGACATTGGAATACATCACTGAATACAATTGACAGGTCCACATGTCCAAAAGGAGTAGGAAGAAGCAAAGCTTATTAAATCCTACCCCTGTAGGTTTTCCCCTATTTCAATACATTTGTACACTTCCTGCAGTTACTACCTTTGTGTGCATAAGTAAGGTCATGTGACAGCTTGTTGAATAGTAGTCCTTGTCATGGTTAGTAATTTATACTGCTGTCCTGATGAATGATATTTGCAATAAATAATAATAGTGAAATACAGTGGTGATGAGTGGTGTATAACAATTGTAACACAACGTTGTTGCAGTACAGACAATGTTCTCACTAGGAATGAAAGGTTCCTAGTACAAGTATAAGATAATAGTAACAAACATAGCATGTTTGTATTTTTTCACAAGTATCTCTTCTGCTATTACCAAATAGCAACATTTTCTTTTTACTTAGATTCAAGGATAATCTGTTTTTGTCCAACCATCTTTTTAGAGTAATCATTTCCTCTCAAACTTTTCTTATTAGCTCTTGTGTGTTTTCTCCAGAGCAAAAAGCCATGGTGAATCTGCAAATAGTACTAGCTTTAGGTGTTTTGTCACTTTGCAGATGTCGTTAATGTATAGATTAAATAATTTTGGTCCCAAAATTGACCCTTGTGGTACGCCACATAATATCTCTAAATTTGTAGATGCATATTCTCCTAGCTTCACATATTTCCTGTTTGCAAGGTAGCTTTTAACCCAGTTCAGAACTAACCCTCTAATTGGAGGAGTTAGTTCTGAATGGAGGAGTTAGAGGACAAAAAACAGAGGAATAAGAACAAGATGATGAAAAAGAAGTGTTACCAAAAATGTGAATTATGAAAAAATAAATCAGCATACCCGCGACCCTAATGAGGATAAGCGGCATAGAAAATGAATGAATGAATGGAATGAAAAAAAAAAGGGGGCCGCACGGTGGATGAATGGGTAGCATGTTGGCCTCATAGTCAGGAAGTTCTGGGTTCAAATCCCCAATGGGCATCTATGTGTGAAGTGTGCATTCTCCCCGATAGATCTTGGGGATCATCAACATGTTTTCTAGCAAAATTGAAACAAGCCTTCTCGTTCTTTTTTTTCAGCAGTGGTTTCATCTCGACCTTAACCGAGGCGAGTGGGGCCTGCGGTTCTTTGGATGTTGTTGTGGGGTCTTTTGTGACCTCTGGCTGAGTCCTCGCTGCGCTCTTGGTGTAATTTTGGTTGGCCACCCACTCCTAGGAAGGTTCCATTTTTTTGCCATTTGTGGTCAATGGCTCTCATTGTGGTTTGCTGTAGTTCCAAAGCTTTTGAATTGGCTTTATAACATTTTCCAGACTGACAGAGCTCTGTGAATCTGTTCATCTGTTTTACCAGGGGGGCAATCACTTTTTCCACAAAGGGCCATGTAGGTTAGGTTTCTTTGTATTCCTTAATAAAAAGTTGAATTTAAAACTGCATTTTGTGTTCAGCTGAAACATTTAGTGTGACAAACATGCAAAAAAACTAAGAAATCAGGGAGTGGGCAAACATTTTTTCACACCACTGTACCAGTACAGATAAGCTCTTTTACATATTTGACTTCATGCTTGTGGTAGAACTTTGTTTGGTGGTCTGTGATTGCACCATAGTTGCTTCAAAAGTGAAACGTTCCCAGGCAACGCCACAGCTTAAGAAACCCACCAAAGAGAAGACAAATGCACGTGAATGTGAAAGTATATTTTTATCAGTCGTTACTGGACAACAACAGCCAAGCAGTGGATGATGTAAACGCGGCTTGTAGAACACCTCCGCTAGCCTGCTAGCGCTAGCCTGACAACCAGGCTAAAGGCTACACTGCAGCTACGGTTCCATCGACCATCTTACATTATCATGCGTTAGTACCTGTACATTTATACTTTATGTGTTTAGACAGTGTGTAAAGCTTATTTAAGACAGACAGGGAGGGTTCTGGAACAACATCTGAGAATGTCAACAGGGTTTGGCTCACATGCATGTTTTGGACTTGGACACAATGGAGAATCAAAGTACTCTCCCACTGTGCTGCCCATTAATAAAGTCAAATAAGACGGATTTGTAAAGATGTACCTTTCCTGATGTTCCTTCGCAAGTTTGGCCTCAAACCAAAGGGAACGCAGCCATGCGGTGGTACATACCTGCATCTCCTTGACCCTTTGGATCAGAGGGTCGTAGGCCCGGAACACCTCAGCAGAAGCTTTCTCCAGAACTTCTAAGTAGGCCTGTCTCTTCTTGGCCAGCACCACATCCAGGGTGTGAAAGAACTGCATGACTTCCTGTTGGTCCTTTTTCAGCAGATTCTGGCAACCAGCTTTCTCCTGCTCCAGTTGCTCACCCACCTTACACATCTGACGCACACACACACACACACACACACACAGGGACCATTATGACGGACATTCTGCAAGGTATGTGCTCTACTAAGCGTTTAAAAGCAGAGGTTGTGCATCAAGAACATCCTCTGATTACTGGCCTGACCGTTGCCCATCTCTTCTCAGAGAGTCGGGTCAGCAGGAGGGAAGGGGTCTGCTTCTCTCTGTCAAAAGCTGCCCGCAGGTCATCGATGGTGTGGCCCTGGTGCCTACCCACAGTCAGACACAAGCCACAGATGAGCTGGCGGTCCTGCATGCAGTACATGTTGAGGGGCTGCCTGACGTGCTCCGGACACAGGGGGTGTCTGGGCTCGCTCTCCTTCTGGTACTGACACATGCACAACGAGAGGATTTAGGAACATTTAAAGTCTCTTACTTATGCTAAATCAACTTTTTACTGATGGTATCAGAGTAGCACGTGTTCCTAGAGCAGTGCTTCTCAAATAGTGGGGAAGGTCCCCCAGGGGGCTGCGGTGAGAGGGGGGGTGTGAAGCAGGAAGTACTTTCAGTGTTACTGTAAACTTGGCAAAATGTCCAAATTGATCACACTCAGCATGCAATTTGACTCCTGAATACTCCTGTATGCTTCACAGCTCTCCATTTCCCTGCACTTTCCTAGTTTCATTTTCTTGTTCAGTTTGTACAGCACAAATAAATAAAAAGATTATCAGTTTGTCAGCGGTATTTCAAATGGGGGGGGGGCATGATTTCTGTCCCCGAGGGGGGGCATGACAGAAAATAACCGAGAACCACTGCAAGCAATGTGTGGTGAGGTTCATGGCTGGTGAGGTACTCTTTTGAAGTTTTTTTTTCTTTTTTGCTCATCTAGAGGATAGCAAACAAAATATACTACAGTAATTCCTTTTTGATTGAAAAATGTCTACAAATTGCATTCATAACTTCTTAGTCCCGTTTATTTTATTTTTTTAATGTGGAAAACGTTTCTGTTCTTTTTTCTCGATATGAAGTACATGCAGCTTTTCCTTCTCCAGAAAAAGTTCTCACACTTTTCTGCTAAAGTCTGATCTTCTACTGGTGAGCTTGTAGGGCTGGGCACATCACTGTCACGTTAAATTGGGCAGTTTTACCTTGATAGCAATAAATCCCCCACCACTGTAAATAAGTGCAGAAAATGCTAATTAACTTTTTTTGTTGATTTATCGACCAACTGACACACATTGCTTGGAATGAAATATAAAAGTGTAAAAAGGTCATACGCGCTAATACTTTAGCTTTAGCTTAGATTACGGCACACATTTGCTGTGGCATCGTTTCCATAAGCTTCTGCAATGTCACAAGATTTATTTCCATCCGGTGTTGCATTCATTTTTCACCAACATCTTGCATTGATGACGGTTGATTCTGACCGCTGCACAAAACCTTCTCCAGCACGTCCCAAAGATTCTCAGTGGGGTTAAGGTCTGGACTGTCTCATGCTCCCTGAACCCCCAGTATATTCAGGTAGTCAGCTGACCTCATTCTTTGAGCACATAGTGTTGCTGAACCTAGACCTGACCAACTGCAGCACCCTCGTGCTTATTTGCTTACTTAAACCCCGGTGATTACTTTTTGTTGGCCAGGCAGTGTATTAACATTCAAAATAGTTGCATGAATTGAACAATGTCACAGAGAACAGGAGAAAAACTTTGAGCCCTGTGAAATTAGTTTGCTTTTTTTCTAAAATGTTCTTTATTTTTATTGAATTTTTTTCAGGTTTTTACACTCATGTTATCGCCATAGATTGCGTGTGTTTTGTGTCAATGAATAAAAAAGCAGTTAAATAAATTCAAAAACCCTTACATTTATTGATGCAATACGTAGTTGCAGATGTAATGGTTACAGCTTCATTAACGCAAGCTATTTTTATGACACTCTCATTTTATTACCACTATTAGACAGGATGTGTGCCACTCATATAAACATCTTAAACTAAGGCCTGGAGCTCTGCCAACTATCTGTGAATCCTCTACAGACAAGGGAACTGCATGTTTAATCATTTAGTTTTTCCTCGGTGAAAAGAGTACGCTAGTATGATGGTGCAGGTACGGTTACAGTAATGTTAGCACTGTAGCTCACATAGTGTTGGTAACATTTTTGTCCTCCTGTCCCACTCCTTAATGTTATGGAATGTACAGTATCATGTATAATGGTATCTATCTCATTGGACAAGTGCAGCAGGTCCTCAGGTTACAAACAAATTCTGTTCCTAGACTGATATAAGTCTAGTCTTGGTGGAAGTCGAAACCTATACCTTAATTAACTCTTAAGTCACTTTAAGACTAAACCGTAATACACAGAGAACTACTCCTTTTATGCCTGTGGTTGTCTTCCAGGCCCATCTACTTTCTTAAAATGCTGCCCCAAGTTCATCTGGTAGGCTAATCTTCTCTCCCAGATATCCTTGTAACAGCGCTCGGAATCCATGACTCCTCTAGCATTCATTAGCATTGAATATAACAATATATATATATTTTATTACATCTCACGAGATGAAAACGACAAGATTTCTCGTTTAAAAAAGGTCTCCTTGGAACTAGGCCTGGGACGATAATTAATAAATGAATTACACAATAAATGTATTGCCATGTGCATGCCTTTCTGTTTTCCTCATTTCCCGCCTCCAAACAGGCAAGAAGAGAGCTCACTCTGTGCATTGGTTTCAGCAGCTCCATCTTGAGTGTAGCAACGCAGGCACACCCTGTATTCTCGTGCTACACGCCACATGTACATTTTCACCGACGCATTTGTTACTAGTTCTTGAGAGGGTCTCACGTATTTGAGGCAAAATTACTTTTTTTTACACTCGTGGGAGCACTTTCATAACCATAAAATGTGGTAACACAAAACCCCGTAAATATAAAGTCCACATGTATCTGTAAAAAGTGGAAGAAGTAAAATGTAATTTCTTGATTTGAAACCCTGAAGTATATTGAGGTAGTGGCATGATTTGCAACATAGGCAAGCAACTATACACGGAAAAAACTAAAGCTCTCAAGTATGAAAAGTATTACTATTTTGATTTCAGAATCGACTTTAGACCAAGAAGAGCTGGTATTGGAGATATCGACATCTTAGTATCAATCTGCACATTACTAGCATGCTGTCTTTAACGTGTTTGTGGCAACTTCACGGATTCTGTGCAACGCAAGTCAATTATTTTCTCAACCATATGATTGGACGCAGACGTCAGCAAGGTGGAGGTGTGGTACTTGTATGGGCAGGTTTTATTCAAGATGAGCTAGTTGGACCTTTTCGGGTTGTGACTGTTATCAAAAAGAAGGGCGGCTATTTTGGCCGCTAAGATTTTATTTATTTTTTTCCAGAAATGTTTGTTGTAAATTTTGAGTTTGATTATTATTCTCACTTTAACAGGGGAAAATAAAGTGACACGTGAAAATCTTTGTTTTTCATTTAGTAGCATAATAATTCTGCACACTAATACTTAGGTAATAAGTACACATAGATAAGAAAGCCGCCACTTAAAAGTTTATGTTTGAGGGTTTGTCAACATTTTGGATTGACCAAGAGCACAGTAGTTGTAGAATAACAAAATTATTCCTCAACAATACAACCTGCCTAATAATTGTGTATATAAATATATGCGACCTGACCATTCCATCCCTGCTGCAGTTGCATTGAATACATATCAGATTTTATATCTACATACGAATGAGGCCTGAGTCATGAGCATCTGAAAAACTATAAATTGTGCTGTTCACAATGACAATAAAAAAAATCAGATACAGGTCACTTGAGCAAAAAAATTGGAATTGACCTGCAGTGTGAACATAGCCTTACACACTATAGCTCCACACACAAAATGGCGTGTTTGCAATAGGATATATTAAAAACTGTTTACATTCCAGCATCAAGGCTATATTTGGACAACACAACACTGCGGGACCTCAGAGACTCAATATGGGACATTTAAAATATGGAAGGAATATTCAGACAGACAAGTGTTTACCAACTTTTTCGATGATGGCCAACAGGGGCACGTTGACGGGAAGTCTGTGCACACCCGTCTGGGACAGTTCCACCACGGTGCGACAGATGGGGCATTTCAGTGACTTGTGGAGAGGGCGCCGGATCGTGTGGTTAAGCGATACTTCCAGCACATTGTCCAGGCAGCCCTTGCAGAAGGTGTGAGAACACGGGAGGACGCGTGGGTCGGAAAACAGCGAGTAACACACGGAACACGTCAGGTCCTCCTCAAGGGTGTCCATTCTGGAAATGAGGGGGCGCCAAGACTGATGGAGAAGACAGAGTGGATTAAATGTGTCAGCCCCAAATATACACTCCCTAGACACTTCAGTAGGTACACCCGGACGTCTACTGTAGTTCAGTCGTTCCTAAACTTTTCACAATTGTGTAACCTTCAGGGGCCGCACGGTGGCTGAGTGGGTAGCACGTTGGCCTCACAGTCAGGAAATCAGTGTTTGAATCTCCATTGGGCATCTCTGTGTGGAGTTTGTATGTTCTCCCCGTGCGTGCGTGGGTTTTCTCCGGGTACTCCGATTTCCTCCCACATTCCAAAAACATGCATGTTAGGTTAATTGGCGACTCTAAATTGTCCATTAGAGTGTGAATGTTTGTTTGTCTGCCCTGCGATTGATTGGCGACCAGTCCAGGGTGTACCCTGCCTCTCACCCAAAGTCAGCTGGGATAGGCTCCAGCATACCCACCACTCTAATGAGGATAAGCGGTGTAGAAAATGGATGGACATTTGACTTGAAGCCGTGTAGGCCCTACTCACACTCTAAAAAAAACCTTTTGAACATGATTAATCGGTTAATTAATGTTATATTAAATAATTCTAGTTCAAAAATGTGTATTATACATGGCCAAATTTTGATACGTGTTACATGAGCACTGATGAGTATTATATTAATAGCCTTATTAGATAGTGTTCATCCAACATCTTTTGTTTTCTTGTATAAAAGGGACCATGTCTCACAGCTGGCCTGGGAACCCCTTGGTTTCCTCCCGATGGAGCTGGAAGAGGTCACTGGGGACCGGGAAGTCTGGACTTCCCTACTGAAGCTGTTGCCCCCGCAACCCGGACCCGGATAAGCGGAGGAAAATGGATGGATGGATGGATGGATAAAAGGTACAAACTTGTAGTTTCAAAGAGTAGGTATAAAAATTGTGTTTTGCTTAAAATATGGTAAATAGAAATGGTCAGTTTGAAAGACCTGAATAAGTGAACTGGTTTCAGGGGGGACTGATCAGAATTGGTTGAGAAAAGTGCAAATGGTGGTCCAAAACATTTATTCTTTATTTATGTTGTCCATATAGAAAACTTCCACATGGAAATCTAAACACTTCCGCATTCTTTTTTCTCCAAGGCCTTCTTCACTCACAGACTGGCTCCAATCAAGCTTTTAACCATTACTGCCCTCTGCAGCATAGACTCTGAATTACAGCTAAGCTTATCACCTGACTGATCCTTCTAAGGAAATTCCCACACCGTAGGGCACAGAGTAAAATTATTTGAAAAAATAAATAGTCGCAGATGATTTGAGCATTTTGTCTACGACTGTTCAAATCGGTTGAGAAATGTGAGAAAGACAACGTTGGAAAATGGCCCGTTGTTTTGTGTGACTTTTGGAAAATCTGAGAATGTTTTTGAACTATCCGAATAGACAGCAAACTAGTCCTGAACGATTTGATGTTTTAATGGTTCGAATTGATTGAACAATGGTAATGGTTGAATTTTATTTGAACATGCATGTAAATGACATTGGAATACATCACTGAATACAATTGACAGGTCCACATGTCCAAAAGGAGTAGGAAGAAGCAAAGCTTATTAAATCCTACCCCTGTAGGTTTTCCCCTATTTCAATACATTTGTACACTTCCTGCAGTTACTACCTTTGTATGCATAAGTAAGGTCATGTGACAGCTTGTTGAATAGTAGTCCTTGTCATGGTTAGTAATTTATACTGCTGTCCTGATGAATGATATTTGCAATAAATAATAAAAGTGAAATACAGTGGTGATGAGTGGTGTATAACAATTGTAACACAACGTTGTTGCAGTACAGACAATGTTCTCACTAGGAATGAAAGGTTCCTAGTACAAGTATAAGATAATAGTAACAAACATAGCATGTTTGTATTTTTTCACATGTATCTCTTCTGCTTTTACCAAATAGCATCATTTTCGTTTTACTTAGATTCAAGGATAATCTGTTTTGGTCAAACCATCTTTTTAGAGTAATCATATCCTCTAAAACTTTTCTTATTAGCTCTTGTGTGTTTTCTCCAGAGCAAAAAGCCATGGTATCATCTGCAAATAGTACTAGCTTTAGGTGTTTTGTCACTTTGCAGATGTCGTTAATGTATAGATTAAATAATTTTGGTCCCAAAATTGACCCTTGTGGTACGCCACATAATATCTCTAAATTTGTAGATGCATATTCTCCTAGCTTCACATATTTCAAATGGATGGATAAATAAAAAAGGAACGTGACGAGGGTAAGTTTGCATTTGAAAAACATAAAAAGTCCCAAATCAATTGAGCATTTTTTCAGACAAGATTCAAATAGTTTGAGAAATGTTACAGATAGTGTACTTGGATGGCCCATTCGTTTTCAATGGGAAAATTTGGGCATGTGTATACATGTCTGAATATCACATTCCCGAATGTGCTGAACAATGTTGACCTTTGAAGGATTTATGTTGAAAAATGGGCCGCACGTTGGATGACTGGGTAGCACGTTGGTCTCACAGTCAGGAGGTTCAGGGTTCAAATCTCCGATTGGGCATCTCTGAGTGGAGTTTGCATGTTCTCCCCGTGCGTGGGTGGGTTTTCTCCGGGTACTCCGGTTTCTTCCCACATTCCAAAAACATGCATGTTAGGTTAATTGGTGACTCTAACTTGTCCATAGGTATGAATGTGAGTGTGAATGTTTGTATGTCTTTCTTTGTCTATATGTGCCCTGCGATTGACTGGCGACCAGTCCAGGGTGTACCCCACCTCTCGCCTAAAGTCAGCTGGGATAGGCTCCAGCATACCCGCAACCCTAATGAGGACGAGCGGTATAGAAAATGAATGAATGTTGAAAAATGTAGGATTTAGACAAAAACGAAAAAGAGTAACAAATAGATAAAAGACATGAAATCACACTACATAGATCTTTTGTAATAGATGAAAGAACACAGTGCAACATTTTAGAACTAAACATTCAAACAATAACACTACTAATAATACGGATTGTTAATTGTGTAAGCGTTTTTTTACAACAACAAAAAATCAAAATGGCCCTCGACGTCATTTTATTTCTTAGCATGTGGCCCTCTGTAGAAAAAGGCCGGGTACCCCTGTCAAGAATTGTGAAGATTGCAATAAGCAACAAAAAAATTACACGGGTTTATGATGCTGACTAAAGCAGCTTTTGTAATAGGATCAGTTGTTGCATTATGTAATCTCCTCTAGTTACAGTCAGAGATATTAGATCTTATTATTGTACATACCCACTTGTATATGCACATAACCAACCATATACATTTGTAAAATTCAGTATATACATCTGTACTTATCTATTTGTAAATTTCAAATTACATTAATATGTCGAATGTTTCAATCTATCTTCATATTCATATACTATATCCAACTTTGTAAATTTCTGAACATAGTCGATAGTAACCTGTATATTTTGTTCATAGTACATTCATTTGTAAATATTACAAATATTCAACGTTTCTTTCTTTTGCATTTTATAATTGATATAACTTTACTTTAATACCCATATCCTGCACCTTTGCTGCTTATTGCACTTCTGGTTAGACCTAAGCTGCATTTTGTTGCATTGTAATTGTACATGTGTGAGGACAATAAAGTTGAATCTGACCTAATCTTATTCTAGGCGTGGAAAAAAGGTGAAGTGTGTGCAGGCAGGCTGGAATGGGTGGAGAAAAGTGTCGGGTGTGATAGAAGAGTTTCAGCTAAAATGAAAGGAAAGGTGTAAAACTATGGTGAGACCAGCGATGTTTGGTTTAGAGACAGTCCCGCTGAGAAAAGACAGGAGGCAGAGCTGGAGGTAGCTGAGATGAAGATGCTGAGGTTCTCTTTGGGTGTGACCAGGATAGACAGGATCAGGAATGAGCCATCAGAGTGACAGCACGTGTTAGTTTTTTTTACATGAAGTCAGAGAGGCCAGATTGAGGTGGTTAGGACATGTCCAGAGGAGAGATAGGGAATATATTGGTAGAAGGATGCTGAGCTTTGAATTGCCAGGCAGGAGGCCTAGAGGAAGACCAAAGAGGAGGTTTATGGACGTAGTGAAAGAGGACATGAAGGTAGTTGGCCCAAGAGAAGAGGATACAGAAGACAGAGTTAGATGGAGGCAATTGATTGGCTGTGGCGACCCCTGAAGGGATAAGCCCAAAGGAAAAGAAGATTCTAGAACGCAGTTGTTCAAACAAGTCTCCACTGAAAACGCTCGAGCTAACGCTGTTTATTAGCAACAAACTGAAAACGTCAAAGCTATTTGAGGGCAGTAACGAGTTAAAAATCATAATGTGACGATAGTATCGCATTATTCCGAAATTTTATTAAATTGTATTATTTAGTGGACAGTTAGTGTAACCCCCCCCCCCGGAAAAACTGGAACGTGGCTAATTAACGTAAGGCTGCGAATATTTGACATCTACATTAAATTGTTTTTGTAATATTATGTGTTGATGTGTAGCTATAGCTATCATCTCAGAACTTGTTCAACTTCGAGGCATGTTTGAAATTCAACAAACTACATGTACTCACCGTCCTTAGTCCAAACAAGAGAGTGCCTCCATTTCCGGGGTAGTTTCATGACGCGTTCACGACAGTAAGAACATTTCTATATCCATTTTCATTGGAGTGTCACAATGTTGGCCTTGCTGAAACACTCAGTGGAAACCAAATAATTACGAGTGTCTTGAAATGTATCAGTGATTAGACAATTCGCATTTTAAATTGCACTGACCAAACATTTCGAGAGCTGTGATGCGTCACATGTACTATACCGCGCATGCGTAAAAAAGTTTACCCAACCAATGAGGTTTCACCCAGTCTAAATTTGAACAGTTGCTCAACCGTTTTTGTTTCAACTGCCCACCATACTTACATAAACAAACAGGCCACACAAACACTGGGTTCACTATTTATTTTCTCAGACAACCTAAGCTGTGGACTACCTACCCCCATAAAAGATCTGGGTTCTGTGTGATAGGTTTTTATTAAGAGTTGCAAAATCACATTCCTGCTTACGTGAAATTCTGGGGGGGAAGAAACACCCTTATGTCCAACAGAATAAGTATGAGCACAAAGTGTAATTGTCTTTTTTTTATTACAGTGTCTCAGTGGGTTTAACACAAAAACTGGAGGTACACTTAGCTTGAAGGAAATATGAACAAGGGGCTATAAAAGGACTCCCAAGGTACTGAAGATACATAATTTAGTTAATTATATTTATGTATTCAAGGGTTCCACTAAGGCCTTTGCCAGTAGGACACCCTAGGACATTGAAAAAGGAGGGCGGGGGTAGTTTAGCTGACCTCGACTAGCCCATATACTTTACTGCAGCTCCTAAAATAAAGTTGTTTTCTCAGCTATCAACATCTTGATTACTCTTGAAAGACAAAGATTTTGTTCAGGTGATGCATATTGTAGAGGTGGCTGACAGGTCAAACTTATGAAATCAACCACCCTATCTTCAGAAAGATGGGAGACCTCACTTTGCAGTATATGTGCAAATCCATACAGATTAATTTTTGCAATTGAGACACTAATGGGCGTAAAGGAAGGGGAACATGTAACATTTAAGCACAGTTTACTTAAAAGAAAATTACACTGTATCCACAGCCTAAGAAAACTAAAAGACCCTAAAAAAAATCTGTGCCATATTTGAGTACATGCAAAGGTTATGAGATTCACAATCCTACATGAAATGGCCATTTTTCACTTCTCCGTTTCATGACAATTAGTCAAAGCTATGGCAACAATTCTGCAAAGCAGTGATATTTTTTGCTGTAATTAAAAAGAATTGTTAAGTGTAACTGAATATTTAGTTAATCATAAGAATTGTGTCAATTTCACAGCATGTCTGGTGGCATATCTTTAGGGCTGTGTTGTGAGGGTGGCTTGATGATCGCTGTCAATCACCTTGACAGAAGCATTTAAAGTAAAAGCCAGAAATAAAAAAAAAAACAAAAAAAAACTATTGCATAAAAAGGAACACACTGGAGGCAAAAAGAAAAAGCCCCGAAGCCACCAAATGCATCTTAATATGTAATGCACCACATCTGTGCATCTGCCAATAGCAATGTCCAGTGTCAATTAATACTAACTTAACAATAAATGAAAACAAAATCCTTGCAATGACAATTTGTTTTTTTTCTTCTTCTCGTATCCAAAGTTCTTTCTTTCAGGAATTTGAGGATTAGCCTCAAAGGCCGAACTTCTTTCATGAATTCATTTTCCAAACCTCGCTGCATTTCTCAATTGTTGTCTCTTCAAGATGTTGCATTTGTAGCTTTCCCTGCTCCGCATGCGTTCGCACACTTACAGTCACGCACGCAGCCAAGCACACACCACCCACCCGCCCATTCTCTCACACACGTGACACACGCAGTCGCACTCCTGGCCCCGCCCCCCAGGGGGAGAAGAGGATGGTGCCCTGTCGGGACGTCTTGTTGGGAGGAGATGAACCTGGCTCCTCAGCACTGAGTCCAGACATTCATACACAATGGGTCCATTCACACACGCCTGATAGTGTGGCCGATTAGGGGAAGGGCAGAATGAAGGTGGCACCCTCTAGTGGGGAGGAAGGTGGACTTTTGATGATTTGTGGTTCATCACAGTTCATAATTATAGTTCGATGCTTGTCTGTTTTTTGTCGTATTGTTAAGCTTTCCAGATATCTTGGGTCTCCTCGGGCAGACATGGACGACCGCTCCAATAACCAGTTATGTCGGCATGTCTCTCCACGCTTTCGATGAAGGCGTTTTGCTTTTTTTTGGATTTTTTTGGGGGGGTTTTGCGCAACATGTAGCCACTCATTCTCACTCGCACCCACTCGCCAACTCAAACTTCATTTGGGCTGGTTCCCCCTGGAATGCCAAATGAAATCCACACATTTTTCTCTCAGATAAGATGCAGCCATGGATCCCACGAGCCAAGCACAATGGATCAAATATCTCTCACACTCGCTCTCTCTATTTTTTTATGTTGAACAGACTGCTGCATCGTGAGCAAAACTCCAGAATACCCCAGAGGCTGTCTAGAACTGGAATCCCTCAGCTGGCACGTTGGCAGAGTTAAAGCCATAAGTTCCACCCTGGATGGTTTCGGGGACCAGGCTGTTGTCTTCATCAATCTGAACCACAAAAGCATAAAAAGGGTGTAAATGACAAGGAGCAAACATTACACTAAAAATATTAACTGTGAGTGAAATCAGGTGATACAAAAGCAAGACAGGCAACCTCAATCTGTCAAAAACCCAGAAGTTTAACCCGGACACTGTAAGTGAATGAATAAAAATAAGCTAAAACTAAGAGACTAAGCAAGGCTAAGAACAATAAAACAAACAGCTGATTAGGGATTTAACAGTATTGATGATTAACTGCGACAAAACTCAACTGTTAGTATTACCGTTTCAAATTAAAATTGTTGCAAATGTGCCTAATTGCTTAATAACCGTACTTCGATAAACTCACGGACCCGAGACACTGCTTATTTACTGAAAAAGCAGTCGTTAGTTACGTTGTCTATCACTCAAATCACCAACTCTCATGTAAACTAAAGCTCTTAAAAATGCATTGCACTATCACATGTCCCTTTGAGCCCTGTAAACAGAAGAGTGTGAGTAGTTTGCAAATTTGGGGTTGGCCATGGAAAGTATATTGTGTCATTTTTTGTTAGACTTCAGTGTGTGTGTATCAGTACTTTTTAAACATTTTAAGCACATTCAACGATGCTGTGATAATATTGATAACCGTAATAATTTGTCACATTTATCGTGGTATGACATTTTCACATAGTTAAATCCCTACAGTTGTTGACATGTACAAAATGTATCAGTAATTAAACCAACTTACATCATCAGATGAGAAAAACTGATCAATAATTTGATATGCTAGCTTGTAGATATCTCCGTTTTCATGATTCTGCAGCTGCTCCACTTTCTCCAAACCTGGACAGATAACCACATGAATAAACCGTACAAATACCAATATTAAAAAAAGATTAAGCCAAGATGCACATAGAACAGACCTCCACACTCTTCAATGAGATTAGCAATCTTTTCAGCCTCGTCGTCAGCCATCTTTAGGATATTGCTAAGACCGTCCAAGACCACTTGCACAACCTGGGCGTCCTTCACCGTAAGCAGGTTGCAGAATGGCGGGATCACCTGCTTGTCAATCAGATGCGCCACCTGACGGTAGCACAAATAAACCAGTTAATATGGCTGGCTATGTATAAATGAATGAATGAATTTTATTAACCTGATCTTTTCTCCCACTTATTGTAAGGTTGCTGATGGCCCAAGCTGCTTCCTTCTGGGTTCCAAAGTCCCCCTAAATCAACATTTCAAGTTATCATTCTATGTTCTGAGGTTTTTAATGTTAATATTTTAACCTAACAGGGGGCGAGCCCTACCTTGTCGAGAAGGTGAATAATCTTGGGAACAAGTTTAGCATCAATAACAGCCTGAACCTGTTGCTGATTTCCTGCTGTGATGTTTGACAGGAACCACACTGCCTCCTGCAGAAAAAAAGCGCAAATACAGGAGTCAGATATTTGCAAAACACACCAACAGTGTGTTAAGTACAACGAGTATGAAGTGGATCAGAAATCCAGACATCCAAATTCCAGTTTGGATACCTGGCTGAGACAGAGCGCTGTTGGTGGTTTGAGAGTGGTGTTGAGGCTCTCATCATTGTCCATGTCACAAACAATGCGATACAAGCCTCATTAATTGTCAGTGAGTGGGCTCAGATGCACTCCTTTATCAACAGGGCTGATTCTCAGCACTCCCTTGGCCACCAACCCACTAATACAGCCACACAGTCAATCACACACATACAAACTACCATCCCTCCCCCCCAACTCGTTAAATAACTACAATAGGTATACAGAATGTATTTAACAAGATACCTCTTCGTCGTCGTCGCAGTTCTCAATGTTGTATATTCCTGAAATAATCAGCTTTCCCCCTAAAGCTTACACGCAACTTTCACATGAGCAGAAGTCTCAGCTTTCATCACTTCCAGCCTACATCATGTTGAACAAGTCAGAGGTGTCGAAATGAGCATGTGTACCTTGTTGATTTTCTCTTTCGGGTGCGACAAGAGGGCGGGGAAGTGGTTGAGAGCTTCACAGTTGAGCACAACCTGTGTCTGTTCATCTGTGCCAGTCACTATGTTGCCCACAGCCCTCAGGGCAGCAGTCTAGACGTGAAGCAAAAACATGTCAAGATTCCACGGCGCGGTAGCAGTAGTAACAAGTGATTAATAAAATATCTACAGGCAAGCTGTGTTAATCGTTAATACATCATTCATTCAAAAAGCAGAATAACTTTTTTCCCCCTCCTGTACCTGGACTTTGACCTCCTGGTGGCTGAGCAGTGGTACCAAAAGGGGAACGATTCCAGAGTCAATAACCATTTGGATCTGCTCATTACCGGCGTCTGTCAAATAGGACAGAGCCCACACGGTGTCCACCAAGATCTGAAAGAGCGAAGAAATAATTCGATGAAAATTACTTTGAGCTTTGTTAGTCAGTGAGCCTACTTAAATGGTAGAACCCAATGATTTTACTCACACTGACGTCTGTGTGGTGAATCAGCACACAGAGGGCTGGCAGGATCTATGGACACAAAATAGAAATCATTAGGTGGTGACAAAGTGATATTGTGGTGTTTTTTTCTTTTTTAGACACAAAGAGACTGTTGTCTTTGATTTTCTGTAACCTCTCTGTGATACCATGCTATGAAAAATATATACTTCATACTTCTGACTCCAGTAGTTACAACCATAGGATATTGATCGAATGTAATAGTCAATTGAATTAAGAAACCTATTTTTAATACTCCAATATAAATTACCTCTGATATCACAAAGTAATGATGTTGGTACAGTGCAGGTCTTTATTGTACAAAAAATAATTACATAATGATTTGTTCAAAATAATAGCAGTCCAATGTGACTAAACAGATTAAGTACTGTTATTAGTATATTTCTATCGCAGTAGGTGCAGTAGATTCTCAGAAAACAAACAAGACCCTGCATTCATGATATGCACGCTCTGAACGCTGTGCAATTGGGTAATTAGTTGAAAGGCGGGTGTTCAAAAAATAGTGTGGCATTCAATCAGTGATCAATTTTGTAAAAAAACCAAAACAAAACAGGAGTCCTGTTTATGTAATTAAGGAGGCCCATAATTAGGGTGAAAACAACACTTGTTGAACATGCATTTCTCTTCGAAAGCCTGACAAAAATGGGTCGTTCAAGACATTGCTCAGAAGAACAGGGTGCTGATTAAAAAGTTGATGGGTGATGGAAAAACTTATGAAGTGCTAAACATTTTTGCTGTTCAGCTAAAGTGAAATGAAGACCAAAACACGTGGCAGAAAACAAAAGACAACTATCAAAATGGATCAAAGGATCAGCTCCAGGATAATCAAGTCTGGGGTTACCTGTAAGTACTGTGAATGTGAGAAGAGGTCTGTGAGAAGCTAATCTAGTTACAAGAATGCCAAAGTCCCTCTATGGGGACAGCGGCAGAGGCATGTGCAGAAGAGGTTACAATTTGCCAAAAAAACACAACTGGCCTAAAGAGAACCGGAGGAACATTTTGTGGACTGAGAGTAAAATTGATCTTTTTGGCTCCAAAAGCCTCAGACCTTTTGTGAGATGTTTTTCCTACTATGGTGTTGGGCCTATTTATCACATACCAGGGATCATGCATCAGTTTGCATATCAAAATACTTGAAGAGGTCATGTTGCTGTTGCAACAAGACAGTGACCCCAAAACACTAGTGAACAAGCAAAATCTTGGTTCCAAACCAATAAAATAAATATTACGGAGTGGCATTCTCAATCCCTGGACCTTAATCCAATCAAAAATCCAATCTTAATCAAAAATGCGGTTTCTGAAGCAAAACCAAGAATGTTGCGAGTGGAATAACAGCTGAAAGGTGCCACAAGATGTCACACAAATGTGAAGCAGTTTTAAAAAACTGTGGTCATACAACTAAATATTATTTTAGTGGTTCACTGGATTGCCAAATCATAGAAACAAAAACGTTTGTACAACTGCTATTTTTTAACCCACCCCTTTTAACTAATTGCCCAATTGTACAGCCTTAAGACACGGCCAATTGCTGGGCCTTGTTTGGTTTCTGAGAATCTACTGCACCTACTTGTTTGCCATGTAGCAACAAATATATACTAACAAAATTACTTAATCTGGTTAGTTACATTGGACTGCTATTATTTGACACTACTGTATATGGTAAAGTGAATATGAAGTGGACTATGACCAAAATAAACATATTGATCATTCAAATTGGGTGTCACCATGCCCACATCAGATTGCATTAAAACAAATTATGCACAGCTGGAGAAAATCGCTTCTCCTGCAGGATAACTCAAATTTAAGATTCTGTGTGCACATTGATGCACATTAATATCATTATAGGTATTGTTCCACAAAGTCTACACACCTCTTGGATGGTCTCCATAGGCGGGGGAGGGTCTTTATGGCGGCACAAATTGACCATAACCCAGGTGACATTGCGGAGGAAGGTAATTGGGATGGAGGGACTGATGAATGACAGTAGTGGCTTGACAACCCCTAGGCTGATGACGTAGTCTCTGCATTGCGGCCCATCGCCTGACAAGATGGCACAAACAGCTGTCAGTTTGACCTTTAATCCCTCAACTGACACCAAATATTGCTCACTGGATCAAGTCAAGAGCAGCTCACCAATGATGTTACCCAAAGCCCAGACCGCCTGTTCACACACATTTTGATGAGGGGACTGAAGCAGCCTCAGGAACAGTGGCACAGCATCTGCATCCAGGCCAAGGCTTGGTTAGCTCAAAAACAAGCTGTCCAATTGCATGCTCTATAATTACTGTGTATTTCCTATACAACATAAAGGTACACCTACACAATCTAATGAGATCCATAAAAAGTGTTAAATACATTCTGCAAAGATTACACACGATCTAGTTGTGTAATGAACAACTTCTCCAACTTACACGGTACTGGTACTTTTTATGTGGCGCACACATTTAATATGAAAAGGTTTGGTTGGATGTTGTCTTTATTTTTTGTTAAAGCATTCAAAGTTGAATTGGTGAAACAGTTGTAAAAGTAAATCAATAATCCAAAATACACTTTAAAAACAAAGTTTTTGTATTGATTTTATTTAATATCAACGGTATACCTAATGTTAACAGACCCTGTAATAAAAATAACATGAAAATGTTAAAATGAGACCACGTTGTTCCACTTACTGGACTGCACCACAGCTTGGGTCTGCTCTGAAGTACCAGACGCAATGTTGGTTAGAGCCCAGGCCGCCTCAAACTGAAGAGAAGGGCTAAGGAAGGGCAAACACAAAAAAAAGACAGCTGAAGGATATGTTAAATATAAACTGATTACACGTCAAACATTAAGGTCACACCCATGAGTAATTAGTGTACTGCCATTCCTGGAAGGTAAAAGCTGGAATGCATTTGCACACTTGCATCACTATTTACATTTTTTGATGACAAGATCACTGCTGGTGTTTGCATATAATTGAAGCATGCAAAACTGGCTGACTCAGAACAAAAAGGCTATTCTGTATTTAACACAGACAGGATGTAAGACAACAAAAAATATTTGATTTAACACCCTTCTTACTTGTCATCTCTGTCCAGACAGTGGACCAGAATAGGAAGGATCCCAGACTTAATTAGGTCATCTATAGGTGGGTTGCGGTCACTGGACAATAATTTCCTAGGAAAACAGTGAAAGCAGACAACAGTCCATCATTTGTGCACACTGACTACAGAAGAAGTCAAAACAACGAAAGAAACCATTTCAGTAACAAACCAGAAATAACACTATGTTCACTTTTCAGTATGTTGTCATATGAGTGGTAATTGATAGGGGTGTCCTGATAAAACTTTTTCACTTCCAATGCGTTTTGATATTGCAGCTTAGAATATTGACCGATACTGATCAATCTGATATCAGCACGAATCAAACATACTTTCACGACCTTTTTTGTAGCGTGGAATGTTAAAAAAGGCTTGATCAAGTAATATATACACTTCACGCATGTGGTGTATAGTTTCATCCACATTGTGGTGACCACTAAGTATTGCATAGACAGGGGCTGGTCATCTTTTCTGACTTCTGTCATTTCATGGGAGTTTATCAAGTTTTGCAAATGTCAAACCATTTGCAGAACAAAAAGTCAAACAGTGGATGTTTCAGGAAGAAATGGTGTTGTAAAAATGCTTCTTCAAATGCGCAATAAGTTTGGTTGTACTAAACTTCCCCCACGCTGTGCCACCATGAGAAACTTGCGCAAGACAAGTGCGGGACTTACATGAAACTTCATTTTTAGACTTCAATGAAAAATACACGGCAACTCTGTTTTTTGCTGAGATCAGCCTGACCTCCATTATCAATAACAGATTGAGACAGTCTTAACTACAGCAATGACAACATAGCATGAACAGGTTTGAAAAGGTCATAGTGTGCTTATCTTCATACTCAATGCAAACTTACAGAAACATACTCTATGTGTGAGTATGTGTGTGTGTGTATGTGTCCGTGTGTGTATGTGTCCGTGCGCATACCTGGCAGCCTGAACAGCACTCAGCTGGACACCCTGGTTGTCACTGGTGGCGTTCTATAATAAAGTAGAAGAACAAATACTTTAATACACAAAACAGAGTGTTCTTCGGTTGTGAACAATAAACACGATAGCAATGACAAATATTAAATAAAAAAACAACTTACTTGCACTATTGCTTCAAGGGAGGTGTTTTGCTGAAAAGAAGTATTTTGGAAAGTAGTTAGCCAAGGCCAGAAGAAGAGCTTTTACACATGATGCCATCCCATTATGATTCATAAAAAATCCAAGATACTCTCGCTATGCTCATCTTTTTGCCTAGAAATGCCTTCCTCAAATTTAGTTTGCATGCAACAAAAATGAGTCACATTTGGATGAGGAACAACACTGATCACAGTAGAAGTGTCTTTCCCTCAATTTTAGTTAGCCATGGAAATTAGGACTGATGTAACACGCGCATCATAACATTTTGCTACATGTAATTGATTGTTGCACATTTATTCATTCATTTTCTATGCCGCTTATCTTCATTAGGGTCGCGGGTATGCTGGAGCCTATCCCAGCTGACATTGGGCAGGAGGCGGGGTACACCCTGGACTGGTCGCCAATCAATCGCAGGGCACATATAGACAAAGACATACAACCATTCACACTCACACCTAAGGACAATTTAGAGTCGCCAATTAACCTAACATGCATGTTTTTGGAATGTGGGAGGAAACCGGAGTACCCGGAGAAAACCCAAGCACGCACCGGGAGAACATGCAAACTCCACACAGAGTTGCACATCACAACAAAATAAAAGCCGGTACACCTTAAAATTATTATTTTTTACCTGAAAAAAAGTTAATATACTGTGTAACTGGATATACTGTACTGTATATCAGGGATGTCCTGATCAACATTTTTGGAATCCGATTCCGTTTTGTTTTTTTAATAGTCTTGCCGATCTGATCCCTTACCAATCTTTAACAATAAGCTTTTGTTTTAAATTACAAATAAAAATAGCTCTTCAAAGCATTAAAAATAATCCAACCAAAGTATTGTTGAATTTACTTTTTTTTATTACACAGCATGACCAACAATATTGTTTGGCTTTTGTAACAAACCTCTGAGAGTCATGTGCCTAATGAAAATAAAAAAAGTGTGCGCAAAATACTGAGGATTGTGTTATAAGATGCTGTTTAGTGCATGTGGGCAGTGGTGGTCAGCATGCTGAATAGAGCACGCATTTGGAGTCAAATGTGTAGAATAATAAATAAAATTTAATTAAATAATAAAGTGGAACATTTCTATAATCCAACTACATCGATCTGTGTTCGCCAAATTACCTTTCCAGACGACATATTGATCTAACGGCCACTTGATAGGTCGATTTAATCGATACTAGCAAATAAAGCATTTGATTTAAGCACTGCAGGGTTTTACATGGATGTGTGTTTTTTATCTATTTTAATGAAAGTCAATTAGTCATGCCTGATGACTGGGGCCCACGGATGACGTCATGTGACACTCAGCGTGCACACACTGTTAGAAATGTCCGTGTGGACGTCTATCCATCCATTTTCTTCCGCTTTTACGAGGTCAGGTCGCGGGGGTACCAGGCTAAGCAGGGAAGCCCAAACGTCCCTCTCCTCAGCCAATTCGTCCAGCTCTTCCCGGCGGATGCCGAGGCGTTCCCAGGCCAGCTGAAAGACATAGTCTCTCCAGCGTGTCCTAGGTCTTCCCCGAGGCCTCCTAACGGTTGGACGTGCCCTGAACACCTCCCCAGGGAGGCGTATGGGAGGCATCCTAACCAGATCCTCGAGCCACCTCATCTGGCTCCTCTCAATGCGGTGGAGCAGCGGTTCTAAGCCGAGTCTCTCCCGGATGACAGTGCTTCTCACCCTATCTCTACAAATATGCAAATTTGTATACAATATGCCGTGTATTTTTATTGGTATACATGCCTTTTAGCTAAACTACTTTCTATTCATTTTGGTACGGGGTGTATAATGTGTGGACCACAAGTCCAAGTTGAAGCCTTTCAAATTAATGGATGGGAGCGTCAGGACAAGAATAAAAGGTATGTAGTGAGCGTTAAGTTTGTGGACGTTGGTGTTCTGTTTGAATGGGAGGCTTGTTTTTAGGGAGCCAATGTTGTTCTGGCCTGTGTGCCATTTTTTTGCAATGATAAGCATGTTGCTCATACACCTCCTAGCTTTAATATCGCCTGTGCAAACGTTACAGTATGTAGGATATTCACTTTAATCTATCTGCACATTAAATTTTATTCAAATCTGGTGAACTAATCATTCAACCTGTTAATTCATTGTTTTTAAATTAAATCTGAGTGTTGGTTGCTCTTTATTCAAATAAAACGTGAATGCATTTGCCATGAATTGTTGTTTACCTGTTTGTTTATATCCATAATTAATGTATACCTGATTCTCTTACAAAAAGAAAAAATAATTTAGGAAACTTCACCTGCACTGTCCAGTATCCAGGTATTTATTTGACAGTAGGACAGCTTGAATTTTTGGCAAAAAAGTTACTGAATCGATTTAAAGTAACTGAATTGTATCATTCTAAATGAACCAATATTGTCCTTGAATCGAATTGGCAACCACAAATCATCGAATTGTTATTGAAACGAATCGTTACACCCCTACATAGTCTACATAAACTACATAGTCCCCTACATAAAAGGTCAGGTACCAAAAAGAGGCTCAACATTACACTCTCTGTTGAGAGCAATTTCTCAGCAACTTTGCCATTAAATTAACAGTTTTGCCAAGTTCTCGGTTTATGTTCTGATGGTTGTTAAATGTTAAACAAGTCATAAAAATTGTTCTGTTATATATATTTAAAAAAAAAAAAAACAATTGCAGATGCAGCAGCAGCACGACACAGCGGCAGCAGTCTCATGCAGCCCACCACCACAGCTTCAGAAATTACAGGGGAAACTCTGCATGATGTATGCAACCAGCAAAAATACCACAAAAATAGCATCACTAAAAAAGGAGATAATATTTTCAGACCATCATCCCAGATTTTTCTATTTAAACAAGAGGTGACTGGTGCATTGTATTTTTTAATTAAGCCTCCAGTCCAGAGGACTTTTTCCACAAAAGACTATGTAGTTCTACGTGATGACTCAGAGCCGCATGTCATTGTTGATATACTGTTAAACGATTTGTATTCCACCCTCTCAATAGCAATGAGCAGTTACCTTGACTGTATCTCCAAACTGCTGAGTCGCCTCTTAATACTCTGCCTCTGCTCTTTTGCTTAACAAGAGATGCTTCATTATCAATTACTAGGAGTGTGAAAATAAAATGTGTACAGTGTGTGTATGTATGTATGTGTATATACACATATATACAAAAAAATACATATATATAGGCTCGAAAGCCTACTACCAATTAAGCATATTAGGTGCATCTCTGTAATGTGTGTTTATACATATATAAATATATCACACACACATATATATTCACACACACGCACACACAGACACAGACACACACATATACACTGCTCAAAACAAATTAGAGGAACACTTTGAAAACACATCAGATCTAAACAGGGGAGAAAATGATCTTGAATATCTTTCCTGATAATAAGTAGGTGATGTATTAGTAACAAAATGATGGCACATAAATTTATAGAAATGAAAATGATCACCCTATAGAAAGGGGGGCAATCAAAGACACCTCAAAAACAAAAGTGAAAAAAGGATGCAGCAGACTGGTCCATTTTGCCAAAATGTCATTGTAGCAACCCAAAATGATTCTCAGTAGTTAGTGTGGCCCCCACCTGCTTGTACGCATGCCTGACAAACCCGGGGCATGCTCCTAATGAGACGACGGATGGTGTCCTGGGGGATCGCCTCCCAGATCCCTACCAGGGCATCACTCAGCTCCCGGACAGTCTGAGGAGAAACCTGGCGGAGCCGGATGGACCTAAACATAATGTCCCAGAGGTGTTCTATTGGGTTTGGGTCAGGTGAACGTGGGTGCCAGTCAATGGTATCAATTCCTTCACCCTCCAGGAACGGCCTTATACTCTAGCCACATGAGGTTGGACATTGTCGTGGACCAGGAGGAACCCAGGTCCCACTGCACCAGTGGAGTTCTCACAATGGGTCCAACGATTTCATCCCGATACCTAAAAGCAATCAGGGTGCCATTATCTAACCTGTAGAGGTCCGTCCCTCCTTCCAGGGATATGCCTCCCCAAACCATCACTGACCCACCACCAAAACCGGACATGCTGAATGATGTTGCAGGCAGCATAACGTTCTCCAAGACATCTCCAGACACTTTCACGTCTGTCACATGTGCTCAGGTTGAACCTGCTCTCATTGGTGAAGAGCACAGGGTGACAGTGGCGTAATTGCCAATTCTGGTGGTCTATAGCAAATGCCAATTAAGCTCTAGGGTGCTGGGCTGTACGCACAGGGCCTATTACAGGACGTCAGGCCACCCTCATGGAGCCTGTTTCTGATTGTTTGGTCAGAACCAGAGCCTGCTGGAGGTCATTTTGTAGGCTCTGGCAGTGCTCATCCTGTTCATCCTTGCACAAAGGAGCAGATACCGATCCTGCTGAGGGATTAAGGACCTTCTACGGCGCTGTCCAGCTCTCCTGGAATCTCCTCCATGCTATTGAGACAGTACATATTCATTTGCCATTCTGGAGGAGTTAGACTACTTGACACGGTACTACGTGTACCGCACCATGCTATCAACAGAGATGTTGATCCAAGCCAAATGAAAAACTACAGCAGTACAAAATCAGCCAAAAGAGATGAGGAGTCAGTGGCCTCAACCTGCGATGCACACCTGATGCGCCTGTTGTTGATTTCATTAACATCAAAGCAGCTGAAACTGATTAAGAACCCCCTCTGCTACCTAACTGACCAGATCAATATCCCAGAACTTTGACTGATAGGTTACCATACTCTGATTAAAAAGTGTTCCTCTAATTTTTATTACACACACACACACGCACACACACACACACACATATATATATATATATATATATATACACACATCTTCTTTTCCTTTCAGCTTATCCATTCAGGAGTCGCCACATCAAATCAATTGCCTCTATCTACTCCGTTTTCTGTATCCTCTTTTCTTGCGCCAACTACCTTCATGTCCTCTTTCACTACATCCATAAACCTCCTCTTTGGTCTTCCTCTAGGCCTCCTGCCTATGTGCTCATTCCTGATCCTGTCCATCCTGTTCACACCCAAAGAGAACCTCAGCATCTTCATCTCTGCTACCTCCAGCTCTGCCTCTGTCTTTTCCTCAGCGGCACTGTCTCTAAACCAAACATCGCTGGTCTCACCACAGTTTTGTACACATTTCCTTTCATTTTAGCTGAAACTCTTCTATCACACATCATAACACACAGACGCTTTTCTCCACCCATTCCAGCCTGCCTGCACACGCTTTTTCACCTCTTTTCCACACTCTCCATTGCTCTGGACTGTTGACCCTAAGTACTTAAAATCCTCCATCTTCTTTATCTCTTCTTCCTGTAACTTTACTTTTTCTCTTTTGTCCCTCTCATTTACACACATGTACTCCATCTTGCTGCGGATAACCTTCATTCCTCTCCTTTCCAGGGTAAACCTCCACTCCTCTAGCTTCTCCTCCACCTTTTCCCTGTTCTCACTACATATCACAATGTCATCTGCAAACATCATAGTCCATGGAGATTCCTGTCTAACCTCGTCCGTCAGCCTGTCCATCACCAAAGCAAACAAGAAGGGGCTCAGAGCTGATCCCTGATGGAGTCCCACCTTCACTCGGAACTCCTCTGTCACACCTGCAGCACACCTCACTACTGTCTTACAGTCCTCATACATGTCCTGCACCGCTCTAACGTACTTGTCTGCCACTCCAGACTTCCTCATACAATACCACAGTTCCTCTCTGGGCACCCTGTCATAAGCTTTCTCCAGATCTACAAAAACACAATGCCGCTCCCTCTGACCTTTTCTGTACTTCTCCATCAAAATCCTCAAAGCAAATACTGCATCAGTACTCTTTTTGGACATAAAACCGTACTGCTGCTCCCAAATGCGCCCGTTTGCCCTTAGTCTAGCTTCAACTACTCTTTCCCATAACTTCATTGTATGGCTCATCAGCTTTATTCCTCTGTAGTTGCCACACATCTCAACATCTCCCTTGTTCTTAAAAATGGGCACCAGCACACTTCTCCTCCATTCCTTAGGCATCTTCTCATTATCTAAGATTGTTAAAAACAACCCGGTCAGGAACTCTACTGCCACCTCTCCTAGACACTTCCATACCTCAACAGGTACATAATCAGGACCGAGTGCCTTTTCATTCTTCATCCTCTTCAATGCCCTCCTCATTTCTTCCTTACTAATCTTTGGTACTTCCTGGTCCACAACAGCCGCCTCTTCTACTCTTTGTTCTCTCTAATTTTCCTCATTCATCAACTCTTCAAAGTACTCTGTCCATCTTCCCATGACACTACTGGCACGAGTCAATACCCTTCCATCCCTATCCTTCATCACCCTAACCTGCTGCACATCCTTCCCATCTCTGTCCCTCTGCCTTGCCAACCTGTATAGATCTTTCTCTCCCTCCTTGATGTCCAACCTAGCATACAAGTCATCATAATATACACACATATAAAAAGATTGAAGATTATATAAGGTTTTCCTCTTTTTCATATATATATGTGTGTGCGTATGAAAAAGAGAAAAAACCTAATATTATCTTCAATCTTTAGTATATATACACATATATAAATGTGTATTTATATTAGATTATATACACATATATATGTGTATATAATCTTTAGGTATATTATGTGTATATACATGAAAAAGAGAAAAACCTAATATAATCTTCTTTATAACAAACCTTGAGCTACACTAATAAAAGCACAAAATAAAGTATGAAAAAGAGGAAATTTTTAAATGTCCGCAGCAACTCAGACTTTACTTTGAACAGTATAGTTTTTTGTAGGTAAACATTTTTAACAAGACATAAGCATGTCTATTGTCACTGCCTCACTTCAATACAGTTTTAAAAAAAAAGACTAAATTCTAGCTCGCGAATGAAATGTTATATTGAATATACATAGCCATTACCGATCGGAAATCTCCATCGACGTCGGAGTCCTCACATATGTCTTCCTGAGGCACATTTCTTCTCTTCAAGAGGTGTTCATCTCTTTTGTTCTGTTGAGTGGCAAAGGAAACGTTATGCATGTTCACGCTTGCTTTAGTCTAGGAATCTTGCACATTGGGTTTAACATAACACAGAAAGCAAATCACCTTTCGGAGCTCCACCACGACCTCCGTCCTCTGTCTTCTCATAGTCTGTGGGCACAAAGGTAATATTAGCAAGAGCACTGGCCCGTGTCACAGTGGGCACTTCGGTCAAATCCCAGGTTGCTTTTACGCAACTGTAACACTGCTTCAAGACTGCTGCGATGCAGCAAATATCTCATTTTGACCTCAAGATTCAGAGGTCAAGGACCTCAAAGCGCTCCAGACGAAGCAAGCAAAAATCATGGTTGCAGACTACAATAAGGGTGTTTTGGATTAGAGCTGTATCAAATTTGACATGCCACGATAATCAAACACATTAATCAAACAAAATGGAAAAAAAAAGTGATCCATGAATTCAGCATCTTTGTCTCAGTATGTGGAGGCGGGGCTACCAATAAGTGGATACATCTAGCAGCAAGTTAGCAAGCCAACGCTAATATAAAAGGAAGGTACAAGAGCAATGGTTTCCAAGAATAAAGACACAGCCCCAGTGAGGGAATATTTCTGTTTCAAAAAGAAAGAAGAAGGTGCGGCCATGAACACACAAGCTGGTATGTCGCATTTGTTGGAAAGTAGTGGCGGCAGAAATGAGTATCCTCCTTAGGGTGGCTGGACACACCCTAAGAGATAGGGTGAAGAGCTCTGCCATCCGGGAGGAGCTCAGAGTAGAGCCGCTGCTTTTTCACATCAAGAGGAGCCAGGTGAGGTGGCTCGGGCATCTCGTCCGGATGCCTCCTTGGTGAGGTGTTTCGGGCATGCCCAGCCGGGAGAAGGCCCCGGGGAAGACCTAGGACACGCTGGGGGGACTATGTCTCTCACATGGCCTGGGAACGCCTTGGTGTCCTCTGGGTGGAGCTGGAAGAGGTCGCCGGAGACCGGGAAGTCTGGACTTCCCTACTGAGACTGCTGCCCACACGGCCCGGACCCGGACAAGCGGAATAAAGTGGAATGGAATGGTAGTGGCGACGAAAGCGGCACAGAAAATGGATGGCGGTTTGGATAGTGGCGATGAAGATCCTGACCAGTTTTCCCAACAGAGAAAAAAAAAACTTATTCAGAGAAGGTACATGTCACAAACAGCAATACCTGAATTGTATAACCAAGTGAAAGATGATGTGTCGAATGACATTAAAAACATTGCATTCTACTCTGCCAACATATGTGGCAACGTGTGTTTTTTGTTTTTTTGCTTGTTATTTTATTCAAGTGCATTTTTTTTATGTCAATGTCAANTTTTTTTAATGTCAATGTCAATTTTATTTTCATGGAGGTTTTTTGTCTTTTGTTTAATTTATTGTTTAATTTTGTTAAAAGGACTTTGACATTACAATTACAATAAATACTCCTGAAAAATTAAATTGCACTGCTTTTGATGTAACATGTACTCATTATGCCATACAATTAAACATTTTTCTCAAAAAATGTCAATATCAATTATCAACAATATTTTTTTATTTTTACCATTATATGGTTATTGAGAAATGTAAAGCCAGTGTAAACTAGCTGGGTTAGATTATTTCAGCGGAGTATGCTAAAACAGCTGTGTGAGTGCCACTCAGACTGTACGAGTTGTGCTCTAGTGCCTGATAATGGGCGAGTAATGAGCGCCAAAATTCATAATATAATGAAGAACTAACAAAACAACAAATGAAGTTGTAAAATTTAGGTTGCAGGAAAAGTTATGAAAATAAAGTGAAAACATGAAGAGAAAAAAGTCATAATTACAAGAACACTAATAAGATGGAATTTTAAATGGTTGGAAAGACAAAAAAAAACAGAAGAAATGAATAAACTAAAAAAAGCTGTAATTTTACAAAAATCAAGCACAAAAGATACTATAGTTAATATTTTTTAATTAACTAGTAATATGAGGTAAAATAATGTAGTAGCATGGAGATGAGAATTATTTTAAATTATTTTAAAGTCGTAATATTATGATAAACTTAGGTTAAACTTGGGGAAAGTTAGGTTTGTGCAAAAGTTATATTATGGGAATAAAGTCATAGTATGAGAATAAAGTCAAAATATTAAAAAAATATATAAAGATAATTTAAAAAGAAAAAACCAAGAGCAAAAATGGAGAAAAGGAGCACAGGATTCAGTTGATACTAATAATACGCTTTTTTACGTGGTATAACAAAGTCGAGATTCTGTTTTTCTTAGCATATCTACGTGTGTTGCTTTACAAAAAATCAAATGTCCCTTGCATCGTTCAATTTTTCACTATGTGGCCCTCGTTGGAAAACGTTTGGACACCCCTGCCCTAAAGGGAACAGACTGTTTTATGTCTGTAGCGGTAATGCTAAAGAGCTGTGTTTGTCCACTCCATGTCTCTGTCAGTGTGACTCCAAGGCTACGTTCACAATGCAGGGTGTGATTACCAATTCTGATTTTTTGTTTAAAATCCACAACAACACAAAGCGTCTGGAAAGTGACCTGCATGTGCAAAAGCACGGCATCACTCGCATTTGCATGTGTTTACAAAAGTAAAGACTGCTGCAATGTGTGCTCCAGTGATGTGTGACACCATTAATTTATTTTCTGATTCGATAGTGGGTAAAATTCAGGCTGGTTTTGTCTATAACGATTCTATAATATGTACAAATTTACCTAATATGTCCGGTAAATTTTTAAAAGGTAGTGTACAGTGTTTCAAGAATACAAGACATTTTATAAATGTCTTGATTTATTTTAAACCCCAAAGCATATTGCGGTAGTAGGGTGATTCATTATTTATCCAAGCTAATATACAACATCAGAAATACAAAGGACAAAATCATATCTAAAGTACAACTATTGTAATTTCAGAATCGACTTTAGACCATCAAGAGTGTTTTTTTATTTTAGGTATCAACTTACGAGCATAGACAGTATCAAAAGTATCGATATTTTAGTATCGATCAACACATTACTAGTAGGCTCTCCTTAATTGGTTTGTGGTAATTCAAGGATTTTGTGCACGAGAGTCAATATTCCCCTAATGATGACCAAATGATTCCATGTAGAAGATTAAGAAGAGGGCATGAATTTTGGTATGGCAGTTTGTAGACAATTTGCTGCGACGTCTGTCTGTTCCAAAGTGCATGAGACATTACACTGGGGTGGTGAGACATTGCCGAGATCTGCTTTTGAAAAATAATTTTTTGATGGGAAGAACTACTTTTGCCTACATAGGTGAGTAATCTGGAACACTTGCAACACACTTTTCTATGACTGCCTACAATCGGCCAGTACCTTTAAAGTCTCGATAAGCACAGCAATACACGCATTGTGATGACATGTCTGATATCAACCTGAACATACTGCAGTCACATCGCAAACATTAGAAAAAAATCCGTATTGACCTGCAGCGTGAACACAGCCCAAGATTCGCTACTATGCGCTTTACCAACTTTGTACACATACGTTAGGCCTGTAACAATAATCGAGTAATCAATCAATAGAAAAACAAAGACGATAATTCTGTCGACTAGATAAATTTACACGTGTGTGCATGCATGCATGCTTTCCTTGTCTCTTTTTAGCTGGAGACAAGGTGATGAATAAGAAGAGGGTTAGCATATGTCTGTGTGCGTTGGTGCTACAGTGGAATCAACGGAGACAGTGACCCATCATCTCAAGACATTCAACCTTTTTGTCCCAGTACGTGGAGGCGGGGCTACTAGAGAGTGGATAATATGGATGCTCCGATCCACATCTCTTGGCTTCCGATCAGATTTTTTAATAGTCTTCCCGATTCGATACAGATCCTTATTTTTTTAAATAATAAACTTTTGCAGCCTGCAATTAACTGGCGACCAGTCTAGGGTGAACCGCCCTCCCACCCAAAGTCAGCTGGGATAGGTTCCACCATACCCACAACCCTAATGTGGATAAGCGGAATAGAAAATGGATGGATGGATGAATAAACTTTTGCTACAAACATAAATTTGTGTACAATGAGAAAAACTAGGATGCTGCACTGTGCATGTGCTGAGGAATGTCTGCCCGAAGGACTGTAAGTGCTCATTGTTCACATGCAAATAAATGGCCAATTGAAGTACAGCCATCCTAAAGTGAAATTATTCAGCCGCAATTACAATACCTTTAGGGTAGGACTAATAATTTGACATGGTTATAGATGAATTTGTGGTGTGATTTAGAATATATGACCTTTTTTTTTTTTTTACAAACTCTATTCAACAATAGTAATTTATTGCCGGTCCCTAGCAACAACCAGCAGTTAGAGCAGCACTTCTCGTGCAAGCTCTCAGTACATAAGGAGTATGGCATTGTGAGGGGGATCTATTACTGTACTGAACTACTACTACTACTGCAGCTACAGAGCCAAATATCCAGCGTCCAAAGCGAAAGTAACTTCACCACTGTACACCGTCAACATGTCTGCATGGTAGTGGTGCGTTCTTCTTCGTCCGGGTGGAGGTAGTTGAGCGGCAATCAGCTTTGAGGCGCATTACCGTAGCACCAATTTTGTGGCGGCAGTCGATCTTATCCGATCTTCAAAATACAGCGGATGATCAAGAAAGGAAGTTCTTGTAATGCTTGGAATGACCGAAGTACAGAAATATACTATTAGTGTTACAAAACTTTATAATAAATGTGCCAGTTACTCCATAGCATGTATACAAAAACAGTGTTGGATGTTTTTGGAGGTGTTTTAATAAAAAGGCTTTGCAGGCTAATGGGCATAAGTGTGTCCAATGAGGTATATTAATTAGCTGTCTGTTCTTTTTAGTTGTTTTCTTATCTTTGGAACATGTATTGTGGATGATGGGCAAAATTCCCAAAAAGTGCAGTTTTCCTTCAAGATGTATAGCAAAGCCTGGCTCATATAGCTATTAGCAGGTCAGAAGGGGGAGGTTTTTCCCCTTCACGAGGTAATGAAAACCTGGAATTCCAAAAGCAACTGATCAAGTATTCGCTCAAAAGTGGAACAAAAAAATTCATTCATTTTCTATACCGCTTATCCTCATTAGGGTCACGGGGATGCTGGAGCCTATCCCAGCAGACTTTGGGCGAGAGGCAGGGTACACCCTCGACTGGTCGCCAGTCAATCCCAGGGAACAAAAACAAACGAGATTTATTAATAGATTTTTTTTTCATACGTTTAGTGCTCATAAACTGGTTTTAGGGACACAATGTAGCATAATCATGGTCCTTAATACCTAATTCATACTCAAAACGGACCAACATCATCCTTTTGTACTCTAATTGTATTGTGCTACTGTACCTATTAAGGTGAGAGTACATTGGAACAGAGTAAACTGGAATCATCTGCACGCACGTCCATGAGTAGAGTGGGTGGTCATAGTACAGCTGAGGGGAAAATACTACAGGTGATGTGAGGTTTACTAGTTTACATAACGCTTGTGACGGTGGGTAGGCTGAAGCAGACAATGCCAACAACTTGTCAAACAGGACCAGTCTACCAGTATCCATGTGCATTCTTAACACCATGGCTGCAAAAAGGACCCAGCGTCACTTGATGTTGTAAATCAATAGCATTACATACAACCCCCATCGATCAGCTACATTTACATCGTTTTTAAAACAGTTTTCTAGGGCGTTTGAACAGCAGCTGATTAGAGGCACCCTTAGGGGTAAATGATCCCCGCTATTGTTATTTATGCTAAAGACGGGGGAGGGGAGTTGCGAGCTTCCAAGGCTAGCCAACGAGCTTAAAAGGGAGCTAGCTAAACTGCACTCCCGATGTGACGTTGCTACGCCGCAATATTAACTCCACAATCCTCGAGATATTCATCGACATCCACATTCATCTCACTTGTATGGGATTTCCAGTGGATATTAAACCGTTTCGCCAAAGTACTAATCGAGATTTTTAAAAACCGATCGTTTAAGCTAGCATGTTGGGCCTGGCAAGCACCAAGCTAGCTCTTGCATGAGAAGCAACGGGCGAAACTCTCTGCTGTTAACAACCAAATAGGCAAAATAAATGAGGTCCATGGGTAGAACTGTAGACCTAGCCGTGGTGGAAGTGTTAGGAAATAGTCGCTAGTGAGGGCCCTAGCTGGAGCCTGGGGGCAAAGTTCCCGATGGTGCAAATTAGAAACGACGTCACAGGGAAGCCAATGGGGCGAAGTTGGCCGCGAGAGGTTGAGCGACGGAAGGGGGGAAAATACGAGCTGTTTCTAACTTTCACCTCCAAATCCCGTCCCTTGTTCTTGAAATTCTTCAGTCGCTGGTTGTCCAGTTTCTCGTTGTCGGCCATGTTGAACAGTCGAGACGTAGTTTGACTCGTGGAAATTAGCCAGTAAAGCTAACTGCTTGCTCTTCTCGGCCTCTAGTTTAGCGGACTATTTTTTTGCTACTGCTTCTGCTAGGCGGCCGCGGTGCATGCTGGGAATGCCGGTGGTGGAGAGGAAGGGTGGGGAAAGCACCTCGACTCTCATTGGTTCATTCTAAAAGCTCGTCTTCGTCGGGCGCGCGCCCTTCTGCATTCAAGTGTACGTACAGTACATTTACATTAAAACTGCTAAAATTATATTATATTTTGATATCACTTTAAACAAATCTGTCTTTTGAAACAACTACATCCTGACACATACATATCAAGACTGAATTATATTTTAGGGTCTTAGAATAAGTATTTTATCTAGTATTTAATTATAATTTCAATAAATACATTATTATTATTATTATTATTACTTACAATTTAACAAATGGGTCTGCACGGTGGATGAGTGGGTAGCATGTTGGCCTCACAGTCAGGAGATTAGGGTTCGAATCTCCGTTGGGCATCTCTGTGTGGAGTTTGCATGTTCTCCATGTGCTTGCGTGGGTTTTCTCCGGGTACTCCGGTTTCCTCCCACATTCCAAAAACATGCCTGTTAGGTTAATTGGCGACTCTAAATTGTCCATTGGTATGAATGTGAGTGTGAATGTTTGTTTGTCTGTGGCCAACATGTACATGAAAAAAAAGTGACAAGAAAACCACTGGACTCCTTAAGATGAACTTGCCATGTCCAGCCACTGGTTCAGGTATGTTGACGGCACACGGGTTAAGATAATACCCTGCAAACTAGATTTATTTACCAAACACATCAACTCAAGACGGACACTTGGGAAGAAGTTAAATTGACATTTATGAACTGTGAAGTGTGAAGCCCTTATATTGAGGTCTTCAGAAAACGTACCCACACAGCCTCGGTCTTTCACTCCTATCAACCACTTGAACAGAAGCTAAGGGTTATCGGAACCGTTGAGGACAGAACAGAGAAGATCTTTACTACCAACACAGGAAGATAGAAGCAGAACACCTCAAGACACATGTCAGGATGGTTCTTTTTAACTGTGGGTATCCTAACCTGGCCTTTGTCAAATCTACCAGGCGAAGAAAAGCCACTACACCCAAGCCCAAGGATACAATAGGAGGTGGAATGTGGCTGATTTGTCAGAGAAACACCCTCGGACAAAAGCTGTTCACCCCAAAGACAAAATCCAGAGAAGCAAACTGAGCAATGCTGTGTATGCAGTGCAGTGCAGTGAGTGGTTTGACCATACGTTGGAGAGACCAAGCAACCCTTCCCCACCGCATGGCACATCATAGCAGAACAGTTTTTTTGGGCACAGACATTTCTTAAAGGACAACAATGTCCAAACTGTGGCTAGGGAGGACCGCTGGTCTCTTTCTGAAATATTGTTTTGCCACCACACAGGTGAACAATCTATTGTTATGCAGGACGGTTGTTCACCAGCCGCGTCCAGCAACAACCACAACATTGCTATGGTGACCATCCCCAGGGAACACACCCACCAGAGTTATAAATAAACTCCCCACTTAAAATTTTAGAACTGAAAAAACCTTTTTGATTAAAGATGATTAAAAGTCCACTTGCCTTGATTCAATCATGGAGGATTACAGAGAACCTACACAGACGTATTTTCTTAGTTTAGTCATGGCAACTAGGAGCGCTGTATGACGGAAACAAAAAGGACAATTCCTTCAGGGTCCAAAAAACAGAAATGTGATGACAACAGCTGCCTAGGCAGGGTCCCAGTCTGATTCTTTTTGACAGGGTTCAGAATTCCTGGTTGTGACACTCATGGGCACTCTTTTGTTGCTGTCGCCTTTTGTTCCTTACATGTATAATGATTTTGAGTTTTTCCGCACCAAAAGTGTTGAACTGCTTTTTGCCCAAGTCTTTGCTTTGGAGTTACTTTTCGTTATACCGACTGTCACTATTTCAACATTTGCAATTTTCTCGATCAAATAAATAATGAAAAATCGAACATATTTTTCCCATGTATTTCTATAATCATCCATTTACTAGTGTTGAACACAGTATATTTTTATTACATTTACAATTAGTCATATGAAATTACTTCTATCGTACGGAAGGGAATCTTTTTTGGATTCAAAAAACTATTATTGATGGCATTGATAACTAAATAATTACATCATTTTAAATAATTATTTTGTTTGTATCCAGATGACGCATTGTTTAACGAAACGGAAGTACAGTATGAGTGAAACAAATACAATAGCAAGGTGACCTTTTATTTTTGCTGACTGTCAGAATAAACATTGTTAAATAGTTTAATATATTTCTCATTCCAAGAAAACAAGTCCAAGATGTGAATGTTACACAAAGTTAACATGGAGGAATGTTGAAATGAAAAACAATTGCAAACAGTCTTCAAAAAGTCTTTTTTGGGCTGACCCAAAGACATTTTTCTTTTGTGTGATCAAGCCGTCATGTCAAGCTGATACATGTTGACCATTTTTAATAGAGTGCACCGCTCAAGAAGGCAGAAGTGAATTGAACACCAAGTATGACTCAATGAATCCATAGATCTATAGTATATCTCCAGGAGCCATCAGTCACAGAACAAGGCAGCCATACTGAAGCCCTTAGACTTCATCTTGAGTTGGATGTCCTCTTGTGTCTGTCTCAATGGGGTCTTCATCAGATAAACTATCCTCCTGAAACCTTGCTCCAGCCCCGTGCCTGTGACGCCCGAGCAGGGCTGGACAAACCAGGCCCTGCTGCCCTCACACGCCTGCCTCAGGTCCAGTCTCTGGCAGACCACCTCAGAGCTTAGAGCTCTGTGAAGATCCTGTTTGTTGGCGAATACGACCAGAGGTATTCCTCTCAGACTCTCATACTTCAGGACCTGAAGGAGCAGAATAGAGGACACATGTATGCATCACTTTTCAGGCACACGGTAACATCATCGTGCATATTTAAGTACACTAAATGTACCCGTTATCATTTTAATTTTTCTTGCACATTTGAAATGTATTATTAGAGGTACTAATTGTCAATTTAGTAATTACATCACTTACCTTACATAATTCAATGACAATTTTAAATGTATGTTTGGGGCGTGTTATCCTGGTATCGTATAACTTAATTACTGTATGAAAAAGTTGATGGATGATATTAATGCAACATATAGGCCCTCAGAAATATACGGTGGATATGTATCTTTTGGCTATTCCCTGCTCGGGGTCACCATAGGAAGTCAATTGCATGAATGCTTTTGGCTTAGTTTTTACACCAGATGCCCTTCCTCTGCCAGCAAGGGCAGAGGAGTGTACCACTACACCATCGGGGACTCATGTAACAGTATACAGAATGTCAGTCAAAAATAAAAAAATACAATCTGATAAATAATATATAATTATTATTACAATAGCAATTATATATTTGGGCAAATATGTTCAGTTACAATAGGTATAATATTAAGTTATTTAAATTGTAATGCAAAGAATAAGAGACTAGTGGTATTATTATATTTATATAACAAGGATATGTATAAATGAATATGAGTTAAAAGAAAAAAACTATAATACATTTGCGGACAATGTACGATTTTGGTTTAAATATTTGTTATTGATGCTCCTGGATGCCTTAACCCAAACAAGTTCACTTAAAACAGTGCTAAACGTAATAATTATATAAACATATATGTCCAAAAAAGTACAAATGCTTTGTCATATACTGCAATGAATTGGTGAAATACAAAGTGCTGTATCCTAAATTCAGGCCCATCCATTGCATGCATCATCTTGCAGTGTGCAAGACATCACATATTCGCTACAAACGTGTGCTATCCTCATAAAAAGATGACTGGACTAACCCGATGCAGTTCCCTGCGGGCCTCGTCCAACCTCCTGTGGTCTGCACTGTCCACCACAAAGACCAGTCCGGCTGTGTCGGCGTAGTGATACTTCCAGTGAGGCCTCATCTTCCTCTGACCACCCACGTCCCAGACGGTGAGACTGGGGCTGCTCCTGTCAGTCTCCAGTGTCTCCACATTGAAACCCACGGTGGGCACGGTCACCACACTCTCATTGTATTTGAGCTTGTAGAGGAGGGTGCTTTTCCCGGATTCATCCAGGCCTAGCATCAGGATCTGCGCTTGCTTCCGAGGCTTCGAAGCGTGCATCCCCATGTCTGAATGGTCCTGTTGCGTAATGGAGTAAACTAAGATCTCCCGTGCCCAGTGGGTCCCTGCAGTGCTGTATCTGCAGCAGTCGCTATGCTTTATGTACACACACTTTAAAGTGATACTGCCCCTCTGTTGTGATGAGCTCTCCCAGGGCCCCCACGCAGCTTTCAGTAGAGCTATTTATATCAAAAGTGACGGTGCAATTACAAGAAGGGTGACATGCAGTTCGTTTCTCTGGCATTACACGGAGTCATGTCACACCTGTCCTTGGCCGTCACTCATGCAACCATGCACCAGCCAGGAAGTCCTTATTTGGGACAACATCCGGATTGCTTCCCAGCCTGGCAGTGCTGAGAAATGACAAATATTGGACTATGCTAATATTGGGCCAATCAGGGGAATCCTCCACACTTAATACAGCCTGCAACCAGATGCCAAATCTAAAATGTATCTTGGCCTGTAAACACATTTAAAGGAAAACGGCACGTTTAAAAAAATCTTGTCCATCATCCTCAACCCTTATGTGCGACATGAACACATACATTTTTCTTTTTTCTGTGCATTCTAAAGATTTAAAATTCAGGGATGTCCGATACTGACATTTATGCTGATATCGAATAAGCCGATACTGTCATACTCTCATCTTCTGAGTACGAGATCAACCATTACCGATATGTGTAACATCACATATGTTTGGGGTGGAATTAACACAAACAGCATCTGTTGTGAAGCTAATGGATATATCATCAGCAATTAGGTAACATATGAGCAATACTTGCAATTGGGCATGGCAAAGCGTGACTCGAGGAACTCTCCAAGTTTGGTGAATCCGGCGTTTTGGATGATATAAATGGGCTGGTTACCCTGTGCGATACACTCCACGATTTTCCAATTGACGGCTTTCGCAGAACCAAGGCTTTGCAGTCATTGCAAATAGCAAGTTTAATATCCATAGGAGACACAACAGACATAACATTAATGGGGAGCCAGTAAGCTCCCGCGAGGATAAGCGGCATAGAAAATGGATGGATGGAATTATTTGTGCGTCAGAAAGTACAGGAGCCTATAGGCCTATATGCACAGCATTTTTTTAATTATTGGTTTTTACTAGGGCCGCACGGTGGCTGAGTGGTTAGCACATTGGTCACACAGTCAGGAGATCTGGAAGACCCGGGTTCAAATCTCCGTTGGGCATCTCTGTGTGGAGTTTGCATGTTCTCCCCGTGCGTGTGTGGGTTTTCTCCGGGTACTCCGGTTTCCTCCCACATTCCAAAAACATGCATGTTAGGTTAATTGGCGACTCTAAATTGTCCATTGGTATGAATGTGAGTGTGATTGTTTGTTTGTCTATATGTGCCCTGCGATTGACTGGCGACCAGTCCAGGGTGTACCCCGCCTCTCGCCCAAAGTCAGCTGGGATAGGCTCCAGCATCCCCGTGACCCTAATGAGGATAAGCGGTATAGAAAATGGATGGATGGATGGATGGTTTTTACTATAGGAAAGAAAACATACAGTATACCGTTATTGACAGATATTATATTTTTCTGCCAGTTTCAGGCTGACAATATCTGTCCACCAATATTATCAGCCTGACATCCATAAGACGTCAGATACAGATAAAAAGAGACAACTCATTACTACTTGTACTGGGAAACACTTATTCATGCCTTTTTCAATAGTTTCTGTATTTGTTTAAAATGAAAACAAAATGTAACCGACTTAACACAAAAATGCTGATCAGTGTTCACGTTTCTGCATACGAGCAAAGTTTTCCAACGGACTTTATATCACCAGCCAAATAGGAAGCAAGCAGACAGGGGGAAAAAAAGCAGGCAGTGAGGGACGCAACACGAGCCGTTCACAGCTCTTGTCTGTCAAATGTATGTTACCAAACAAGTTTAAAGTGAAACTTCAGATACAAGCCAAGCAGAGGAAAACCTAAAAAAAACCCAGTCCGGAGTGAAGGCAGTGACCAACGCGACATGAGCCATTTTCAACTGGGTCTTGTCAAATGCCCCGTATATACAGGGGTGACTGTAGTTTGTGCACCTCACTTTCTGTTGTGCTGGTCCCTCTTGGTTTCAATTGTATGGGTGTGTCCTGGTTGTTGCTGTCTGACCTTCAGTTCCATTTTCTTTATGTGAAGGTAAGCAGCATAATGAGCATCTCTGTGCAATGACTTCTTGTTTAAGCATTATTTTAACGTTTCTCCTTAATTTTGGTGTTGTCATTCATGTGTTACATTTGTAAACACGGTTTCATGTATTTTTACAAATATTTGGACATTTACTTGGACAGTAAGAGTTCCATTTCCTTTATGTGAAGTTCCATTAAAGAAGTCGTGTGTCAGCACCACAATCGCTCCCTGGTTCATGGTCATCTCCATCCATCCCATCAAATACACAACGCAGAGCCACGGAGGTGCATTCACCACACCATCGAGCATAAGGGTTACATATACATTACAAAACAAGTTTACCAAATAACACAAAAAAATCTCAGGAATTTGTTCTGTGTGGACAGGCCCAGAGTTACCACTGCCTTTGAACGTATCATCACATGAACAGTGCAGCGCTCAGTTGATCCTGTTTTCCAACACAAAGAAAGAAACATGGAGTTGTTCATTATTTTGTGCGTCATATAGTATGAAGAAATAGGTGAAGTTACATTTCATATAGAAGTCAGCCTGGAAAAGGTTGAGTTTGCTACTTCCACAGGAAGCCTTCCAGACCACTGCTTAAGACTAAGTGGTGAGTGTAATTTATTTTCATTTCTTACGCTTGTCATGTTAGTATATAAATATTGATTGTGAACTGCTCCAGATAATGTGCTGGAGGGATTTGGAGTTTGAATTTGCTTGGAGACGATGTATTCAAAGAAAAATGGTTAACTGGGATTGGGTTTTATCCTTGATTGTGTAATGCCGTGTATAATTAAATTGATGTGATAGGATTGGGTCGCTTAACTCCCCATTGAATGCTCAGGTATGTAATGCTGTGCCCGCCACTGGAAAAAAACACCCCAGAACACTCAGAGACAATAGGAAATGTTTATCATTTTGATGTTTAAAATATGATTTTTTTAACCCACATAGCTTTTTACAGTCAACAAAACAAATGCAAATTAACAATTCAATTAACATTCTGCAGTGTTGAGAGGAAAAAAACAACAGCAGGTGCTGTAAATATCGGAAATGCGGGACAATCAGCCTTGCTTTCTTTGTTGCTGCATAACAACAGTAAGGTAGAATGACGGTGACATGACGACGACAGTATGCACATTCATGCCTCTTAGAGACAATACATTTTTATTTTTTATTTTTTACAGATTATAAGACTGTGACACAACAGCCGTGTGGGGCCCTAAATCAAAAGTTTGGCATTATAGAAAAGCAAAACAAACAAAAAAAACATTAGGCAACAACAATCATTTGGATGTTTGTTCATGTGGAGTGCAGAACACAATTATTGACTTATTGTACAATGTGATGCATTTTATTTTCCATGTTTACATGAAGAATCAATGTCAGCAACTATTAGTAATGTAGTAATATAGTGACTTCAGTGTCATTGTACATGTATTGCTTCATGAAGATCTTACCATACTGCATCAAAAGAGAATTTGCATGAGAAGCACAAGTCTGCACAAGCTAGATTTTGTATTTAAAAAGCCATCAAAGAAAACACACCAAATCTGTCAGTCATCTATCACTTTATATGAACTAAAACGTTCAAAAAGTAAAGCGTTATTAATGTGGCAGTCCATCCATGATCATGAGATGAGGTTAAAACAGCTGAGGATAAAGGACCAAGGAAAGTCATGTGACCACTAGTTGCTGGAAAACCCCATACTATTGTTTTGCAGCAGCAACGATTAAAACTGATTTTGCCAAAACCCACAAATGACATACAGTAAGTGTGCAAAAGTGGGAACACCATTCTCCTTTTTAGCAGCCATCTTCATAACGATATATCTTCTGAAGGGACAATACTATAAAAATAAAACTTGGCTATAATTTAGAGTGGTCAGTGTACAGATCTTATTTGTGTATAGACTCTCTCTCCGAAGAAAAGGACTCAACACACAGCCATTACTGACTAAATATCTGGCAACACAAGTGAGTACCAAAATAATTCAAGAATGGTGGTGATAGTGTCATGGTCTGGGGGTGCATGAGTCCTGCTGGCAATGAAGAACTATGGTTCATTAAGGGAAACATACATTGTAACGTTTACTGTGACATTCTGTGGCATAAACTGGTCCACGTGCCACTTTTCCAACATGACAAGTGCCTTGCTGAGAAAGCTGAAGGCGGTGGAGTGACCACATGGTGGCCTCTGTTGAAGAACACTAAGGCCCTGTTCACACGGGAACGCAGCTTTTTAGGCGGGTTGGAAAACATTTGCGTCCCCTTTATGACGGACTGGTAAATAGTTGCGTCCAGACAGGAACGCATCATCGAGTGAAAACAATGTAACACACAAGACAAGACACCCGTTGTGGAACACTTTCCTGTTAGACACTTTCTTGTTCCTGCAAGAAATGAGCAGCTACATGAGCTAAAATGTTTTTCTTTTGCTTCTGCAGCTGGGATAGGTTCCATACGCCTGCAACACTAATAGGTGGCATGGAAAATGGATGGGTAGATCTTCTTAACTCACAGCGCTGTGGTTTTGCAGATGAACTTAAGCTTTATGAAGTCACGTTACTATCGTAATAAATAATAATAATATTATTAATGATAATAATAAACACTCTTTCGACAGTATTACGTCGTTTTCACCCCAGTCATGCATTCTCATCTGGATACTAATCCGGCACGGTGTGGAGGCAAGTTTTTCATTTCCCACCCCCAAAAAATCTCAGGAGCATCTTTGTGTGGACAGGGCCGAAATCTTCAATTCCCTACTATGTCTCTGGAACTTAGTTTTATGAAACCCCTTCAGAGTAATGGCACGAGAATGGAGTTAAACAGTCAAAAAGCTTAAATAACTGTATTGCTCTCTTGTCCCCAACACCTTTTTTCAACATAAAACACTTCATTTCCTGTTCAACTCCCATAATGCACATGTGGAAGTCTCAAAGTTTGATGACATACCCTCAAAAGAAAATACTGCAACACTGCAAATCACTGTGAACGTTCAATTATAGCCTCTAAACTAACTTAAATCTAATTTCTTAACGTAAATTATAGTAACCAAAACAAACAAATTGAAAAAGTGAACACAAGACATTCTTGCTATTTGACACATTTGGGGCGCTTTTGTGAAGAAGATTGGGCAAAGAAAAAGACATAGTATTACTTTTAGGGTGTACACACTGATGCAACTAGCTAGTGTACTTTATTTTGAAAGTAATGAAAATTGATATTATACAGTGGTACATCGGTTTTCGTTATTCATTTGTTAATAATAGGGTTAGACAAAATGTTTTGAAACAGTCAATGTTTGCCTTAATAAATTATATAAATCCAATCAATCCTTTCCAGACACCCAACAATAATAACAAAAATATGTTTTACAGAGAAGAATGATAGTTTTAAATGCAGAACATACTGCAGTATAATCAGACTCAATGAATGGATGGAACCTATTATTGCGGGCTTTTGGTGCATCCTGGAGAGATTCAATTCAATAATTGTTTCTTTCCTTCTTCATCAAAGTGTTGGCACTTGCACCTTTCTTTGGCCCCATGGCGTGTTATTAGCAGTTCTCAATTTTAAAAAAGCGCGCCACACCTCCTTGTGCATCAAATGCATTTTGGTGCATTCACAATATGTACAAGCTCTGAAAAAACGTTATACTTTATTAAACTCTCCATTTTAATTCTGCAATTAAAATTATTCCAAACAGTGCCGCATATGCAAATGAGCTGACATCTGCTTTGACAGAAAATGTGAACTTGAGAGTATTCCCATGATATTTCTGTTTTTTTCAATATTCTGACAATAACAAAAGTGCCATTGATTCAATTAAATTACATTTTAAATTAATTATTAATTCATTTGCCCCTCCGTGAATCACCACCTTATCGTGGTGGAGGGGTTTGAGTGCCCGAATGATCCTAGGAGCTATGTTGTCGGGGGCTTTATGCCCCTGGTAGGGTCTCCCAAGGCAAACAGGTTGTAGGTGACGGGGCAGACTTAAGAGTGATTCAAAAGACCATAATGAAGAAAAGCAAGAGGAGTGACCGCACCTCGCCCGGACGTGGGATACCGGGGCCTCACCCTGGAGCCAGGCCTGGGGGAGGGGCTCGCAGGCGAGCGCCTGGTGGCCAGGCCTTTACCCGTGGAGCCTGGCCGGGCCTAGCCCGAAGATGCCACACGAGAACTCCCCCCCGCAGACCCACCACCTGCAGGGGCAAGCATAAGGGTCCGGTGCATTGCGATTTGGGCAGGGGTCCGGGGCGGGTGTCCGGGCGACCTGGTCCTCGGCGGCCATATCTGGTTCTTGGGACATGGAACGTCACTTCTCTGGTGGGGAAGGAGCCCGAGCTTGTGGAAGAGGCGGAGAGATTCCGACTAGATATAGTCGGACTCACCTCAACCCACAGTTTGGGCTCTGGAACCAAATTCCTTGAGAGGGGCTGGACCTTGTTCTTCTCTGGAGTTGCCGCAGGGGAGAGGCGGCGAGCTGGTGTGGGCTTATTGTTAGCCCCCCGGCTTGGTGCCTCTGTGTTGGAGTCATCCCCAGTAAACGAGAGGGTTACTTCCCTACGCCTTAGGGCTGGGGAAAGGGTCCTGACTGTGGTTTGTGCCTATGCGCCGAACGGCAGTTCAGAGTACCCAGCCTTCTTGGAGTCTATCAGAGGGGTGCTGGAGAGCACCCCAGCTGGTGACTCCATAGTTCTACTGGGAGACTTCAACGCCCATGTGGGCAATGACAGTGTGACTTGGAGGGGCGTGGTTGGGAGGAACGGCCTCCCTGACCTGAACCCGTGCGGTGTGTTGTTGCTGGACTTCTGTGCGAATTACAGTTTGTCCATAACGAACACCATGTTCGAACATAAGGATGCCCATAAGTGCACTTGGCACCAGGACACCCTAGGTCGCAGGTCTATGATCGACTTTGTGGTCGTATCATCAGACCTGCGTCCGTATGTTCTGGACACGCGGGTGAAGAGAGGGGCTGAGCTGTCAACTGACCACCACCTGGTGATGAGTTGGATTAGATGGCGGGGAAGGATGCCGGACAGACCTGGCAGACCCAAACGCGTAGTGAGGGTGTGCTGGGAACGTCTGGCAGAATCTCCCGTTCGTCGAGTCTTCAACTCTCATCTCCGGCAGAGCTTCGCCTGCATTTCGAGGGAGGACCGGGATATTGAGTCCGAATGGGCCGTATTCCGTGCCTCTATTGCTGAGGCAGCCAGTTGTGGTTGCGGCCGCAAGGTGGTCGGTGCCAGTCGTGGTGGCAAGCCCCGAACCCGATGGTGGACACCGGGGGTTAGGGCTGCCGTCAAGCTGAAAAAGGAGTCCTATCGAGCATGGATGGCTTGCGGGACTCCCGAAGCAGCTGACAGGTACCGGCAGGCCAAGCGGCACGCGGCTTCGGCGGTGGTCGAGGCAAAAACTCGGGTGTGGGAGGAGTTCGGTGAGGCTATGGAGCACGACTTTCGGTCGGCCTCGAAGAGGTTCTGGCAAACCGTCCGACACCTCAGAAAGGGGAAGCAGCCCCCAGTTCACACTGTTTACAGTGCGGACGGGGGCTTGCTGACCACGACTGTGGATATAGTTGGTCGGTGGAAGGAATACTTCGAGGCCCTTCTCAATCCCACTGACATGCCTTCCATAGAGGAAGCAGAGTCTGAGGATACGTACGTGGACAGTTCTATCACCGTGGCTGAGGTAATTGGGGTAGTCAAATCACTCCCCAGTGGCAAGGCTCCGGGGGTAGACGAGTTCCGCTCAGAATTTCTCAAGGCTCTGGATGTTGGAGGACTGTGTTGGTTGACACGCCTCTACAACATTGCATGGAAGTCAGGAACAGTACCTCTGGACTGGCAGACCGGGGTGGTGGTCCCCATTTTTAAAAAGGGTGACCGGAGGGTGTGTTCCAACTATAGGGGGATCACACTCCTCAGCCTTCCTGGGAAAGTCTACTCCAGGGTGCTGGAGAGAAGGGTACGACCGTTAGTCGAACCTCGGTTAGAGGAGCTGCAATGTGGTTTTCGTCCCGGTCGCGGAACACTGGACCAGCTCTACACCCTTGCAAGGGTACTCGAGGGTATGTGGGAGTTTGCCCAACCAGTCTACATGTGCTTTGTAGACCTGGAAAAGGCATTCGACCGTGTCCCTCGTGGTGTCCTGTGGGGGGTGCTCCGGGAGTACGGGATTGATGGTCCGCTTCTACGTGCCATTCGGTCCTTGTACAATCGAAGCAGGAGCCTGGTTCGCATTGCCAGCAGTAAGTCGAGCTTGTTTCCGGTGAACGTTGGCCTCCGCCAAGGCTGCCCTTTGTCACCGATTCTGTTCATAATCTTCATGGACAGAATTTCTAGGCGCAGTCAAGGTGTTGAGGGAGTCCAGCTTGGTGACCTTAGGATCTCGTCTCTGCTATTTGCAGACGATGTGGTCCTTATGGCCTCATCAGGCTGTGACCTTCAGCGTTTACTGGAGCGGTTTGCAGCTGAGTGTGAAGCTTCTGGGATGAGACTCAGCACCTCCAAATCCGAGGCCATGGTTCTCAGTCGGAAACGGGTGGACTGTACCCTCCGGGTTGGGAGTGAGGTCTTGCCTCAGGTGGAGGAGTTCAAGTATCTCGGGTTCTTGTTCACGAGTGAAGGAAAGTTGGAGCGTGAGATCGACAGACGGATCGGTGCAGCATCTGCAGTAATGCGGGCGCTGTACCGGAACGTCGTGGTGAAGAGAGAGCTGAGCCGGAAGGCAAAGCTCTGTTTACCGATCGATCTACGTTCCCACCCTCACCTATGGTCATGAGTTATGGGTCATGACCGAAAGAATGAGATCACGGATACAAGCGGGGGAAATGAGTTTCCTTCGTAGGGTGGCTGGACTCACCCTAAGAGATAGGGTGAGGAGCTCAGGCATCTCGTTCGGATGCCTCCCGGGCGCCTCCCTGGTGAGGTATTTCGGGCATGCCCAGCCGGGAGAAGGACCCGGGGAAGACCTAGGACACGCTGAGGGGGACTATGTCTCACACATGGCCTGGGAACGTCTTGGTGTCCTCCCAGTGGAGCTGGAAGAGGTCGCCGGAGACCGGGAAGTCTGGACTTCCCTACTGAAACTGCTGCCCCTGCGACCCGGACCCGGATAAGCGGAAGAAAATGGAATGGAATATTAATTCATTTGCTTTAAATATTAATTCATTTGCTTTAAATTACTTTCCAATTACAATGTTAAATACTTTTACTTAAGTTGATTGCTTTGGACACAGTGTACCCCCTTTATTATGTCATATACTATTACATTCATGAAAAAATGGTCTCAAAATAATGTTGACAACATATTGGCCATAATATATCGGCAATAGTTTGTACGACAATATGGTCCACCAACATTTGTTATTGTGACAAGTCTACCAAGAGTTGACTATTTTTTGTTATTTTTAATGGGATGGCAAGCTCTTTCTCTGAAGATGCCATGAACTGCGGTTTCCATGCCAGTGTTGCCGGGAGGAGCTGCAGTATATCATGGATGGTAGCTAAACTTCCCATTGTTAACGTCATGTTGTTCGCTTTTTTGTTGGAAAAGTATTTAATTAATAAATGACTGCTGTTTTAGGGATGACTGTGGACTATTTTTGTCACACTTAAATGTTTCAGATCATCAGACAAATTTAAATATTAGTCAATGACAAAACAATGGAACACAAAATGCAGTTTTTAAGTCAAACTTTTATTATCAAGGGAGAAACAAAAACACACTTACATGCCCGTGTGTGAAAAAGTGATTGCCTCCCCCTATTAAAACATGACTTGGTGAACGGTGAAAACATGGAACAGGAGTGGTCGGTCAACCAATATCACCCCAAAAGCGCAGCAACAACTCATCCAAAAGGTCAAAAAAGACCCCACAACAACAGCCAAAGAACTGCAGGCCTCACTTGCCTCAGTGAAGGTCAGTGTTCATGACTCCACCATTAGAAAGACACTGGGCTATGCATTAATATGTCCCTTTACATCTGGCGTAAAAGTAACGGCGCATTAAAAAATAAATAAATCCAACAGTAAAATATGGTGGTGGTAGTGTGATAGTCTGGGGGTGTTTTGCTTGCTTCAGGACCTGGAAGACTTGCTGTGATAAATGGAACCATAAATTCTGCTGTCTACCAAAAAATCCTGAAGGAAAATGTCCGGCCATCTGCTCGTGATGTCAATCTGAAATAAACTTGGGTTCTGCAGCAGAACAATTATCCTAAACACACCAGCTGGTCCACCTCTGAATGGCTGAAGAAAAACAAAATGAAGACTTTGGAGTGATCTAGTCAAAATCCTGTTCTGAATGCTATTGAGATGATGTCACCTTAAAAAGGCGGTTCATGCTGGAAAACCCTCCAATGTGGCTGAATTACAACAATTCTGCAAAGACGAATGGGCCTAGATTGCTTCAAAGCGTTGTAAGAGAATCATTTAACATTATCTCAAATGCTTGATTGCAGTTGTTGCTGCTAAGGGTGGCACAACCAGTTATTAGGATTAGGGGGAGATCACTTTTTCAGGGGCATGCAGGTTTGAATTTTTTTCTTCCTTAAAAACAAACATTTAAAATCTGCATTTTGTGTTCAGCTGTGTTGTTATTGACTGTTATTTACATTTATGTGTGATCAACATGAAAAAAAACAAAGAAATCACTTTCTCACACCACTGCATGTAGTATTCTTTGTAGTACCGAATATGTAGTACTCACTAGGCATCAGTACGAGACATGACATTAGATTAAATTAACTTCACACAGCATGGAGTCAGCAATGGCATGACATAGTTTTCCCATTGCATCTGGAATTGGTAGGTTTTTGGCTTCTTATTTTGTCCTTTGTTCCTTCTTGTCTTTTGTCCACACTCTGTTTGAAACCCTTGCTGAATTTAGGAGTAAATACATATGAGGCTAACCAGTTAACTCCATAGCATGCTAATGCTTAGTGGCGGCCGCCCTACTGGGCTCTAATAATGGTAAAAAAAAAAACATAGTTACAAAGTCTTTAACAGGTTTTCCATGCGCAAACTAAAATATTCCATTTTTTCCATTTATTTCTTTTACTTAATTCGACTTTGAGAAAATTCACTTATCATGGTAGGGTCTGGAACTAATTAACCACGATAAACGAGGGACGGCTGTATTTTTGTCGGTTACTTTTTCATAGTTTTACAACTCACAGAGGCTTAATCAACAGCACCTCCGCTGGTTGCAACCAAGTAGTGCACTTAGGCCTGTCACGGTAATCACTAATCAATTAAACGCACCATAAGTTAAAAAGAACTTGATCATTTTGCCGTTCTCAATATACTGACATGTGCTTTCCTTCCTCTTTCCTTTCCTTCTGTGCAATTGTCTCAGTACCTGGGTGAGTTGGATCTACTGCAGAATGAACAGAGCGCGTGAATGCGTGAAGATAAGTCTGCGCAATGTTTGCATTCTGTTTACACATAAATTAGGCCCATGGCGTGAATTTGTGGCCGGAAATGGTGCGCATTGGGACGCGCTGATCACGCTCCCACACGATTTGATTACACCCGGTCACGTAATCACGCCATGACAATAGAACAGGCAACGTGCATTTTTCACTCAAAGGTATGCGTTGTCACCACCACTTCCCGCATTCGTGAAGCAATGCTGGCATTATTTGGTCCCGCCGCGTCCCAGCATGCATCAGCCCATTCATTAAGCCCCGTTCCCGTTAGGAAACAATACCCAACGTTCATTATTTATTGACGTGCAATTTTGTTTACAGAGACGCGACACTCCCTTTTAACTCGATGATTTGCTGAAAGACACTGAGAGACCATTTTCTTTTCTTTTTTTCTTTCTTCAACTCTTTATGTTTGTTTTTATTCTATTTTATTTTATTTTTTAAAGTATATATTCCAACGCCACAATACTCTTGAGAAATCAAAATAATGTTGATGGTGCAGCAAAATGTGTTATCATGACAGGCCTACAGTAAGTGCACTTCTTTTTGCCTAAATTGCTTTGCAACACAATCAATTCTACTCATACAGAATTCTTGATAGCTCGTTATGCCCATCCTTACCGCCTACGTGTAACACATACAGTAGCTGCACATACCTCTAAATTTCACTTTAAAAGCAAATCAATAAATAAAAAAGGGTGACAGGGGGCCTCTTATCTGTAATAGAAATACCTCAAAAAGTCTCAGGATTGGTGCTTCTTGTTTTCTTTTTGTTACCTACTTACTGCTCACCAGTCTTGCCTTTGAACTTGACCACCATGACGGTGATGTTGTCAGGGCAACCGCGGTAGAAAGACTGAAGGACGATGCTTTTGGCGCCGAAGTGAGGCTCGTCCAGCCTTTCCCTGATGAAGCGCACGGCTTCCTCGTTGCTGAAGGTGTCCCAGAGGCCGTCCGATGCCAGGATCATAAACTCCGGCTGTAGCTTGTTCAGGTCAAAGGACAGGACGTCGGGATCGGGGATGACCACATTGAGGTTCTTCAGGGTGTAGTCGCCCAGTGAGCGGGACATTGCCAGGATGCCCTGCACGCGCCAGGAGCCGTTGAAACTGATGAAGCCACCTAGGAAAGCGTTAGAAGGACGTTCAAGATGAAGCAGATGGTGATGTGAGGAGGCAGTAAAAGAAAGGAAGAAATATGATATGCTGCTGCTGTGCTAAAATGTGTCCTCTGTGGCTGCAATAGATCTGCAAGAAAGGAATGGCTCTGAAGACGATTAGATGACATTCCGACGTCCGATTTGCTCAGGGGCTTCTCAGGTTTCTTCATCTTCTCCAAGCCAGCAAGGTCAAAACCAAGACTTTACAAATACCGGAGGTGATGAGATCAAGCCACTAGACCCCATTAAACATATAAATATACCAGATTGAACGGGAAGCTTTTCAAAAAAGCCACAATGAACACTTCGGATGAGTTTGTTGAACACAAATATGGAGCAAGTGAACATCATTGCAAAGCAGAGGTAGATAAAGCTGCTAACAGCTGACCACTAATAATATTTCGAAAAGCTATCTTGTACAGTTAAAAAAAAAACTTCATAGCGAGGTTGCCTACAGCCGCAGCTATATAATTGCCAATATTTTTGCCTTTAAAGACCAAGCACCCACGGACTTTAGGAGACACTCGCGATAAACTAAATAGAGGTGTTGATTGGAGCAATTAGGCTATGTCTCCATATGTATTAAAGAATGAACACACCTTTGCATGTGTTGACTGCATAATTGAGCGCCAAAGAGACACCACACAGTCTGGTTCTCTTTTCTTATATGCAAAACGTGGGAATAAATGGTTCTGATTTTAATCAGCTGACCGGTTGGGTCGTTTATTCCCCCTCCAGTACCTAATTTCGCCGTTAGATGGCGGTAATGAACTAGTGTGTGGTCTGGCCCCACAGGGCTGACTGCTCTGGCACCCTGCCATCATGCGTGAGCAAGAGACAAGCTCTGAAAGTACGCAGCATGCGTGGGAGGGAGAATTATGGCTGCAAATGCACCTGAAAAGCTGCGTGCACTCTCTGTCTCTAGTTGATAACAACCTACTTCTGAGAGGCAGACTGGGTTCATCGGCCTCAGAATAAAGACAAAATATGCAGAGTGTCTCCAGGTTGTGTCCCTCAAAGTGGCAAAATAATTGTTATGCTGATCAGCCGAGGGAAGGGTGCTGTCATGTACTGTAAGATGTCGACTGACTCACCAGCTTTCTTGATCCTCTTCCGTTCTTTAAGCTGGTACGGCTTGTGGTCGTGCGATAGAGGAATGGCGTTGCCGTCTTTATCGCAAAGCACTCCTCGTGAATCGCCGACGTTGGCTACCGTCAGCTCCTTATCGGACAGAAGGGCCACCAGACACGTGGTGCCTGGGGGAGAAGGAGCATAAGAAGACGGAGAGTGAGTGATGCGGCGTGTATGGGAATGTTAATTAGAAAACATCATGAAACGCAGTAAAATCTACTAGCGGGCAGACCTCTGCCGAGGCTGGACATCAGTTACAAACTACAATACATGCTCTAGGTATTTATTTGAGGACGGGGCTTGAATAATCATTTGGCGTGCATGAGAAAGTGGGAAATAAAACATATCCGTCTTTCTGAACAAATATATGGCACAACACATCAGCAACAGAACCAGTCCTGTGTTGGCAAACTGCAGGGTGCAGACTGCTCAGCCTGCGTTACTGTAAACAACAGTAAGCACGAGTGTCACACAGCTGAGGAACGCCACCAATATTGTAATGCGCATGCAGAGGCAGATAACCACTGCTGACCACTCGTGATACTTCAGATGCAGTTACTGCCATGTAGTGGAGTTCATAAAAAAAAACAAAAAACTACATAAGAAGGTTGCTAACAGTCACCCCGGTGGAATCTTATTTGATCCCACCCAGACCCCAACCATGACTTGTTTTTCATACAACACACGCGCTCACTACAGTATAGGTGACTCAGTAATTAATCATTTACTTTAAAAGGTACACAATCTCACAATGCTATAAAAAGTGAGAAAAAAAGAATAATTTTGTTTATTGTGTGGAACTGATTGTTGATTAATGGTGTCTTGCAGCCACTGAGCCAAACGAAGAACACTACTTACTATTGTGCTGTTGATTCAGTCTGTACTAGTTTGCTGTCTAAAAAAATAAATAAATACAAATCTCATGTCAGTAAACATTCAATATGTAATTGATTACAAATCTGCTCTAAAAACCTAATTCTTGAAAAATGTGTGTGGCAAGAATTATTTCCAAAATGTTAAGATTTTTTTTCGAAACACAAAATATATTTTTACATTTATATTTTTATTTTTAAGAATATAAAATAACCGCACGGTGGATGAGTGTTTAGCATGTTGGCCTCACAGTCAGAAGACCTGGGATGCAATCTCCGTTGGGCATCTCTGTGTGGAGTTTGCATGTTCTCCCCGTGCGTGTGTGGGTTTTCTCCGGGTACTGTCCATTAGAGTGTATATGCTTGTTCATCTGCCCTGCGATTGGCTGGCGACCAGTCCAGGGTGTACCCCGCCTCCCGCCCAAAGTCTGCTGGGATAGGCTCCAGCATCCCCGCGACCCTAATGAGGATAAGCGGTACAGAAAATGGATGGATGGATGGATGGATATTTAAAAATACAAAATATGAAACAAATAATCAAGACATACAAAAAATTTAATAATTGAGCAATAATTCCCCTTGCCATCCCTGATGTGTGTATATTACGGCCATTACGTATATAATAATAATTATTTTCCCATTAAAATAAAAACAACAAAACAAAACAGAAAGTTGTTGTTGAGTGGTTAAGCATGAGAGCAAGTAAACTGATATATGGAAATATTTCAGAGGAATATTGTGAAGGTGACTAGCACTCTAAATACTAAAAATAAGTATATAAGTTATGTATTTGCTCAAATAACAGACTCTATATTCTTGCTGTACCAATGACAGCATTCATGCAATACACACTTAACTCTGGCGGGAAATTGAAAGAAACAAGTGTGTGTGTGTGCGTGTCTACCTCTAGTTGGCTTTCCAGCCAGCCCAACAGAACCCTGTGGACTCTGAAGGTTTCTGTGCAAGAGCCAAAAAATAGAACTGCTTCTTTGGCCATCTGCTCACACCAAAGACAAAAGTGGAGGGCGTAGGAGAGAACAAGAGAGAGAGCTGGCCTGGACTATAATGGGATCTAATGGAGAAGCTTAGATGACGAAATGGGCAGTAAAGTGCAGTCCAACTCAGGATTCTGTTCTGCTAAATTAGTGATTTTTCGGTCCTTGATTGTTGATGATGGCAAAATGGAGTGCACTACACGGCTGCAAAAAAGAGAGATGCTGTTCGTAAAAGTTCCCCGTGGTGGTGTGATGTTGGCTGAGGTGCAGACTGACATAAATTGAATTCCTCTCCACTGAAGTCCAAGGAAAAGGTCAAAAGGAGAGAGGCTACATGTAAGATGGAGATGAGAAAAAGGCAACTGGATTTTTTCATGTGGAATGAAAGCACATTGAACACTGATGCCATTCTATTGCACACAACATAGCGGTGAAAAGAAATAGGCTTCCTGATTGCGTGCATCCATAATCCTACATACAGCTTCCACTGCACTGCGCCACACAGTCCGGCTAGTTCTCCTTGTCGAGATCCGGTACAGATAATAGTGCTTCCAACCAAGCCAAGCCGTACCGACCTACCCTTTCACCACTCTCGTTTGAAGTGCCGCGTGTGCTGCTGCCACTTATCTATCTGTAAGAAGCAGCAATCATCGCTTTAACCTGGCTAGATTTGGCATGTAAATAAAAAGTGGTCGTTCACACTGCAGGTCAACTGCGATTTTTTTGGCTCATATGCGACCGGTATCTGATTATTTCATGTCCGTGTGTACAGCAATATTCCGATTTTTCCAAATGCGACTCACGTCACGTTCGTATGTGGATATAAATCGGATATGTATGCGATGCGACCGCAGTGTGAACGCTCAGGTTGTTACGTTTTGCTGTGGATACGAACCCAAGGTGCGAGGCAGAGGGATGTGCAGCAAGTCCAAAGACTGTATTGGGGTCTTGCACAGGAGAAAAGTCAAATTTTAATAAACGTACTCACACATGTAGGCAAAAGTTCTTCTCATCCGAAAATGATTTTTTTATAAGGTGTTAGTGAAGCAGCTCTCTGCAACGTCTCCCCGCTCCACCAACATGCGCCTTGGAACAGACACGGCAACAAGTTGTCTACAAATTTCCATACCAAAATTCTTGCCATCTTTCTTCTTAAGGTATCATTTGGTTGAGAAAAGATCGACTCCCGTTGCACAAAATCCTTGAAATTGCCCCAAACACGTTAAGGAAGGAGAGCATGCCTGTAATGTGCGGATCGCAATGTCGATATCTCCGATACCATCAAAATGCTGATACTTTTGATACTTCAGGTATATGATTTTGTCCTTTGTTTTTTCTGATGTTGTATATTAGCTTGCCATATTGTAAATCACCACAATACCTCTATATACATAATATATGCAGAATATTGAATTAGTAGTGCTTTCACCATTATCTGTGGACTATTAGATTATAGATGCACGACTAGACAATTGTGGTGCTTTGGCAAGCGGGTCTGAAGCTGTGACAAAGTTTATGCAGTGGCATCCAGGTTAGCAGAAGGCGAGTATCACACGGCACGGAGATGACTGTTTCCATAGCAAACATAAAGCTTATTATTAAAGCAGTTTTACCTCTGGTTCCTGTCCTGTTGTTTGCCGACAAACAACAAAAGGGATGAAAAGATAAATGTGACATGTCACATTAGGAGTTCAGCTCTCTCTCCATTTATCTCCCTTCTAACATCCCTGCCTTCTTAATTTCGGCCCCGATTGCAACAGAGAGACGAGAAATGTGAATCAGACAGACAGGAAAGATGAACTTGATCGGCAAGTGTAGTAAACTCTAAACTTGTATGGGCTTTCTCTATCAGATGACCAAAGGCTTAAGTGAGTATCTTGAAGAAGTAATAGGTCGCAGCCATTGTGCGGCAGGTCAACAAGCATGAAAAAGCTGTTGCCACCTTTTCTAAGAGGGGATAATCAGCTGCCGCCCGCAGATTGGGCGCTGGTGCTCGTCTTTACCAATCAGTGTGTCATATGAGCCATCTCTATCCAGGGAGTACCATGAGCTTAGTAATAGGCCTGTCATTGCGATAAACTGCTGACACAAGAGTCACATGTTGAAAATTAAGGTATTTTTGACTGCACATTGCCTTCTATTTATCCCTAATTCTCGAGGGAATCACTTCACTTAGGGCAGCGGTTCCCAGTTATTTTCTGTCATACACCCCCTTGGGGGCGGAAATGTTTTACGCCGCCCCATTTGCAAAACTATTACTATACTATACTCCATGCTTCTCACGGCCAGTTCAACCCCCCACCCCCCAGGGGGGCCCGCCCCACTATTTAAGAAGCCCTGCCCTGGGGTCATCTCTTGTCTTGTCTTGCTGATGGAAGAAGTTCGTGCCACTAGCCATCCATCAGTTGTTTTTTACATTTACCCTAAACCAGGGGTGTCCAGACCTTTTCCACAGAGGATGAGGGGTCCACTTTGATACATACGTAAATCAATATGTGCTAGGGTACCTGAACAAAACACCAACAGATGATCTTTGTGCAGATTAGGATTTGGCATCGAGTCTCAAGTTTGAATGGGAAATGGAACTAACATTCTCCCAAGATCGTTCAAATTTTTTAATTTACTGTGCCCGGACTGTAACGGCTGCGTTATGATGCATTATCATACTAGGGACTGTCAATAAATGACTATTGAGTTGAAGAGAGTTTGTTAAAAAAAAATGTCAGGGGCCGTCAATAAATGACTTTTGTGTTGAAGAGAGTTCGTTAAAAACATTTCATTTATTCTAAGTAACACCACAAATTGCTCTATCACCATGTCAAAAATTACTTATTAGTTAGGACTTTTAATGACTCTTTTATTGGATTAGACACCTGGCTCACAGAGGTTTGATACAAGAGCCCAACAGTATTGGTCATGTGTAATAAAAAAGTAAAAATGCCATTTTCTTTACCATATTTAATTCCACAAACTTATTTTTGTAAAAAAAAAAAAAAGAAAAAAAAGAAGCTTATTATTTAAGATTTTAAGATTTCAGATCGGCAAGACTACCGGTATATAGAAAAAAAAAATTAGATGAAAAAATTTGAGTCAGATCGGAAGCCAAAATAAAACATCCCTAGTGGTGTTGGTTGATTTTGCTAAAAACATCTTCAGGAATAGTCACTTCTCCCCTGTAGGCAAAAGTAACTTAAAATGTTAATTTATCCTTTCAATACTAATTTCTATGCATTTAGAATTGTTTTGTGCGTGTAAAACTTTAAAAAGTGTTTACTTCAACATCTTTCAGAATCAACCGCTGATGATATCATTGACGGGGCAACGTAACAATGTAACGGACGCTGACAAGGAATAGAAATTCAACAAATTAAGAATAGAGTCGGCCTCCGGCAGAGTATTATCAACATGACCAAATTGAATCGAACCACGGGATGCACACGACCCGAGGCAAAATCCCGGCGTACATTTTTGTCGCACAAAAAAGTTTCACAAATACTGCGGCGAATGAATACAAATCATTTTAAAGGTGGCGGCAAGGAGAGCAACAAAAGCCAACAATCAATAACAATATGAGCAACAGTGACTTGCTACATTACAATCAGACGGCCTCTACTAGAGAGGTACTTTTTTTCATAATAACCCACAAAACAAGGTTGTCAGGAACATTTATGAATATGTCTCCCCCACGCACTGCACCTCCTCTTCCCCTCTTTGTCCCGTTGATGGTCCATACGCTCTTGTCTACATTTTACGTGGCCTTACTTCCTGCTTTTTATAAACACACCCGGTCTGCCATGCTCTCGCCAACAAAAGCGCCCTACCGCTTCCTCTGACCCTTCTCTTACCTCTCTGCATCCATAACTCTCGCCTTCCTCCACAGATAATTACTACAAGCTTTGTGGAGATGGACTTGTATTTAAACAGCTGAATAAGCAAGGCCCTGGCGTGGCTGTCGCTGTTGAACAAAAGTGGAGAGGAAAATTTAGGTGGGGCTTGAAAGCATCACCAAGGCGTAGCGGTTTTGTGTGTCTACAGTCATGGGCAACACCCTCGTACGGCAAGCCGGCCAACTTTGCCCCGTTTCCTCATCTCAGGAATACACTGGGTGTGACAAAACATGGGATTTGTAAAGCTGATGTTTAGAAAGAGAAAGTCTCACTGTGTCGTGCCACCACTTCCACCAACTACAACACGGCAGGTAAGAATATGGTTTAACGGGATGTCCCATATGAGGACTTCCTTAGCACTTTTACCCAACAGTGTGTTGAAAATGTGTCGGACAATCTAGCCTTGTTGCTGGACAGCTCCAAAGTGCCACATAACACGTTTTACAACGTAACTTTAGGAGTGGGACAGAAGGACAGCATATTGGACTCTCTTGAGTCTTCTACAGTTTTATGCCCAAACTGTGGGCATAATGCCGCTTTATTTAAATGCAAACATAAGGCATTCCAATGTGAAACAGGGGGTTCATTCTCAGGGACCTAATGTCGAATCATTTGCCTGGCTCTCATAGAGCAAAACCGGATAAAAACTTGCAAGGTGAGGCCCACTAGCCACAAGTACTACCCAGTCGCTAGACTTCAGGTTATCAGGCTGGGGTCCTGTGCACCACGATGTGGAGTAGTGGGATGAAAATCCCTTAGCTAAAGGGAGATCATGCTGAATGTCCAAACCAGACTTCCACCACATCTCGTCTCTTAGCAGTCTGAGTGATTCTCAAGTCTCAAGTCTTGTTATGAATACTCAACACCAAGTGTATCTCTCAGGGCTGGCAAAATAAGAAAAACGCAACAGTACTATCCTTGTAATTCATTTAGCCCTTTTACCTGCTTCATTGTACGTAGAGGAGAGCTTTTCCAACATTTCCCGATCTAATGTCAGGATTTGCTGCTCCAGGATGGATGGGTAGGACGAGCCACTCGTCTCTTTTTTCTCCTCCTTCTCTTTATCCTTTTCCCTGTCTCGCTCTTTCTCACGTTCATAGGTCAGCAGCTGCTGGCGGAGCGCCTCGGGCAGGTGAGCTTTTGCATAGTCAGCAGCAGCCTGATAACAGAGAAGAGGGGGCAAATATTAGCTTCACGGAAATAAATTATGATAAGCCTGTACCTCGTCTCGGTCAGGGAAGCAAAATGTAGACGGTGCATTAAGAGGTGTTGTTGATGGTGGAACACCAGAGCCTTAATAAAAAATGTTTTTCTAGGTGGAGCTACTGTGAAAATGGAGTAACACAGGAAAAAATAAAACATACCTTTCTGATTTTAATGTGCGTTGTACCATGAATAGCAGTTTAGTTACTTCAAAAAAAAAAAATCAGATTATTATTTTTTAAATTAATTTAATTTGTAGTTTGTCAGGATTTTAGTATATTTACCACTATGATAACAAGATAACAAGATAAGAAACCTACCAAAAAGATATAGCTTTAAAGAGGAAGTGCACTCATCCTTCAGTAAGCTTAGATAAACATTTCAGATACATGTCTTCTACTGTTTGAGTAAATGATACTACTTTCCCCTGACTCAGTACTGACTCGGGAAGACCAAGGTCATAAGGATGTGAGCGCCCATATCAGGTAAAACACAGCAGATATGAATCACATAGTTCATATTTCATTTGTTTCTAAAATGTAAGGAGACTCTGCAAAAATGCACAAAGCGGTGTCGAAATTTCTCCGACCACTTGAGGTTACATTAAACATATTTTGTTAGACACAATGGACGCCAAAATGCTCATCATGGTGACATTTTTAGAAAAACATTTTTAATTTTCCCCTTCTTTGCAGTAATCCCTTTAAGAATGCATGAATGGACGTTTTCCCTCCAAAAATAATAGCGAAGGGGAACCTACCAGTAGGTTTTGTGTGTACGCAAGGTAAGAGGTAATTGGGAGAGTGCAGGAATGTAAACCTTTTCCTAAGCACAAGTACAAGATTTGGATTAACTTTGCATGGGAATGCTTTTACACACGCTCTACACACACACACACACACATCTCTGCAGTGGTTTGCTTTGCAAGATATCAAAAAGAGGCAAATATGTTGATAGCTCTTTTCCAAAGTTAAAGGTGAAAGATAATATGTCTGCTTTTATGGATCACCAAGGAAACTAAAAAAGTTACATTAGAGTGGCTAAAATCAGGATATCTATAGTACAATTTTTAAATCAAACGATGAATGGATTACCAAAATAGTTGTCTATTATTCGGATAATCGATTAATAATTGAATAAGCCCTAGTTGTAATACTTCTAATTTTCTTTTTTTGTACCTAAAATCAGCTTTGCCTCCACCCTCCCTTTCTTGACTCCCATGCAAACACTGCCAATGTTTGCTCTCCTCTTCGAGTGTCTCCATTCTAATTCTCAGTGTCCCTTCCTGTCTGCTTCCGTGGTAACGTTCCACCAAAAAACAAAAAGAAAAACATCTATGTGAATTATTTCCCATCACCGACCACTCCCCTTATACAGTAGATTCTCGCTTTTTGCAAGAGTTACATTCGACGACTACTAATTGACGTGCCCATAAAAATGTCTATACCACATGGCTTGTCCCTACTTCTTCAAACCCTCCTGCTTGCTTGACGTTGACGTTCTCGATTTTGGATCAACATTTGGAATAAAAGTGAATTACTAGATTAGATTCGGCTCCTTAACCCTCTTAAAATAATAAGGTAAATGCACAATCCAGGTTTAATCCCTAAATATGCCTCAGACACTTAAACACATGGAGTGAGTTTTATTTCATAAAATTAATTAAACATGGAAAATGTTAGGGTGAGGAGCTCGGTCATCCGGGAGGAGCTCAGAGTAGAGCCGCTGCTCCTTCACAGCGAGAGGAGCCAGTTGAGGTGGCTCGGGCATCTAGTCCAGATGCATTCCGGGCGCCTCCCCGGTGAGGTGTTTCGGGCATGCCCAGCCGGGAGAAGGCCCCCGGGAAGACCTAGGACACGATGGAGGGACTATGTCCCACAGCTGGCCTGGGAACGCCTTGGTGAGTGTCCTCCCGAGCTGGAAGAGGTCGCCGGGGACCGGGAAGTCTGGACTTCCCTACTGAAGCTGCTGCCCCCGCGACCCGGACCCGGATAAGCGGTGGAAAATGGATGAATGGAAAATGTTCACGTACTCACCACTAACGAATGATAATGTAATGTGATTGATGGAACAGATGAGTCTGAGTTATGGACTAGCGTGAAAACTGAGCAAACGTCTCTCAGGGGGCCGCCTCCACGTGACTGTAAAGTGCGAGATAGTACGGGGCCCCTTCTCTGCTGGGTCGTCCCGTCTAACTGAAGGCATTTGTCCAAGCTGCGTCTACACAATCCACAATGCGTGCCTGTGGTAATTACACTAACGACCTATGATGTCATGTCAACGTGTGTGCACCATGCTGCAAGTTTTGACGTCAGATTGTTACATTTAAGTTTCACTTTTGCGTCTAAGAGCACCTATGGTGTGTTCAAGGACCACCGAACAAAGTGCAAAATCCCACCGCTTGACAAAAAAAACATTTTGACTGAAGCATTAAGTCATAAACATGTGCAAATTCATTCATTCATTCATTTTCTATACCGCTTATCCTCATTAGGGTCACGGGGATGCTGGAGCCTATCCCAGCTGGCTTCGGGCGAGAGGCGGGGTACACCCTGTACTGGTTGCCAGCCAATCAAAGGGGAACATATAGACAAACAACCAGTCACACTCACCATGTGCAAATTGTGTATATTTTTTTGTACATGTTTGCTGTACATTTACCCGCGTTGTTACGTATTTATAAATTCTAAGCGACTTGTGTTGAAGGAGATGCGTTTCCTACTAAAAACCTTCAGAAGAAATAAACTTGGCAAATGTGCATGGATCGACTTTAGATGCCTTCTTCTGGTCTTTGCTATGCATAGAACAAAGAGAATACATTGCGTTCAAAGGTCATAAAAAGAACAGGAAGTCCGTTGTCCAAGTGAGTCCAGCATTAGTCGAGCTGGGCTAGCTTGGTTTAGTGGCGCATGTCAATGCGCCTGTGTGTGTGTGTGCGTGTGTGTGTGCCAGTATGAGGTGTGCTTTAGTGCTTGGTAATGTAACCTGGCATTTTAGGTTGGTCGCTGACATCTTGCAAGTTGTGGGTGAAAAAAGCCCCTCGACAGCTACCTCACTTAGCCACGCTCAAAACGCATTTTCAACAAACTTCACACTTCCAGCCTTCAAAATAAGAGTTGCACACAATCTGTCTTAATAGTGGTAATAATACAAGTGTCATAAAAACAGCTTACTTTAATAAATCTATTACAATCATTGCTAAACACTTTTGATAAATGCAAGTTTATTTATTTTAATATATGATCAATTTAAATATCATGCCATATAATTCATGCAAAATTGTCTCAAATATTGTTCTCAATAATATTAAATATTGACCAAAATTTGTAGGACAACGTTTGTTATCGTGACTGGCCTAGTTGTGGCTCATCCCAAAGTAGTATATAAAACAACGACAGGAAATGATATGAGTGGGGGTCCTAATTTGGTCACATGACTATAAATGACAATTGAGGTACCCCTTTGGGTTGTAGTAAAAATGCTTTGAAGACTAGCATACATGTAATACAGATATCCTAAGTTGAACAATCATTAGATAAATAGTCATTGATTTATGGAGAATTACAAACAGCCTGAAGTCCCAGTGGGTGTCTTGTAGAGCACATTGAACTGTGTGAGACATTTCAGTTGAATACAACTTATGGGGGTCGAAGTTCGGGTTTAATAACGGCGGAACCAGGTGGTGTATGTGTCCGTAAAATAATGGCACCCGAAACACAGTAGCGGTCAAGTTTTGACAACATTTCACCCTTTTATGCGCGTACAGTTATGACTGTACAGACATTATACTTTGTTGTGATAGTTTAACTCTGTTTTTATCACTTTTAGTTGACATGATTATGCAAAACACTATGAGGTTTTTCACAAAACTTAGCAAATTAAGGGCCTAAGAAAAATTATGATATTACTACAATGTCTGCCAACTTCCATCCATCCATTTTCTATGGCGCTTATCCTCATTAAGGTTGCGGGGGTATGCTGGAGCCTATCCCATTGTATGTGTTGCAATGGTTACTTTTATTATTTCATTGGCTGAATGAATGAATTGTTATCTTCTTCTGACACATTACGCTGAGATGAGGGAGGTGCGTTTGGCACAAATCCAGTGTGTATTTGCATTAAAGTGAAGAGTGAAAGATTTATTTACAGTATGTGGTTGACTTATTTTCAAAGGCTTCGTGTTGGTGATAATATGACTGGAGTGTATTATTTAGATTCCCATCCATCTTCTATAACGCTTATCCTCCTTAAGGTCGCGGGTATGCTGGAGCCTATCCCAGCTGACTTTTAGGTGGGAGGCGGGGTACACCCTGGACTGGTCGCCAGTCGATCACAGGGCAGCATTCACACTCACATTCACACTCTAATGGACAGTTTGAAGTCCATGCATGTGCATGTTTTTGGAATGTGGGAGGAAACCCAGTGAAAACCCACGCGCGCACGGGGAGAACATGCAAACTTCACACAGAGATGGCCACCAGCACATTGCACAACACCCAGGCACCTCCACTGCATCATCCATCCGGTCACAACGCCTCCTTCAGATCTGCCTGAAATACTCAGACCTTTTAAACACTTTCATCCATCACATCTAAAGTCTGGCAGACATAAAAAAGCCATACAAGCGCTTCCCTTAGGGAGTTTGGTACAAGGAGAGGAATGTTCTCCTTTTTTCATATGGATCATGTCATCAGTGGAGGAAAGGGAACAAAAGAGGATATACAGACTGGAAAATGTAAGGACTTCTCATTAGTACCACTCTAGAGCATTGTTGTGAGAAAAAAGGAGAAACAGTCTCTACTCACAGTATCATAGCAACCATCAGAGCAGTGGAATATAGAAAGTAATAAACAGCATGTCATTGCAGAAGAGTGTGTGAGCAATGCAGTCTTAAAGGGACTTTTGAACATGTTTTAATCCAGTATACTGTAGGTATAAAAACATCACCCGCTAGCGTTTGTCAGCAATTTATTTAGATTAGATTTTCACTATTGAAATTGTTGTTTGGCCCGTATAAAGTGAGTTTTTATGGCTGTCACACACCTTTGTCTGGTCATTTGCTTGTACACAAAAGTGCAAGAGAAGCAATATTGACTTCAGTGTTTTACTGATGTTCCTTCATGCGATTGTGTGTGAGGCGTAACACTAGAATAGAATATCCTTTATTGTCATTGTACACTTGCAGGAACCTATATATAGTATATACACTATATAATTCAAGAACAAAGTCCTCGCAAAATACAAAAATGGCTGGCGACCTGTCCAGGGTGTACCCCGCCTCTCGCCCGACGTCAGCTGGGATAGGCTCTAGCATACCCGCGACCCTAATGAGGATAAGCGGCATAGAAAATGCATGGATGGATGGGCGTCCATGTGGCCGATCTCGCCAAGGTGTGGGAAGTCATGTATTGGCAAAATCAAAATTTCTATTGTATGAACTTTTGCTCTGTTTTGATCCAGTTATTTTTGGGTGAATTCTTCACCTTTTATTCTTTCTTCATTTAGCTCAGTGGTTCCCAGGGGAGGGTTCTCAGACCTGGCAGACCCAAACGCATTATGAGGGTCTGCTGGGAACGTCTGGCAGAGTCCCCTGTCAGAAGGAGTTTCAACTCCCACCTGCGAGAGAGCTTTGACCATGTTCCGAGGGAGGCAGCGGACATTGAATCCGAGTGGGCGGTGTTTCGTGACTACATTGTCGATGCGGCCGATTGGAGCTGTGGCTGTAAGGTGGTCGGTGCCTGTCGTGGCGGTAATCCCAGAACCCGTTAGTGGACACCAATGGTAAGGGAGGCCGTCAAGCTGAAGAAAGAGTCCTATCAAGCCGTCTTGACCCATGGGACTTTGGAGGCAGCTGACAGGTACCGGAAGGCCAAGCGCTCTGCAGCCCTGGCGGTCGCTGAGGCAAAAACTCGGACATGGGAGGAGTTCGAAGATACCATGGAAAACGACTTCCGGATGGCTTCAAAGAGATTCTGGACCACCATCCGCCGTCTCCGGCGGGGGAAGCAGTGCACAGTCAACACATGGTGGGGACGGTGTGCTGCTGAACTCGACTTGAGATGTTGTGGACCGTTGGAGGGAATAGTTTGAAGACCTCCTCAATCCCACCGACACGCCTTCCAACATGGAAGCAGTTCCTGGGGACTCTGAGTCGGGTTCGCCTATCTCTGGGGCTGAGGTCACCGAGGTGATCAAAAAGCTCCTTGGTGGCAAGGCCCCGGGGGTGGATGAGATCCGGCCGGAGTTCCTTAAGGCCTGGATGCTGTGGGCGTGTCTTGGTTGACACGACTCTGCAGCATTGCGTGGACGTCAGGGTCGGTGCCCCTGGACTGGCAGACCGGGGTGGTCTTTTTTCTTTTTCTTTTTTTGGACTTTTCAGGAAGGGGGACTGGAGGTTGTGTTCTAACTATCGTGGGATCACACTCCTCAGCCTTCCGGAGAAGAGAATCCGCCGGATATTCGAATCTCGGATTCTGGAGGAGCAGTGTGGTTTTCGTCCTGGTCGTAGAACTGTGGACCAACTCTATACTCTCGGCAGGGTTCTTGAGGGTGCATGGGAGTTTGCCCAACCAGTCTACATGTGTTTTGTGGACTTGGAGAAGGCATTCGACCGTGTTCCTCGGGGAATACTGTGGGGAGTGCTCCGGGAATATGGGGTATCGGACCACCTAATCCAGGCGGTGAAATTCCTGTATGACCGGTGTCAGAGTTTGGTTCGCATTGCCGGCAATAAGTCGGACCCGTTTCCAGTGAGGCTTGGACTCCGCCAGGGCTGCCCTTTGTGACCGATTCTGTTCACTACTTTAATGGACAGAATTTCTAGGCGCAGACTATGTCTCTCAGCTGGCCTGGGAACGCCTCGGCATCCGCTGGGAAGAGCTAGACGAAGTGGCCGGGGAGAGGGACCTCTGAGCTTCCCTGCTTAGGTTGCTGCCCCCGCGACCCGACCTCGGATAAGCGGAAGAAAATGGACGGATGGTTCTCAGTTATTTTCTGTCATGCCCCGCCCAAGGGGAATGAACAAAATGCTGTAAGGAGAAAGAATGCTCGTGTGGGTTTTTCCACCAAGGGACAGCTCAATTGTGGTGGAATCTAATTACAAACACTAAATTGCGGCCTCCTGAAATGAAACAATGGCAGAAGTTGCTGCATCCTCCTCTGACGAAGCGCGAATGGAGCTGGTGGGGTTAAGTTAGTTTAGCAAGCTACTGCGGCTGTGTGTTGGGTGTGTGTGTGTGTGTGTGTGTGTGTGTGTGTGTGGGCCGGAAGAGGATATTTCCACCGTGTCGTGTTTTACCGCTTGAATGTGAGGAACGTATCACAATGTTCGGTTACAACATGCAGATTCTGAGTGAAAAAAGTATGCTTTTTTGCACTGACAAAGACACTCAACAGACATTTGTTAATTGCCATTCTCAACACAGCGAACACACTTCCGGCCTAAATAAGAGCTCCGTTTGCCCAATGTTGTATAGTTGTGTAAACAAAGTAAGCGGGTCATAAAAAATACCATATATGTGTAGTTGGTATTGCAGCGGTGACTTATCTTCCTTAAAGCGGACTATGAAAGCTTTTTCTCTTTTCTGATCGAAAAATGTTGTTGTTGCAGCTGCTCTGCAGAAGTCCAGAAGTCAGTACAAAGGTCCAGAAATGAGTGTAATAGGTCTCCTTTAATCACAAGCATGGGCATTATACTGTAGTTTGTTGAAGATTTTGTAGTAATGTGTGCTGTGGCTGACATAACATTTAAAAAAGATAGCCAGGCTACATATATTTCTCAATTACTGGGCAAAACTATCCATTGATGTATTGTATCAATAAATGTAACGATTAATGCATTTCATTAAGGGACCACGAACAGCACACCCTCTACGCTGGTAAAAATAAGTGTAAAATGTAAAAAATGGAATTGAAAAAGCTTAAAACGGAAAAGACGCAATCAGGAAAAAAATAAAACAGAATTTGGGAAAAAATAAAACATACTTCATAAAAAGCTCAAATTTACTATCTCAGAAAAATAGAATATTGAGAAAAGGTTAAATATTGTTGGGTCGCATGGTGGATGAGTTGGTAGCATGTCAGCCTCACAGTCAGGAGGATCAGGGTTCGAATCTTCGTTGGGCATCTCTGTGTGGAGTTTGCAGGTTCTCCCCGTGCGTGTGTGGGTTTTCTCCGGGTACTCCAGTTTTCTCCCACATTCCAAAAACATGCATGTTAGGTTAATTGGCGACTCTAAATTGTCCATTACAGTGTGAATGTCTGTTTGTCTGCCCTGCGATTGACTGGCGAGCAGTCCAGGGTGTACCCCGCCTCTCGCCCAAAGTCAGCTGGGATAGGCTCCAGCATACCTGCGACCCTAATGAGGATAAGCAGTATAGAAAATGTATGGATATAGATATTGATAAGCTTTTATTGGGAAATATTAACTTTTATAAATGTTTACATCACCCTTGTCAATTTAGGCTTGTCTTTTCTGTTCAGAACATTCCAGGGGTAAATGGACTCACAAGACAGGCCATGCAGAAAAGAAGGCATATACACACTACAGCTTTGGAGGACCATTTCTAAGCAGAGTTGTTTTTTCCATGTATGTTAGTGAATATTGTGCTGTAGGGTTTCCTCCACCTTAATTGTAAAGATTCAGGAATATATATTCTAGTATTTCAATGGAGCTATTCTGTTTAGTACACGTACGGTTTACAGAACTACAATTGATATACTACACTTGATTGTTTAGAAAACTATCAAGTGCAGAGCCCAAAATCATTTTAATCATCTAATTAACTCAAAACACCTCGGTCTAGTCCTGTAGGCTACACAATCGTGGGGAAGACTGCTGACTTGACCATTTTCCCAAAAGATGATCATTGACACCTTGCACAAGGAGAGCAAAACACAAAAGGTTATTGCTAAAGAAGCTGCCTGCTCACTGAGCTTTGGGACCAAGCCTATTAACAGAAAGTCGCAGGGAAGGAAAAGATGTAAAAAAAAATGAAATTACAAGCAATATGGATAACCGCAACCTGGAGAGGATTATGAAACAAAACCCATTCAAAAATGTTGGGAAGATTCACAAAGAGTGAACTGCAGCTGGAGTCAGTGCTTCAGACATATGCAAGACATGGGTTTCAGCTGTCGTATTCCTTATGTTAAGCGTTAGAACCTTCTCAGCTACGCTAAGGACAAAAAACGACCAAACAATTAGAAATAGGCTCAATGAAGGTGGCCTGAGAGCCCGACGTCGTGTAGTGGGCCCTGTGCTCACTTCCCAGCATCTTAGATCTTGAATGGCATTTGCCATATACCGCCAGAATTGGTAACTACGGCACTGGCGCCCTGTGCTCTTCACCGATGAGAGCAAGTTCAACCTTAGCACATGCCTGAGCACGCAGTTTTTTCCAGGTGGGACCAAGGAGGGAGAGGAAATTGGTGAGAGAAATATGAGAAAAACTGTGAAATCTGGGACAAGGGATCGTGTTGATTGAAGCCCCGCCCGCTTTCTTTGCCAATGTCTAGTACCAAAACAAGACTGATCCCCCGTACACGCGTAGGCGGGCATCTCATAATACGTTTTTTCACGTTTTTGCCACATCATCATCCACACGAGTCCGCAGATACACGGCACTAAAAACAAAGGTTTTCAAAAACTCCGGCCAAATTGTGAATCTGGAGAAAACACACGGTTACACATTTGCATACGGATGCAAATAACCGGAGGTTTGCGTTTCCAAACGTCACTTCCATGTGTCATGTTTTGTTTTTTTCCATAAACGGAGAGGGAGAAATATGCGTTTTGGAAAATACCCTGCTACGTGTGGACAAGGCATGAAGCAAAATAGGCGGTAAAAACACAACATACTTGTCACTCTTACACACACACCACATATGAACTTCTCTGTGCCTCACACCGATGGCAAGTCAGTATTAATTTTGTCGGTTTTGTACAGTGGTTTAAATTCATAACATTTGTTTTGTTGGTGCATGACAAATTGTGTTAGATTACTATGGCTATGTTCACACTGCAGTCGATTCCGGCGTTTTTGCTCATATGCGACCTGTATCGGATTTTTTTCACGTCCGTGTGAACAGCACAATTTTTTCAAATGCAACTCGGGTCTAATTCGTATGTGGATATAAATCGGATATGTATGCGATGCGGCTGTGAACGCTCGTATGGCAAATATCCGACCTATGCAGTGCGTCACAGAAAGGCGTGCTTTGCAGCGCTTACCGACACTTTAAAGGTAGGCAGTCATGGAAAGGCGTAGTTTAGCGCGCAAGACTTGGATGAATGTACTCACGATGTAGGCAAAAGTTGTTCTCCTCCGAGAAATTTGCCGAGAAAAATTATCAAGAGCTGCTGAAAGAGCAATGCCTCGCCACTCCACCCACTCGCACCTTGGAACAGACGTGACAACAAGTTGTCTACAAACTTCCATACCGACGTCTTGCCGTCCCTTCTTCTTCATCTTCTACACGGAATCATTTGGTTGGGAAAAAATGTTGACTCCCGTTGCACAAAATCCTTGAAATCGCCACAAACGTGTTAGGGAGAGCATGCTAGTAATGCGCAGGCCGATACTGAAATGTCAATATCTCTGATACCAGCGTTGATGTATTGTATTCTTCATGCTATGATTTGAAATACTGTACACCACGGTATAAAATTTACCAGACACATTAGCTGCATTTGCACACAGTATTGAATTGGTATCCCTGATACCAGCCTGAATTTGACCCAGTATCGAACCAGAAATGAAATCAATGGTATCACACATCACTGGAGCACACACGGCAGCAGTCTTTACTTCCGTCAACACACGGAAATGGGAGGGACTTTCCACGCGTTGCGTTCACATTATAAGTCATTTGTTTGGTAATGTGAACGACCACATTAAAAATCCTAGAGACTATAATTTCTGGAGTCAAACTGTGCATGGAGTGCTTTGTCGTAGGTGGTATTAAGTCAACCGACCAAACACCAGTGTGTCCCATTGTCAAATGAGCAGTGAATACCTCACACCATAGCTTTGTATGCGGCAGGTAAGTGCCAATGTGGGTGGTGGCACATGGAAATACACTGAATATGTTTTCTGTTGTCAAGTAAATATAGCCTCAGACAGAAAATGTAGAGTGGAAGAAGGTATAGTACCGGCCCCTTGACCTGGCTCAGCTTTCAAAAGCTCTCAATCCCAGCCAATAAAGACCTCGTGCGAAGAGCTACACTGTTTTTGGAATACAAGTAATTTTGCTTAGAAAAACAAAAACGCAAACCCCTTACATAAACACCACATTGGAAGTGTTTGTGTGGCCTTGAAAACAGTCCTGCGTGAGTACTCTCATGCACAAATCTCACTTTGGCACCCTCAAACTATTTTGATCACCCAAACATTGAATCTCCCAGAAAACGACAACAAACAGTGGAAGCACAGATGGGCTTTGGGATGGAGGGCTTAGGCGCGTGTGCAGTACTACAAAGTTGTGCCACTGCCAACTCTGAAAGAGAAGCAAACTGAACACACATGCAGAGCCTTTTGCATCATAAAGACAGAAAAACCTCTATGGTGGACCACAATCTCTTATGGGACCTTGGATTTAGGTTTCAGTATTTTCTCATAGCAAATGCACATCGACACAGATAACTGCAGTTTGCGTTTACATTATTGGTTAACTTAGTCGTTGACTTAACCATATTGCACTGAGCAGCAAATAAATTGACCAAGTCGACTTGACCCTAAGACCCGCCCCCCAAGCTAGATGAGCCTGCCCCGTGTATGTGCCCGCCACTTCCCTAAGGACAGCTTTGTAGAAGGGCAGGCTTTGCTTCACATCTTAAAATAAACCCTGGAACTCTCTACTGTCTGTCAGCTACAGACGCAGGAGTTGTTATTCTGATGATTCTGTTTTTCCTCCAGGGAATACGCTGCATAGATAAACCAGCGTGTTGTTTCAGTTCAAATGATACCTAGTAGTCCAATAGTACTACGTGACTGGAACAAAAGCAATACATTTTGCACTATTTTTGTACTATTTGACACAAACCTAAACTTAATTTGATGCCTGTTTTAGTGTAATACAAATACATCGGAAATGAATTGTTCAATACCATATTTAGTTCAAAAGAGCAATTTAAATATTTTTGTTATAGAAATCTGTCCAGGTTTATATGACAGCACAGGTGTATCCAACTTGCAGCACTAATAAATCACCACAAATTTACTAAATCTACTTTGACAAAAAGAAAGGAGAGGTTGTTTTTTAACTGCCAACATTTGCATGTATCTAAACTTTATTCACAAAGTGGGTCGCCCCTCAAACAGTAGTATAATTTGTCATTCAATTCAGGCGTCACGTTTAAATAGAACACTTATAAAAAAATACGCTCAACATCAGCTGATGAGCCCGTATTACCAACATGGCGACTTTGTCGCTAAATCTGGCGACATTCCAAACCCTCATGGGAACATTTTTTCTCAAAAGCAACTAGCGACAAATCTAGCGACTTGAGAACAGTGAGCTGCTGAGAGGTTCGCCCCTCCCCAAAGCGGTCACAAGCTGTCTGTTCACTTCTGTGCCACACTGAGAGCATCGTGGAGATCCATGAATCACGCATATGCGAGACACGATGCCGCCAGGGTGGACCTCGCCCTGTTTTACAGAGCGGGATCTAAAAAGTAAATATCTCTTAATCATCATTAAATTACTACTCATAATTACACTCAAGCCTCACAAGGACTCTTGTCACTTACCTGTCAGTGTGCTGCAAGTTAAAAGGTGGAGGCTGGAGGCGAGTCCGGATGTAATTATTAGGCTCTCTAGACTTTGAGAGGCGTTGGGCGAGATCAAATATTGAAATTATTTCATTTTGATTAAGTGATGGGCAATTATAAACTAACAAACCAAGTATCAAGTTAATCTGTCGTTGTAAACATAATTAAGGTGTTTTTATTATATTTTTGCCTCTCCTTCAAGGTTAGGCTTTTTTCCTACATCATATGCAAATGACATGCAAATTAGCCGATGACATCATCTAGCAACTTCTAGTGACTAGGTCAGTCAGCAGCTACTTTTCTTTACTTTTACTTTAAAAAAGTAAGTTGTGTTGATGATTGATGTATCCCAAGAACGTGAATGAGCTACGTAGATGTAGATGCCGGTAGAACCCGGCCAGAAAGTGCAATGAAATTAAAATCTGAGCGATCACACACGCTGGCAAAGATAGGCTTAGCATGTGACTACACATTTTTTGGGCTACTGTTCATTCTCCAAATAAGAAACAACAAAGTGAAAGTCAACACAAGATGTCACATATGTGCAAGTGCCGGCAAGGCAGACAGGCCATCCTGGTGCATGCCTATCAAAATAACGTGCTGTGCAACATTTTTATGGTAATTTAAATTGCTTTCAAACTAATTGTAGTCAATATGTGCATACATAAGCCATATATGCATCTATATAGCATCCATACACCCATTTAGACAATATATTACATAAAATTGTTTTCAAATTTGGAAAAAACCTCACATTTATGGTGTGTTGGCTTTTATTTTGTAGTGGCGCACCGCCACGATCAGTTACATGTAGCGGAAACCCTGAATGTGCTGTTCAGCTGACAAAAGCAAAGGAACATTACATTCTTGTGGCTTATGCTTTCGGAACCAAAAGTAAGGCTAATAAAAGCGGATCTGGACCGTAAACCTGAATAAAAGTTCACCCTTTTGGCTAAAACGGTGGTTCCCAAACATTTTTTTGCAGATAAAATGATTTTCTGCCCCCCCTGAAAAATACGGTAATAATGAAACGTGATAGCCCCGCGCCTCCCTGTCATAACGCCCCCCAGTTTGAAAACCACCCCAGATGACTAAGAATGGATGTGAGGTGTATGATCAGGATGATCTGTTGGCTGAATTTCTGCCCCAGCACCTCTGAAGAAATCCCATTCCAAAGCTGTTGGAGGACAAAACATCTCTAGTTTCTGAACGGCAGTCACTGAAATGGGTTGTTACTCATAGAGTGAAGGCAACTATTGCAGAGCCATTGCACATCCGTCTCCACTAGCAATACACACACGTTGGAAGTAAGACCTCATGGCGTGTCCTTCCTGTGACAGCTGGGTCCATTACAAGAGGTGAAAACTTTAATTACACCCTAACAGCCCATTGGGAGGCGGCCCTGTGGTTGATCCATAGCTTCCACTAACCTCACCTTATCACATTAGTGTCTGCAGCCCAGAGTTGGGCTTTGTGACACACTGATGCCGGGAAGAGACCCCATATGAGTAGGTTAACTTGAAGGCTAAAGGTCGACCGCACTATATACAGTGATATACTGTAGTAAGGTGAAGTAAAAAAAAAAAAGTAGAAGAAAATAAGATAATGGTCACAAGCAAACACACACTGAACACAAAAAGTAAAGTGTAAATAATCCCAACATGTGGTGCAGAAAAATTTGTTTGACATGTCTCATGACGGAGTGAACGCAATTATTGCACGCTGGTGGTGTCCCAGTCTTTTATGTTTTGCACATTTCTTCAAGAAGAATAAAGTACCTGTCTATATATGTTAATGATACAATGCCTGAGTCCAACCGTGTCTTTATAACAAAACGTGTCTGTAAGCATGCTCTCAACTCCCACCCGGAAGTCATTGACCCCTGCTCTGTTGTCCCTCGATGACGTCATCTGCGGTTGTAGTTCTGTAGTTCTGTGCTAACTAACACAGTTACACCATAAGTCTCTGCATTTTTATATTATGCCTGCAAAATAACCAACCATGGGTCCAAAGAAAGTTGCAAACGGCAGCAGTTAGACAAAGAAGATGAGAAACACTACTGAATTAAAAATAATGATAATAATGATAATAAAATCAATAAATAACAGCAAAACATGACGACGATGTGTTGCTCTCCCATCATCCCCTCCCTCGCCTTGCATCACTCTTTGCCAACAAGGGTCTTAAATAGTCGTAAGCAAAAGTTATGTTAAATGTTAAGTTTTTTCATTGCGTTCCTGTTTTTCCTCTCTTCTGCATTGTTTTTTCCCATGTAAAACTATAATTAATCTCCATAAAATGTGTTTTTGGTAATATTTTGGGGTGTCTGGAAAAGATTGATTAGAGGGATGTTATTTTTTAAGGGGAAAGATGTATTCGGTTTTCATATGGTTCTGTTTTTAACAAATCCTTTAGAAGAGATGAATGACAAAAAACCCAGGCACCACAGATAAGGTCAAATTTAACACAGCACAATAAGGCTCGAAATTATTTCCGGAGCATTGATGTACCTAAACCCAGGGCTCCAGACTAAGTTTCTTATTTCTAGGATCAGAGTGGACCCTAACTTGGAAGAGAGCACACTGAGGAGCACACACTGAAATTGATTTGCAAAGTAAATATTCACATTTTCTCTAATCGTCACTGTAGTACTGATAAATACTTGAACAATAAACGGCAACTGTGGTCTCTAAACACCATGTTTCTGTCCCTGTGTTTTGGAAGGCCTCACTGGTGGCAACGTATACGTCTTAAAATGAAATCACAATATGTGAATTCAACAGTCATAACACGCCATGTTATGACTGTTGTTATGACAGTCATATGACGAGTCATAACATGTCATCATGTTCTTCAATAGTTACGCAAGACCAGAAACCACCAGCCATCATCTCACTTAACATCTTAATCATCATCATTATCATCAAATGTTGCGTTCCAACACACAAGTAGTTTGATTTACTACATGGGTCCTCAACCATCGTCCATGAGTCGGGTTGAACTGGGCCATGGAGAACCTAAACAAACAATTACTCAAATAATTGAACTTTTTTTACAAAGCAGGTGTCCACTCAAACTTAAATATTCTTCGGCGAGCTACTCAATATCAGCTGCCAAGCTACTGTTGGCTCGTGAGCTACCTGTTGGAGAGAGTAATAGCGCTAGGTTAAAGCTGAATAGACTATCTGTTTACGTTAAACACCTAAAGGCACTCAAGTAGTGTTTCGAAGACAAGACACGGTTTTAAGCAAAGCATGCTGGCGAGCTGAGTGGTTGGTTTCCAACTTATTCCTCAACTTAAGAAAGTTTTTCAAACAGTGTGGGAGGAAGGACAAAGTAAGAAACCAAAAACGTACCACTTCCTCATGGGACGGGAGGAGAATTCTTTTTCACTCCATCATGGCTGACATTGCAGTGTTAAGGTACTGTCATGAAATGTCATGTCTGATGAATGTTTTGTATCATTACTGACACCTAGTGATCAGAATACTACATATGACTTGTCCCTCAACATTTTTGACTAATAGCAATCATTTATTAATTAATACATTCAAAAAACCCAATAGGGAAGCGTGACAACAAACTAATATACATTAGGCAGTGAATGAAAAGAAGAGGAGGTGAGAGGAGGACTAATCATAAAATATAAATGCATCGTATCTCCATGGGCTTGTCCTCTAGCATCTATTATAACTTAACTTGTCCTTTACATCCCAACTCCCTCCTCTTATTTATTAATATACATCCCATATATGGTGTGTGTGTGTGAGCATGTGTGGAGGACACTGCTCACATTTACAAGTCCTAACTCTCCTTTAAAGACAAAAAAGGGGAGTGAATCCAACCTGTGTGATGTTATGTTATGTTTTTGTATTTTGCTCAACTGACAAAGCAGCTGAGGCACTTGTAGAGGAACGTCCTTAAAAAAAATGTTTTTCAGTTGAGATGCAACCAAGTGGAGTTTTGCAGACAGCATGCTAAAGTTTTCATAATAGAGAAATATGTTAAATGTGGGACACAGTATGCCTTTAGGATAAGCGCTAAAGAAACCTGAGTGACGGTTCTCTTGCGCCCTTCGACACACACGTTGCTCATGCACTCTGGCCCTGTCCCCACACACATTCTACTTGTGTTCTTATTTGTTTTCCTGCAAAGGAGTTTGCATTCGCTAGCAGACAGGGAGATATCCGTTCTATGAATATTCATCTACTCATCGAGAGTGGCAAGCCAAACAAGCACCCCCTCTTTCCTTACCCAAATGAGGCACTCATGCACAAACGTCTGCCAATCAAACATTCCAAACGCGCACGTATGTCTGAGAGGTCTTCGTCTGAAGCCCCTTATCAATCATTTCCTGGATGTCTAATCCCTGTTAAAGAGTTCCAGATAGATTAAAAGGCATTTGTGTGAAAGCTGAGAAGCTCCATTTAGGAAGCTATGACACTCGTTTGCGCTCGTTTCAATCATTTCACACCAACTGCTGTGCAATACGTTAAAACCAAGACTTCCGTCCACTGAATCGTGTAAAAGTGAGGCAAGACCCCCCAAATGAAACACTGTGAAACATGTCATAATTGTGGCTGGGCATCGTCGAGATGATGAACGATTGGGGTTGTGATTCCAATTCCTCGTTTGGATGCCGATTATGGATTAAGTTTAAGATTATTGATTTCAATGCCTTTAAGAGACAAGGTCATAAAAGTTGGCATGGTTCAAATTAGGACACTAACCAGAGTTCTGTTTGAATGAAATGTCGGAATTTCTCCATGAATTGAATGAAAAGTTGTATACTTTGTTTGCTGCCTCCGTGTTGGTGTAAGATACATTATGACATCCTATTTTGTTAACACAAGTCAACAGGAGATAGCCCATTCATTCATCCATTTTCTATGCCGCTTGTCCTTATTAGGGTCGCTGGTATGGAGGAGCCTATCCCAGCTGACTTTGGGCGGGAGGTGGGGTATACCCTGGACTGGTCGCCAGTCAATCGCAGGGCACATATAGACAAACAAACATTCACACTCTAATGGACAATTTAGAGTCGGCAATTAACCTAACATGCATGTTTTTGGAACGTGGGAGGAAACCAGAGTACCCGTAGAAAACCCACGCACGCACGGAGAGATGCCCAACGGAGATCCAAACCCTGAACGTCCTGACTGTGAGGCCAACGTGCTACCCACTCAGCGTTGAGAAGTTCCTTTGACATAGAGAGACTATGCAAATGAATAAACTTCCCCAGGCGTAGCTCGCGTCCTTTATTTACACCAAACTTCCACACCAGCTAGCATCCCCAAACCCTCGGTTAGATTGCCATGAAACAGACGCCATGACTTCCCTGATTCTGAGAGTCCAAGTCCAAAGTAGAGCATCAAAGACGAGGTCCCTCGTTATTTCTACACCATGAATGTGTGTGAACATGAATCATGTTGATTGTGCACCGTCCTTTGCATGACATCAGTGTGTTGAAAATGTTGCAATGGGCTGACCGAAGTTAAGCCAAAACTTTTTAGTCGCGTCGTCTTTGTTGGTGCTTGTGGCTATGAGCAAAGTGGGCATCGAAACAAAAACATTTCCACGATCCAGGGGAATGTTAGTCCCGGTTCTCATCCATGCTCGAGACTTGATGTTTTGCTTGCTCTTTGGCCCTTTGGGAACCCTCACTAGAGACCTACCCTCAACAAGGAGGCTTTCAGAAAAGAAAGTGAGAAGGAAAAAACAGGATGTGACATATTCAGTATGCCAAATGTCATCTTGAAGTAGAGTGTTAGAGTTACCGGCAAAGGAGAATAGCTTCTTGTTACATTTGCTGCCATTAAGTGAAATTCATGCAAGGTGCATTCTCTATGCATGAAGCCATTTGTATCTTCTTTTTAGGCGTAGGTGGACTGTGTATAAAGCTATGATATGGGGTATCTAGAACCCACAGAAATAAGTGTTCTTGTATCACACAGGGATTATGCATGATGGGCAAAATTCCAAAAGAGATGCAGTTCTCCTTTATTATCACATAAAAAATGTGATAATATTTTATGTGACAATAAAAATCTATAAATTCTGGCCATCTATGAATTAACTAGGCAAAATGAGAAAGGTTTTCTACAAATTATATAAGTTGTGCTTGAAAAGCTGCTAAATTGTTGAGGCAAGGTGCTTTTAAAAGAGCAACGCAATTTCAGCAAGGCGGCTGAAGCTGCATATCTCCTTGTTACCACTGGATTTATGTTGGAGTGGAATTAGTGGAGTGGAAGCGTGAGTGTGTCCTTTTGCTGTGGGGTGTAGGCCGAAAGTTATCAAGGTGCCGCTGATGAAGAGACGATTCAAGAGCTCTATAATGGCGCATTCGTCACCGCCGCTCACCTGCGTCTCTCCTACATCTTCCGCATCATCGCCTCCATGCCTGAGCACCCGCCCCCCACGTATGCCCGCTTCTGCTTCTGCCTCACACTCATAAAGCGCCCATGATTTTAAATATCAAATCACACGTCTGCAATGCATATCCATCCTGCGATATCAGGTCAGTCACTAACACTGAAAGCTTGTTTTTTCCTTTTATTCTCACAAAGGATATACTGTATAGCGTGTGGCGTCATCACTGCGTCTTCTGAATATAGGCTTGGCAAGAGGAAGAAAGTCAAATAAAACTTAGAGATGAAAAGAGTGGAGCAGAGAATGAACGTTCTGCATTTCGGTTCGATCACCGATAACTAAGTACCTGTCGTGTTTCACCTGCAATTTCCGATCCCTGTAGGGTCCTCTACTGCAAGTTACAGTACATTGAATTTGTAGCACAACTTGACATCTGGTCCGTGTAGGCCTGTCGCGATGCTACCAGTGAGTGGACTTACAGTACATTTGTAGACGGCACATCAAGCGCCAAGCAGTACGTCGACGCCGCCGCCATATTGGATGTGGCAAGAGTCGGAGCGAAGAAGATGCCTCGTTCTTGTACTGCGTGGGCGACTCATTTGACTGCCTAAATCCCAGGCCACAAGCTTGCTGCTGTGTGGAGCCCGTCCCCACTGGCGTGGCGATATTGGCAGAAAAAATGATACTAATATGAACCTATTCATAATTTATGTTTAGCAAAATAACATTTTCTTGTCTTACTTTTTTAGGGTCACCAATGAGCTAGGGCCTAACCTGCTGCCATTTGTTTGTTCATCTGGAACAGTTAACTGAGGCTGGGCATCTATTAGGCTGGAGGCGGCTATTTGATGAAATATTGTCATTGACTCAGTGTGTGCGTATTCCGTCTGATTTATTGTTTCGTGCAGCTTTGGGGAACAAATTATATTGAACAAGCGGCTTCCAAAATGTGTAACCAGGAGAGAACACTTTCAGCATTTCTAAAAACGTTCCGGCCTTCATGATGAATCATTTCTGTTGTACAGACTGCAGTTTCTCTGATACTACACCCGCCCAAGTAGTTGTTGCCCCACCACTTTTTTGGAAATTAAAAGGCCTAAATCGTACTGACAGAAGAGAAAACACAGACGCAACCTTGTGCAGATTCCACAAAGCACACAGCCACACATAATGCCAAGTGTCGCCTTGGCCGCTCTGACCTGACAGCTTCCTGGACTTCCATCGACTCTTTCCTGCGCCCATCCTTCCATGCCGACTCTCATCTCCATGCAGCTGGCTTCCTCAACACAACAACTCATTCACTGAAGCTGAGCTGCCCAAAAAGCAAGCTAACAGTGAGCATATAGTGCAGAGATAACAACTCTGTATTGCAGACACAATGGGCCTAATTTAGTAAATTCAATTATTCACTTATCTTAATGTTGCTAGAAATAGATGTGGAGCCAGCAAACTAAGTGTGCAATGACAATAAACCATCTATCTATATAAAATATAACAATGAAATCTATGCATGAAGCCATTTGTATCTTCTTTTTAGGCGTAGGTGGACTGTGTATAAAGCTATGATATGGGGTATCTAGAACCCACAGAAATAAGTGTTCTTGTATCACACAGGGATTATGCATGATGGGCAAAATTCCAAAAGAGATGCAGTTCTCCTTTATTATCACATAAAAAATGTGATAATATTTTATGTGACAATAAAAATCTATAAATTCTGGCCATCTATGAATTAACTAGGCAAAATGAGAAAGGTTTTCTACAAATTATATAAGTTGTGCTTGAAAAGCTGCTAAATTGTTGAGGCAAGGTGCTTTTAAAAGAGCAACGCAATTTCAGCAAGGCGGCTGAAGCTGCATATCTCCTTGTTACCACTGGATTTATGTTGGAGTGGAATTAGTGGAGTGGAAGCGTGAGTGTGTCCTTTTGCTGTGGGGTGTAGGCCGAAAGTTATCAAGGTGCCGCTGATGAAGAGACGATTCAAGAGCTCTATAATGGCGCATTCGTCACCGCCGCTCACCTGCGTCTCTCCTACATCTTCCGCATCATCGCCTCCATGCCTGAGCACCCGCCCCCCACGTATGCCCGCTTCTGCTTCTGCCTCACACTCATAAAGCGCCCATGATTTTAAATATCAAATCACACGTCTGCAATGCATATCCATCCTGCGATATCAGGTCAGTCACTAACACTGAAAGCTTGTTTTTTCCTTTTATTCTCACAAAGGATATACTGTATAGCGTGTGGCGTCATCACTGCGTCTTCTGAATATAGGCTTGGCAAGAGGAAGAAAGTCAAATAAAACTTAGAGATGAAAAGAGTGGAGCAGAGAATGAACGTTCTGCATTTCGGTTCGATCACCGATAACTAAGTACCTGTCGTGTTTCACCTGCAATTTCCGATCCCTGTAGGGTCCTCTACTGCAAGTTACAGTACATTGAATTTGTAGCACAACTTGACATCTGGTCCGTGTAGGCCTGTCGCGATGCTACCAGTGAGTGGACTTACAGTACATTTGTAGACGGCACATCAAGCGCCAAGCAGTACGTCGACGCCGCCGCCATATTGGATGTGGCAAGAGTCGGAGCGAAGAAGATGCCTCGTTCTTGTACTGCGTGGGCGACTCATTTGACTGCCTAAATCCCAGGCCACAAGCTTGCTGCTGTGTGGAGCCCGTCCCCACTGGCGTGGCGATATTGGCAGAAAAAATGATACTAATATGAACCTATTCATAATTTATGTTTAGCAAAATAACATTTTCTTGTCTTACTTTTTTAGGGTCACCAATGAGCTAGGGCCTAACCTGCTGCCATTTGTTTGTTCATCTGGAACAGTTAACTGAGGCTGGGCATCTATTAGGCTGGAGGCGGCTATTTGATGAAATATTGTCATTGACTCAGTGTGTGCGTATTCCGTCTGATTTATTGTTTCGTGCAGCTTTGGGGAACAAATTATATTGAACAAGCGGCTTCCAAAATGTGTAACCAGGAGAGAACACTTTCAGCATTTCTAAAAACGTTCCGGCCTTCATGATGAATCATTTCTGTTGTACAGACTGCAGTTTCTCTGATACTACACCCGCCCAAGTAGTTGTTGCCCCACCACTTTTTTGGAAATTAAAAGGCCTAAATCGTACTGACAGAAGAGAAAACACAGACGCAACCTTGTGCAGATTCCACAAAGCACACAGCCACACATAATGCCAAGTGTCGCCTTGGCCGCTCTGACCTGACAGCTTCCTGGACTTCCATCGACTCTTTCCTGCGCCCATCCTTCCATGCCGACTCTCATCTCCATGCAGCTGGCTTCCTCAACACAACAACTCATTCACTGAAGCTGAGCTGCCCAAAAAGCAAGCTAACAGTGAGCATATAGTGCAGAGATAACAACTCTGTATTGCAGACACAATGGGCCTAATTTAGTAAATTCAATTATTCACTTATCTTAATGTTGCTAGAAATAGATGTGGAGCCAGCAAACTAAGTGTGCAATGACAATAAACCATCTATCTATATAAAATATAACAATGAAATGACATTTTTTAACAAACACAGTAGTAACTTTTTGACGGTCCCTAGTATGAACAGGTAGCGGTTAGAGAGGCACATCCCATGCGAGCTCCCTGCGCCATGACACAGCAGTTTGGGCACAGTGAGGGGGGTACTACAGCTGTAGCTACGGAGCCAAATATCCAGGGTCCAACGTGAAACTAACTTCACCATAGTAAACCGCAGACATGTCTGCATGGTGGTGTTGCATTTTCTTCTTCTTCCAGGTGGCAGGATTCGAGTGGCCACCAACTGTGAGGCGTATTATCGTACCTACCATGTTGGAGTGTGGCCCATAGTTGCGAATATTATACGGCAACCGGATTGGCTCAATCTCGTGGTGGAAGCCGATTTTATCCGATCTTCAAAATACAGCGGCTCGCCAGCTGATCCTGAAGATAGGATCGCAACATCCCTATTTGTAATGTATCTTTATCAAAAAAACAGCCCTGTCAGCAGCCTGTTACTGTTAGCAAAATCTGGAACCGTCATCAGTGACTGACTCTTTGGTTCTATGCTATAACAGAGTTATGCTATTCTTATTGATTACGGCTGCAAAATAACCCACAGTCTATTCAAACAAATTGCAAGTGTAAACATTTTCATAAAGAAGGTGAGAAACTGAATTCAAGAAATAACTCGTAGCAAAGTGTGAAGGTGTCGTCCTTGTCACCTTTGATGAAGAAAAAATGTGAAGTTAAATATTCATTCATTCCTTTCATTGGTCATTCATGTGCATTTCCAATTGTTTTCTGAATAAAAAACTAAAATTGTATGATTATTTACAAAGCATTTTGTGTTTACATTTTAGGTTGTGCGAAACAGATTCATTGGATTTGCACTATTTCCTGTTGGAAAAATTGATTTGGTTAGAGTACATTTCGGTTGGAGTCGGACCTTTTGGAACGGATTAATGACTCAAACCGAGGTTGCATCGCACATGTGCTGTTGCACCTCTTTTGGAGTAGACTTTGGGTCTGTTTTCCCTGGGTCACAGCCGGACCTACAATTTTTTGGGCCGTGCAATTTTGTTATTTGCCAAATCACTGATATATTTGTTTATGGAGAACGTAGTTGTGGTGACCATGAAGGAGTAAACACTCACACACATACACATGCTACAAACACCACATCCCAGTCCTCCTGCGCGTCATCCCCTCAATGCTGACAAGCGAGGTCCTCGGCACACGACAGCGAGAGAGAGGTTGTACATTTGAAAACCAAAATATCCCTCTAAAGTCATACAAAACTCTCATGCATGACTCCACACACGTATCAAAGGATTCATTCTGAAGCTGTTTTTGCCTTTTCTGTGGCTTTTTACAACACGTATACCCAAAAAGTACATGCGTCAACAAGGCGTGTTATAAGGTAAATGAACATCAGAAGAGTGTTTTTACAGTTTTTACATTTTACTGTGGTTAACTTAAATATACATTTATATTTACCAATTGAAAATGTTCATCACTTATCCACAGTAAGAGACTTTTGGACTGCTATGTCAAAAAGACATGACTAATGTGTACCTGTGTGTATACTGCGTATAGTAAAGACTTTGGATCTCAAATAAATATGCATTCGAAAGAGTAATACAGTTGCATGACAAAAATGCAGCTGCCCATTGTTGTGCATGGGATGTTCCACAGCGGATGAAGAGGCGCAAGTGGCAGCTGTCAGCCATCACATACACCACAATAGGCAGCCGTTAGTGCGCATTAATAAGCAGAGCGATTTGTGAGGTCTCATTTTTTTGGGAAGGCATGTTTGTCATGCAAACGTATTCCCCTCTTGAATGTATATTGTTTTGAAAAGCCAAACTCTTTACTTTTGCAGCCCCAGTAAATAACCCGACCTACGTTCTCCATCACCAAAATCTGACCAGAACTAGACAAATTCATGGGACGAATTGGGACGAAGTCACCGTTGATGTACTACAGCAGAGGTCACCAACGTTTTTCTTGTGGCAACCACTTTTACAAAATGAAGGTGGCTGAGAGCTGCTCATTTTTTTGACATTTATTCATTTTCACAGCTTATTTTAAGCCAAACAAAGCAATTTTGTATTACGCAATGCATTTCTTTCTAGTGTTGTCACATTATTAACTGAAGACGTGAATGAAAAGCATGCTTGCGGACACCTCATGGTACCGGGCGCCCGCGGGGCACACTGTTGGTGACCCATGTACTACAGTAATGATGGGGATGACCTACAACTTCATGTAAAAAAAAAATGCTGGTTGCACTGTTACAACCTGAATGTAAAAGGTCTGTAGAAGTATAATGGAAGAGGTAAACTGCTGGTCCCAAAGGAAGCCTAATTTCCACAGCAGGTGCAGTACCAATAAAGTTGTAACAATTTGCCAGCTATTAGTCCCAGCTAAGAATAGAAGGCAGTATGAACAACTGCTCATCTCTGTAAGTGGAAAATGTGTCATCAAACTACCTACTCTCCTGGAAGCTGTCAATCAAAGTAGTCCGACCTACAAAACGCTGGTCATGAAGTTTACATTTACCGCTTGGGGTGGGTTGTGTGGGAGGGAGTCATCTTCCACCAGAAAAAATGCAAACACTCATGTGTCGAACATATTGAAGCACTTTAAGAAAAATCCCACCTTTTTTGGGAATTGAACATATGGAAGGAGAGCTACAGGTTATCAGGTAAGATGCTCCCTTAGCGCCAAACGTTTCATGGGTAAGAGTATAACAAAAACAGTCGCTTACAAAGTCCGCTCTCATTGGGGTGGCTGTGTGGTAAATACAATATAGTGCTCATGACAAGCAAACGAGCATCTTGTTGAGTCTTTTTAGCGAAGTTGAGAGCCAGGAGTGTCCGCTCTTTAGTAGGTTGCATGTGGAAACAACCTTCTACAATACACGTGCGAGGCGCGATACATACCCTAGCGTTAACCTTTCAAAGCTCACAAACACCACAGCCGCAGCAGGTAGTATGTCTCCCGGCAGTGGCTTGAGGCGTTGAGAGGGACTAGCAAGGCCGCCGCCAAATAAAAATACTGTCGCTTTTTCTGTTAGCTGCTGCAATAATATCGCTGTAGCTTGGTTTATGTACAGGTCAGTTATGTAAATGGAACATAGTGGGTGTTTTTTTTTTAGGGCTTTATTGTCAAAACAGGTGGGTCCAATCACGTTCGTAGTTAGCTCGCTCATGCAAACTCCCGTTCTCTCTTTAAAACCCACAGAAAAGAGAAATACCGAAGGACTGATTAAGCCACTCTTTGCATGCACCCGCAGAACTCCAGAAACAGGCACAGTTTGTTGTTTCCTAATAAACGCGGTGAACGTGTGCCGTCCCCATACAGACATGAGGGTGTAAAGTAAGTAAAAGTCCTAGAGTCCCCATGGGAGCGGAGGCAGAAGACTCTTTAATATTTCAAAGCAGTGATAAGTACATCAGGCAGACTGCAGAGAGATAGGATGACGAGCTGCTTGGGCACAGAGGCAGAAGAGGCGAAGAGGGGGAAATAGATTCGGTAAAAAAGTATACAGCAGATCTAGCCAGACTAAAGTGCTCACAAGAATGTTGTAGGATTTTACTTAAAAGTGATGCATTTACAAAAAAAGAAAGAAATCCTGGATTACTTTTAAATTGCTTTTGATCATGAATTTTAAATGACAGCTTTTGAAATCATGTTGAAAGCACTATGAATTATTCATTTAGTCATACAAAGATTTCTCCCCAAAAGGACACCGTCTGTCTGTTTGGTGATTTCCTGCCCTCTAGTAGAGAAACAACCTTCTGTGGGCTGTCCTGACTATGTGATGAACCTCTGAGCAGGGACAGCTAACATGGGGGTAGACTAAAATTGTTTTGGTGGGGAAGCCAAGTTTGCACTATATTCTCAAAGAGGGCGGGGCTCACATTAGTGCCACAATTGTGGCAAAGCCCCATGCAAGAAATCACTTTCGATTGGGTAAATTACAATGCATTTTTTACTGTTATACTATTACTACTATAATGAGTTGTTTTGCCAAAATGTAAAAAATGCAATTATTTTTTTTCACACAGGGTCATGTAGGTTTGGATTTTTTTTCCTCCCTTAATGAAATGAAAATTAATTTATAAACTGCATTTTGTGCTGAGTTGTGCTGTCACTGACCAATATTTAAATTTGCTTCATTAACTGAAACATTTAAGTGGGACAAACATGCAACAAAAAAAAGAAATCAGGAAATGGGATGTTTCCCACCACTGTGTATACAATTAAAGTTTATGTATATTGTTCATATTTATTAATTTATATCATGTATTCAGCTGGGACATGTTGAACCAGCTGGGGATGAGTAAGAGAAATAGGAAGTGAGGAGGCCGTATGGAAGATAAGGTAGAAACAACTGTGACGCGAGGAAAGAAAAACGTGTTTCTGTGGAGAAAGGTCAACAGAGACAGAGGGCCATGTGTGAGGGGACGATTTAAAAAGAGCGAAGAGGTGGAAAAGTATGTCATGTTTTCTCTGAGGAGGAACCGTGGCTTGGAAAAAATAAAAACCTGCAGACCCATCAAAGACAATTCAGCACTGCAAATCTTTGGCCTATAAGGCTGCACAGTGTACAGTAAAACAGACGCATAAAAGGAAGGACATGATTGGGCAGCTTCTGAGACATATTGCAAATACTCCTAACCACGCACGCGCCCACGCATGCAGCAGTAATTCCACTTCTCGTAAATCTAGATGAGGCTTGGAAAAGGTGTGTCAGGTGCAGGTGTACCTTGTGTATTACAACATATTTGGATGCAGCTATTTAGTCAGTCACAGTGCGAAGACACATCCACAAGTGGTCCGGTGTTTGGCTGATTGTGCTGGCACCACACGAAGCGTACTAGCAGAGCAAACACACCAGAGTTCCCTTTAACAAGTGTGAACGTCAACGTTTCCCATGCATTCTAAGGATCTCCTACAGCTGACTTAGACTCTGACACTGTTGCTTCCGGTGACTTATTGGAATATGAGTGATGCACGAATATTGAAGAAGTCAGTCTTCTCCTCTGTAAAGTCAATCTGTGTCCCATGCAGCTCCCCCGCGTTGCTGTATACCCTAGCCAATTCTCAGCCCACTTCTCGTCCTTTGCCATCATTCCCCTATCACTCCACCCTCCCTCTAACCTCCTCTCTTCTCCTCAGTTGCAAGCCGTGAGCTCCGAGGTTTGCTACTGGATGAGCTCATTAAATAAACTGAGGAAAAGGGCAGCATGCGTGTCTGGGTTGCAAACGCATACAGGTGAAGGAAGTGTAAACACAGTGCAAGTGTAAAAATAGTCAACAGGAAAAGGAAAGGAAAATAGTATGGGGGAAAAAAGAAAAGAAAACATGACGAGCCGGGGTGTGGCAATGAAAAAGGCAATCCATGCAGAGAATGTATAGTCCCAATCTTCCCAGTGGGATTAGTGTGAATCTAATATGTCCTCAACTCCTTTTAGCCTCATCTTATGAGAGGCTATTGAGCTGTTAGCTTCCTGTGCAGCACACAAAACCAATTATCAGCTCAGCTTATCTGCTTAGCATCCACTCCAAGACATCGAGCAGCAACTGCAAAGCTTCTTTAACCAAGACCAATGGACTAATAACAATCACATCTTATTTGATTGATTGATCAATTATACAATGTTTCTGATTTTTTTTTTACTTTTGTATTTATTTTTGAACTTACCTTTAACATTTTTTATTTTTTATTTCTATGCTTTCTTTAATTTATTGTTCATTTTAATGTATTTATTATTATTATGTATTTACTCATATACAGTATATATAGATTGTAGAAGATTTGTTTTTTCCTTTCTTCTTTCTTTTCTTTCAGTAAAGCATGAGCTATTTATTGTTTCACATTCTCTATTATTTTCTCTGCACATGAGCAGAGCAGGAGAAACGGTAGAAGTAAGTTCTGCTTCTCCCTGCTCCTTTTCTCATATGTTGAATTGTGCAACTGCAAACATGTGATGTTCTTGTTGCAAGCATGTCTGAAACAAATAAAACCAGTCCAGGGTGGGGTCCATCTTGCAGCCAAAGTCAGCTGGAACAAACTCCAGCTGACCATCATACACAACAAACCTTGGGTGGAAGATGAGTTGAACGCCGGAGTTATGCCACTGAGGTCAGAGGGTGGCCTACATGCCCTGCTGCAGGCCCCCGAGACAATAAACTGCGGTAACGAGTGACGGCTGTCTCTGAGTGGGACGCACTGATGTAAAGCGTTTACTCTCTCCCCTGTTGACTCGCTTCTGGACGTAAAAAAAAAAAAAAAAGGTCAAGTAATCACAGATTGGACTCAACTTCCAATCGCCATTTGAAGATTAAGTATACTATTGCAGAGATTAGTGTGTAATCCTTACTACTGACTCTCAATCTGCTACCCCGCAGCTCTGCTGTCGTCTTTATAATTGAACCTCATTTGTTTACAGCTTTAAGACTCACAGCTTTTTAACATGTAAACAGCAGCTTGCCTCAGCCTAAGTCCCTAAATACTGATTATTTGACTAGATCTTGCTTTAGGGATACATGTATTTTTGGTTTGTGGCAATGATGTCAGACAGTACTGAATATTTATTGATACACAAAGCCACCTCTGTTCCCCTTCTGTGTGATCTCTGTGCCACACTTTTCTATAACTATCATGCACAAGACTCAAGAGAACAGCGCATGACTACAGAGCATAAATACTGGGGATGTCCAATCCAATTTTTTTATAATCTCGCCGAGCCGATCCGGTATCAATCCTTTTTTTTTATTTTTTATTTTTATAAATAGTAACCTTTTGTTACAAACATGAATTTGTGGAATTGAATATGGTTATTAAACATTAAAAATAATACAACCAAAGCTTTGTTGAATTTACTATTTTATATTACACAGCATGACCAACAATATTGTTTGGGTTTTGTAAAACAAACCTCTGTGAGTCAGGTCCCTAAGAAAAATAAAAGTCCATCCAATAATAGACCAAATTTTAAAAAATGGGCGTGCAAAATGCTGTAGTGGTGGGATAATTGTGTTGATCCAGGCTGCTGTTCAGTGTGTGGGCTATAGAGGGCAGTGGTGTTCAGCATGCTGGTAAGAACAAGCGTTTGGCGTCAATTGCGTAGAATAAGAAACCAGCAAGTGTAACGTGTTGTCAAAGGACTGAGTGTCCCTTGTACTGAAAGTATATTCTTTATTCAAAGAACTATAATCTAATACATAGTAAATATACTTTAAGACACTCCGGACCAAAAGTTGTAGCCAGAATTTACACTTTACGCTGTTGGATCTTAAGGAGGTTCTAAGTAAAGCTTGAAAATGCAAAACGAAGAAATGGGAGTGAGGCAAAGAAAAATGGAGCATGCAATTTAGTCAACTTGAGGAAAACTGAAATGTGTTCATTTGCTGATCAAAAGTTTTAGACCACAGCTAAGAAAAACCCACCCCTAAAATAGAAATAAAATGCTCAAAAAAGGAGTAGGTAATGAGTAGCTGCTCTATTCTTGTTAATCACCTTATAAATTTGTTTCCAGGAGGTGAAAAAAGCTTACTTTGAAAGCCATGCTTAAATGTTCTCAATTGTCAGGCGGGCATTGTGAACTGCAGTGAGGTCCTGTTGAAAAAGCCAGTCATTACTACACAGACGTGGGCCTCCAGTCGTGAAGGACGCCCCCTGCAACATCTCTACGTAGCCAGCTGCTGTTTGACGCCCCTGCACAACCGGAAGCTCCATTGTTCAGTTGAACCCCAGATAATAATGGCTTTTAAAAGCGTTGGTCTTAAACTTTTGATCAGCTGTCGAGCAGCCTATTTCAGTCGAATGGTTGTTCACTCAGTTTTGTCTTACGCTCATCTCTCGTTTTTTATTATTTCGAAGCTCTACTTAGAACCTCCTTACAATCCAACTGTGCTATATGTAAATTCTTGCAGTTTTTCAAGTGGAGTTAATGTTTTTTATGGGGCTTGTGCAGTTTTCTTCTCACCACAGATCCTATAAATTAACAACTACAAATCAATTCGTTTTGCTTTTGACAGTCGTGAGACCTTATGTCTTTGTTTCTGTGGGCTCACTCTTCTAGGGTGACTTATTTTTTCAAAACATGCGTGTCTGTACTAGTATTTTTCTGACAAATACACCACATGTTTTTCTCTACAACACCCACGGTAACCTAAGTGTATTTTTGCCAAATCAGCACAACATTTTTACACACCTTCAACAGCATCCATCTTCTATACTGCTTGTCCTCATTAGGGTCGCGAGTATGCTGGAGCCTATCCCAGCTGACTTTGGGCAAGAGGCGGGGTACAGCCTGGACTGGTCGCCAGTCAATCGCAGGGCAGACAAACAAGCATTCACACTCTAATGGACAATTTCGAGTCGCCAATTAACCTAACATGAATGTTTTTGGAATGTGGGGGGAAACCGGAGTACCCGGAGAAAACCCACGCACGCACGGGGAGAACATGCAAACTCCACACAGAGATGCCCATCGGAGATTCGAACCCTGAACCTCCTGACTGTGAGGCCAACATGCTACCCACTCAAACACCGTGCGGCCAGGACTGACATGTACATTCAAAATTTGTGCAAGCTTGGTTGAAAAGTTTCAGATCACCAAACTAATTATTAGTCACTGACAACACAACTGAACACAAAATGCAGTTTTTAAATGAACTTGTTCTTCTTAAAGATAAAAAACACATCTATACCCATTTAGCACTCCTCGAAAAAGTGAACATAATTTACCTGAGATTAATTGAGATCTGAGTCTGTAAAAGGTTATAAATCAAATTTAAAGCTTTCTAAAGCACTGTGGACTCTAGCAAACCACAGTGAGAGTCACAAATAGAGAAAACATCCAACAGTGGTGAACCTTCCCAAGAGTGGCCAGCCAATGACTTATCGAATAGGTCACAAAAGACCCCACAACAACATCCAAAGAACTGCAGGCCTCACTTGCCTCAGTAAAGGTTAGTGTTCATGACTCCACCATAAGAAAAACACTTGATAAAAATGGCCTGCATGGCAGTGTTTTAAGACAAAAACCAGTGCTGAACAAAAAGAACATTAAAGCTGGTCTCACTTTTGCCAGAAAACACCTTGATGAACCCCAAGACCATTGGTCTAATTTTATAAGATTGTTGTCATCTGAATGCGCCAATGTCTTCTTCTTCACAAGCACAAATGAATGACATTCTGATGATCCAACCATTACCCGGTTAGCAGTTTATATTACAGACTAGATGGCTCCGTGTAGGCTGGCTGCTGGTTTTATTTAAAGCTTTGCTCTTTAGCTCAAGCGTTCCCCAGTGAATAGGAACCATGTGCAAATATCAGAAGTTTCTATCTGCTGCATTCTTTCCACTCGCATGGCTTGATTTGTTTGAGGCTGTGCGGCACATGTGAGCGCCAGACCTGCAGAATCTTGAATTTAAGGGAGACGGGAAACCAAAACATGTTCAGCTTTGATGATATTGATAAGGCGCACAAAACAAAAAGAAAAGAACAACCGGGACTGTTTTCATTACCCACGATGCACCTGCAGCAGCCATGGCCCCATCTGGCCAGTGAGAAGATGGCAAGAACCGCACAATCGTACCAATGTGACTAACGCTGAACAGCTGCCACTTGCTACCTCCCCTCAGCCAACATTCTTCTCCCGCCATCCTCCACTGCCAAGGCAGCGCGCGCACAACCGACTCGTCTGTTTTTCCAATCACGCACACAAACAAGCAGTTGATTGTGGAGCAGCATTAAGAGTTAGTCAACAGTAGGTGTGCTAGAAAGCAATCTTTTACTTCCGACATTTACCTATCTTCCTCCTGCGGACGTCCTCCATTCATAATAAAGTGCCGCAATTAACCCCAGAAGGCAAGTCGATTCCGAACCTGATTACATTCAATTACCAGATTTGAAAAAACACCCTAAGAAAAAACACGGTATATTAAGAGTCCCCGACCATCGGACTGCGGAAAGCAAACAGTGTCACTGTTTGTCAGACATCTAAATAAATTCTGTTGCTGTAAAGAACACTGTCGTTTTTGTACTAGGGCTGATTGTACTTGGGTTAAATTAGACTGCAAAATATGAAATAAACCAGAACGTTTTTTTTGGTTTTCTTTTGTTTTCTTTTTGCGGTATCGGCATAGGGAGATACTATGGGTGTATTGTATTGTGTAGTACCCTAAGATTCCCAGCCCTGATTTCTAAATTTGTTATTTGGCTAATTTGGAATATATTAGTACTAGGAATGTCCCAATCCACATTTTTTGGCTTCTGAACCAAGCTGATGTTTTTATAGTCTTGCCAGTCCGATCAGGGACAACCCTTTCTTTTTCTTTTTAACATAAAAAAAAAAATTTACAAACATGAATTTGTGGAAATAAGTATTTCTGTATTTTTGAATTTACTTTTGTTATTACACAGCATGGCCAATAATATTGTGAATCAGGTCCCTAATCCAGTAGAAGATTCATACAAGTCCATCCAATAAAACATAAAATTGAGAAAATGGGCTGGCAAAGTAATCTAAAGTAGGACTAATCATTTGACATGGCTGTAGATAAATTTGTGGTGTAATTTAATATATATATATATATTTTTTTTAAACAAACTCTATTCAACGCAACAGTAATTTATTGACAGCCCCTGGTATAAACAACCAGCTATAGCAAGCAGTGGTTAGAATGGCACTTTACATGCAAACACCCTGCACCATGACACAGCAGTCCGGGCACAGTGAGACAGAAGTTCCGCGGTAATTACAGCGCCAACGTTCACATGAAACTAAATTCAACACGGTAAACTGCGGACATGTCTGCTTGGTGATGTTCCTTGCTCACGGCGGAAGCCGATTTTATCCGATCTTCAAAACACAGTGGTTTGGCAGCGATTCCGATCCAGAAGATCGGATCGGGACATCCCTAATCAACAGTAATTATTAGGTTTGTTAGATTCTTTTTAACAATGATTCGATTCATGTCACGATTCGTGGCAGCCAATTCGATTCAAGGGCGATATTGATTGATTCAGAACGGTACAATCCACAACGATTCAGTAACTTTTATCTAAAAAGTTCAACCGGTCTGACTGTGAAATAAATACCTGGATACTGGACAGTACAGGTGAAGTTTCCTAGATTCTGGTTGCTTTTTGTAAAGGAGTCTGGTATAGATGAATTATGCATACAAACAAACAGGTAAACAACAATTCATGGCAAATACATTCACATTTTATTTGAATAAACTGCAACCAACACTTCATGTCGATTTAACAGGGAATGCATTCAATCAAGTCTGTGATTAATACGAGCTTAACCTAAGGCAACTTTGCAATACACATTTTCAATACCAGCCCTATCTATGCAACTGCTGACAGCAAAGTAGAACTACAATCTTATAGTTCAGTGGTTCCCAAACTTTTGACAGCCATGTACCCCCCTACTCCTGCACGCTTAAAAACATAAATCTTGTTATCTTAAATAACTTGTAATATATTAACCTTAAACGTTTTATAGTCATTCTGGGTCAAACTGAAGGGGAAAGTTTAACAATCATGATCAGTAAACCAAGTACAAAAATAAAAAAACATGGATAAAGCCCAATTTGGGGGGAATCACCAGTTTTTCACCATGCAGGGCTTGGAACACCAAGATCAATGAAATCAATAAGCTTAAACAATCCATCCATCCATCCCTTTTCTATGCCGTTTGTCCTCATTAGGGTGGCCTGGGTATGCTGGAGTCTATCTCAGCTATCTTCGGGCGAGAGGCAGAGTACACCCTGGACTGGTCCAAGATTAATCAATGCACACAAATCATTAAACATACTTACTTGTTCATGGGCCTCAGCATCAAGATGATGTCTTTATTTCCTGTCCGATTATGCTACCCCTAGAGTTGCCGCGGATTGACAACAGCTTGATGGCAGTTGATGCTTGTTACTTCAAACTCAACTGAGCAAATGAGGCAAAATGGAGTGCTTGCTGCAGCTACCAGAAATTCAGTCCCATCTAGTTTTCTGTTTAAAGAACAAAAACTATTTGATGCCCTTGCACAACATCCAAACAAACGAGAAAAACAGCATTGTTGTATTCTTCTTTTCCCGTGAAGCTTATCCCTTCAAGGGTCGCCACAGCGATTCAATTGCCTCCATCTAACTCTGTCTTCTGTATCCTCTTCTCTTGCGCCAACTACCTTCATGTCCTCTTTCACTACCTCCATAGACCTCCTCTTTGGTCTTCCTCTAGGCCTCCTGTCTGGCAATTCGAAACTCAGCATCCTTCTACCAATATATTCACTATCTCTCCTCTGGACATGTCCGAACCATCTCAGTCTGGCCTCTCTGGCTTTATCTCTAAAACCTCTAACATGTGCTGTCCCTCTGATGTGCTCATTCCTGATCCTGTCCATCCTGGTCACACCCAAAGAAAACCTCAGCATCTTCATCTCCGCTACCTCCAGCTCTGCCTCCTGTCTTTTCCTCAGCGGCACAGACTTTTCCTCAGAGGCAGTGCCTCAGCGGCACTGTCCCATTCCAGCCTGCCTGCACACGCTTTGTCACCTCTTTTCGACACTCTCCATTGCTCTGGACTGTTGACCCTAAGTACTTAAAATCCTCCATCTTCTTTATCTCTTCTCCCTGTAACCTCACTCTTCCACTTGGGTCCCTCTCATTTACACACATGTACTCCATCTTGCTGCAGCAAACCTTCATTCCTCTCCTTTCCGGGACAAACCTCCACCCCTCAAGCTTCTCCTCCACCTGTTCCCTGCTCTCACTACATATCACAATGTCATCTGCAAACATCATAGTCCATGGAGATTCTTGTCTAACCTTGTCCGTCAGCCTGTCCATCACCAAAGCAAACAAGAAGGGGCTCAGAGCTGATCCCTGATGGAGTCCTACCTTCACTCGGAACTCCTCTGTCACACCTGCAGCACACCTCACAACTGTCTTACAGTCCTCATACATGTCCTGCACCGCTCTAACGTACTTGTCTGCCACTCCAGACTTCCTCATACAATACCACAGTTCCTCCCTGGGCACCCTGTCATAAGCTTTCTCCAGATCTACAAAAACACAATGCAGCTCCTTCTGACCTTCCCTGTACTTCTCCGTCAACATCCTCAAAGCAAATATTGCATCTGTTGTACTCTTTTTTGGCATAAAACCGTACTGCTGCTCACAAATGCTCAGGTTTGCCCTTAGTCTAGCGTCAACTACTCTTTCCCATAACTTCATTGTATGGCTCATCAGCTTTATTCCTCTGTAGTTGCCACACATCTCACTTGTTCTTAAAAATGGGCACCAGCACACTTCTCCTCCATTCCTTAGGCATCTTCTCATTATCTAAGATCTTGTTAAAAACAACCCGGTCAGGAACTCTACTGCCACCTCTCCTAGACACTTCCATACCTCAACAGGTACATAATCAGGACTGAGTGCCTTTTCATTCTTCATCCTCTTCAATGCCCTCCTCACTTCTTCCTTACTAATCTTTGTCCACAACAGTCACCTCTTCTACTCTTTGTTCTCTCTCATTTTCCTCATTCATCAACTCTTCAAAGTACTCTTTCCATCTTCCCATGACACTACTGGCACCTGTCAATACCCTTCCATCCCTATCCTTCATCACCCTAACCTGCTGCATGTCCTTCCCATCTCTGTCCTTCTGCCTTGCCAACCTGTATAGATCTTTCTCTCCCTCCTTGCTGTCCAACCTAGCACAAAAGTCATCATAAGCCCCTTGTTTGGCCTTTTCCACCTTTACTTTCACCTTACGCTGCATCTCCCTGTACTCCTGTCTACTCTCTTCAGTCCTCTCAGTGTCCCACTTCTTCTTAGCTAACCTCTTACTCTGTATACACTCCTGCACCTCCTCATTCCACCACCAATTCTCCGTATCTATTTTCCTTCCAGATGACACACCAAGTACTCTCCCACCTGTCTCCCTGATCACAGTAGTTGTAGTTGTCCAGTCATCTGGAAGAACATCCTGGCCATCCATAGCCTTTTTCAACTCTTTCCTAAAAGTCACGCAACACTCCTCCTTTTTCAGCTTCCACCATTTTGTCCTCTGCTCTACCTTTACCCTCTTCATCCATCTCACCACTAGAGTCATCCTACACACCACCATCCTATGCTTTCTGGCTACACTCTCACCTACCACTGCTTTGCAGTCACTGACCTCCTTCAGGTTACACCTTCTACACAAGATGTAGTCAACCTGTGTGCTCCTACCTCAACTCTTGCAGGTCACACTATGTTCCTGTCTCTTCTGGAAGAAAGTAGTCATTACAGCCATTTCCATTCTTTTTGCAAAGTCGACCACCATCTGTCCTTCTGCGTTTCTCTCCTGGATACCAAACTTGCCCATTACCTCCTCATCATCTCCGTTTCCTGCACCAACATGTCCATTAAAGTCCGCACCAATGACAACTCTCTCACTTTTAGGGATGTTCTGCATCACTTCATCCAGGTCTGACCAGAAGTTCTCTTTCTCCTCCATCTCACATCCTACCTGTGGAGCATACCCACTAACAACATTGAACGACACACCTTCGATTTCTAGATTCAGGCTCATCACTCTGACACTCTTTTTACCTCCTTCAAAATCACCCCTACTCCATTTCTCTTCCTATCTACACCATGATAGAACAGCTTGAACCCTGCTCCTAGGCCTCTAGCCTTGCTACCATTCCACTGGGTCTTCTGGACACACAATATGTCTACTTCTGTCCTCTGCATTATGTCAATTAATTCCCTACCTTTTCCTGTCATAGTTCCAACATTCAAAGTCCCTACTTTTAGTTCTAGACTTTCCTCTTCTCTCTCCTCCTACGAACAGACCTTCCTCCTCTCCGTCTTCGACCAACAGTAATACGGTTTCCACCGGCACCCTGTCGGTGAACAGCACCGGTGGTGGGCGTTGTTAATCCGGGCCAGGTCCGATCCGGTATGGAAGTCATTTGTTTGATTCGCATGATCTGGTTTGACAAAGTTTTACGTCGGATGCCCTTCCTGACACAACCCTCTGTATTTATCCGAGCTTGGGACCGGCACAATAAGACACTGGCTTGTGCTCCGTTGCGGCTCGTTGCACGACATTCAACCAAAGGAAAAAAACAACATTGTTATCTAGCGCTGCCCTAATCATTTTCAGGGGAAGGTACACCTTTACTGCTATGCAAGCTGTACATAGAATACTCCAAACTTTCTATACTATTGGCCCTTGGGAAGATATCCTGTAATAAAAATGTTTGACGAAATGTGAAGAACGTATTCACTTTTCTGCCAAATGTTCCATTCATGGCTTGTACACATCACTGAATAAACATCAATGTGCATGTTTCCCACTCTAATGTTATATTCCCTACCAAACTCCTCCTCAACCTTTTGTATGTGCTGGCTAGTGGCAACAGACACGCACGCTTACATACAATACTGTCTTTGGTCTTCTCAACCAGTCCTCCTTGTTTGTTCTCTTTCTAATCCTGAAATACCAACAGTGCATTTAGTCACGTGCATTCTTTCATCCACCCCCAGTGAGGGCGAGCTCAGGTTGAATGGAAACTGCTATCTTCCCTCTATAACCCACAGCAGCACAGGCCTCAGGTGAAAAACAAAGCTGCACGTTGAAAAAAAACCCCAACAACATCAAAATACCTGAATTAATATTCAAGCCCTGTCTCCGGACTATAAAACGACCATTGTGAAGTTGCAAAGAAGGTGAACTATGCCGGATGACTGCTTCAATAGCTCCCTAAAGCTCCATCCATTTTACAATTTAAGAAATTGATAATAAAGTTGAAAATAAAATGGCCATTCAGACTGCATATAAAGCAAAGGTGAACTAAGGACAGACCAGGTTCTTCTGTAAAATTGCTGATTTGGACCACCACCAAATGATACACCTTCAATGACACCCCTGCCCTACTATCTGCCTTAACTTTGTCACTTTGTGAGGTTCAAGCATTGCTCACTGACACAAGTATGGATGTACAAAAGCACACTTTTTCTCAGTGTTTACAAAAGTGAAAGAGAATTCCTGGAACCCCACCAACAGGTTAACCTTGATCGGGATTGGAATGACAGAGTTTGCACAGACTAAGTACTGTGATCACACCAAGCCTGGAAGAATACAATTAAACAGTTATTTAATATAGCCATTATTTTTTAAAATACATTTTAATGACGTTCTAACAGTATAATGTGTCCATAGAGCCTATTTATGAGCACCAAACAAGAGAAAAATCCACTATCTTCCTCACTTGTTTGCTACACTTTTGAGATAAGAGGCGTTGCTTTCCGGGTGCCAGGTTTCCAGAATGTCCATCCATCCATCCATTTTCTATGCCGCTTATCCTCATTAGGGTCACGGGGATGCTGGAGCCTATCCCAGCTGACTTTGGGCGAGAGGCGGGGTACACCCTGGACTGGTCGCCAGTCAATCGCAGGGCACATATAGACAAACAAACATTCACACTCACATTCATACCTTTTGGACAATTTAGAGTCGCCAATTAACCTAACATGCATGTTTTTGGAATGTGGGAGGAAAGCGGAGTACCCAGAGAAAACCCACACACGCAGGGGGAGAACATGCAAACTCCACACAGAGATGCCCAACGGAGATTTGAACCCAGGTCTTCCAGATCTCCTGACTGTGTGGCCAATGTGCTAACCACTCAGCCACCGTGCGGCCCCGTTTCCAGAATGTCATAAACCGAAATCTCCTTCCTCATGGACACGATACACCCTCTGACCCCCCACTAGCTAAATAAGCCATTAGAGGACAGTAAAAAATAAAAAATAAATACAGTTAAAAAACTGCCTTTGCTACACATCATAAAATCACGGCTGGAGTTTTCCATCAATCAGTCTACTAACAACGTGGGAGCTGTACATTTTTAGCATTTATGTCCTCCTGTCCCACTCTTTAATGTTGTTTTATGTGATAGTATGACGAACATAAATATGTTTTTTCCATTTTGTCGTTGATTTTTCTGTGTTGATTTTGTCTTTTCCATTTGCTTTTTCTCATTGATGGTTCAAGCTGGCAACAAAAAGCAAAGGCAAAAGTCCTTCTGCCTGAGTGACTAGTCCAATCTGTTAGTCGTTTCTCTCAGCAGCTTGGATATAGACTCCATTGTGTAAGATGTTCACGCAAAGTGTGTGCATGGTGGCGTGATAGTGACGTCACTTCCTGTCCGTGACATTTTTTTCCAGTCACCCGTGCTAAGAGCTACTTTTAAAAATAGCTACTACACAGCCACTGCAAGCAGGAATCAGGTATGGACCTACGCCTTTTGCTTTTGCTTTTTGTCGCCAGCTTGAGTCATCTGGTAAATGCAATGAGAAAAAGCAATTGGAAATGACAAAACAAGAAAATAATGACAAAATGGAAAAAAAATGAGACAATACAGTATTCCTCCTGCTACATCGCGGTTCACCTTTTGTAGACTTGCAACATTTTTTTGCTTTTTTCTTTTTAACAGTGTATGAACATGCATTGTGTTCTGCATCCTGACTGGCTCAATGAGAACCCACGTGTTGTGTCTGCCTTCTGATTGGCTGAAAGAGACCCTACGTGTTCTGTCTGCCTTCTGATTGGCTGAAAGAGAACCTACGTGTTGTGTCTGCGTCCTCATTGACTAAGAGCGAAACCATGCATTGTGTTCTGCGTCCTGATTGGCTACGGGACTGTAGCTCCTTGTCAGTCTCCGCCTTTCTTTTAATTTTGGCACACCTGTGATTCCATACGGCACAGGTGTGTACAAACACAGCTCATTAGCATTAAAGTTACAGTCTAAATTCGAGCATTAAGGATTTCTGTATTAAGGCACACTTGGATTCCTGAGACAAATTTGAAATAGTTGAAAAATAGCATTTTAGTGGACCCTTACACAAAGAAAATTAGCATGCTGGGTTAATTTACCAATGCTTGTGCAGTATAGTATGATTATTGTGTTCTGCTGAAGAAAAAAAAAATGAAAACAAGGATGTTGTATCCAAGAGCTGCAAAATGGCAAGCAGTTGCTATTTTGAAAAAAAAAAATTAGATAAAAGCAAATAAAGCTGTTGCTCCAGGACATGAAGTAATAAACCCGCTTTTCGTCCGCATGGGTAAACACATCAACATTTATTTCTCCTTGTCTGCAAACCACATTGTGATGCAACTCCAAAAAGCTCTTGGCAGAAACCATCCTGCGAGGAATGCTCAAAAACTGCAGTAGTCAGAACTGAATGCCATTGCGATTGCCTAATGGAGGGGATCTTATCCATCACAGCACCATCCAGTGTCAAATTCCGTACTCAATCTCTAACGCCGATCCAAGCTTGTAGCTCAGTGGCATCAACAGTATACTGGTCTTGACGAGGTCACGATGGGACAAACCACTCACGCGACTTTGTGATAAAAATCACAGTCACCCTACTCAGACTGGTTTTGTTGAACTGTCGCCATCTTACACTGAAATCCCAGCCAAGTTTGTATATTTCTGTTTATTTATGTGTCTTTTTCTGCGCTCATAGAATAAAGCTCGTCCAAATTTGCATTCATCCTTCTAGCAATACTCATGTTAGATGATAGGTCTGATATTGTTACTGTGTGTGTATGTGTGTGTGATTCCATTTCAATTTCAATCAAGAAATTCAATTTTAAATGACTTGCGACAGCTACAAAAGTGGTACGTGCGTCTTTGCAGTACACCATAGCAAAGGCAACAATAACACGAATGTCAAGTACACAACCTAAGTTAGAAATTCAAATGCCTTCGGTCATCAGCGGGTGACTATTTTGTTATTATTATCGGTTTATATTTTTTATTAATACAGCCCTTTCGCCAGGGAACGCTTGAATAGTCATACCGTACAAGAACTCAAGGGACTCACTCACAACGAGACTGTGAAAGACTGTCTGCTGGCAAATATTGAACCAGACAGGTACAAAAACACTCAGGTCATACAGCCTGTAAAACTGGTCCTTCTTCCCACCAATGTCAAGAACAAGCTCATGTGTTAAAGTTTCAGTATTGATTATTTCGATTAATTAATTTGATTAATGATTATTGATTAATCATTGTCGTTGATTCATTCATTTTCTACCACGAATCAGATCACAGGTAAGATGGAGCCTATCCGTGACTATGACTTTGACTTGGCAAATCCCTAAACGCACCGAGAACTCCTGTCATGTGGCTTCAGGTGCTTGGAAATGAGTGCATGATGCCAAGGATTTAGGTTGAAATGTTTTTTCTTTAAATCGGCATGTGGTCCTCTAAAATGTTCCCTCCATCATGGGGTCTGTGGTACCAAAACGTTTGAGAACTGATGTCGAGGATCTTTCACATTCTGCCACAGATTCCTAAAAACGGCCGAGCACTCCTGTCATATACTACATTTTTGACTAGTGTTTTTGCAGAAGGTTCCTAAAAAGAGCAAAGCCCTCCTGTCATACAAAAGATCTTTGATGAACAATTTTGCAGCAGGTTCAGATCACGCCTGTCGTCAGAGGTTATCTGACCTGTCATACAGAGAGTCTTTGACGAGCAGTGTTGCATAAAAGAAGAAGGTTCCTAAAAACAGCAACGCACTCCTGTTACACAGAAGAGAGATTTTCCAATAATAAAGGGTTTTTGTCCGGTGTTTTTGCAGAAGATTGCTAAAAACTCACCTCTCCTCCGTGGCCATCAAAAATCCCAAAAATGGACGGGTGGCTCTTGTTGACGATGTCGGCGAGCACCTCGAAGCGGTCCTCCATGTGGTCTCTCCGGCCTTGGATGGAATACACGGCTACGTTGTTGCTCCTCAACTCCCACGTCTTGGCGAACTCGGCGTCCAGGACGTCCAGGCCACCGAAACGCTCGTTCTGCATCATCTCGGCCACTTTCCCCTTGACCATCTTGACCGCATCCCGGCTCGACTTGACGATGGTCTTCACTTCGTCCGTGTGGAAGAAGTAACTCCACAGGGCCAGGCTGATGCACAGCAGAAACAGGGTCTCCGGCCGGAGCAGAAAATAACGCATGATACGACCTAGGAGGGACAGCAGGGTCATCGTATCCTCTATCATTGATTAGCGTGTGCACGCAGGAAGTCGCGGCGGCAGGTCGAGCGCGGTTCGCCGATTTCCGTCAGTGGCTGGAGGGTCTAAACATTTAGACCAGACGAACGCAATGTAAACAAACGGATGACACGTTTTAGGTTCGAGTTGGGGTGGCTGTGTGTCCACGCCGAGCACTCCCGCCTTCGCCCGCTCAGTGGCAGAAAGCAGACAACCCCTGTCCGCTGACCGTTTGGCCCGGTTCGGTTAAAACACCACCCCGCCGGACTCCGTCGTGGGAGCCAGGATCCAGTTACGGAGGCGTCTCTTCTTTGTCCAGCTCCGCGACTGTCCCTTGGTCCTCGAAATAGCGGTCTGAAACTATCCTCACATTCTCAGCTGCCACACTGGCTGTGGCTGCACTCCAGCTCCGCTGCCAGAATCCGCGACCGAGGTGCGTTCGCGTACACCCGTTTTCCCAGCACTTAGGAAGCTGCTGTCGTCAAAATAAAACCGCGCTGGAAGCTGCATTCTAAATGCTTTCTTATTGCATTTAACGTTTAAGTACGCTGCTTTCTCAGCGACCTTTAACTTGATGAGAGCTTTATATGGACTACACCTTCCAATAATAGGCCAATTGCTATTGTTAGTTTCCCGATCAGGAGAATTTCCGAAAGCCGTGAATGCATCACTCACACAGCCAGTCCGCAGGTGCATGTATAAACCCTTGAATTCAAATTTAAAAATTACAAATAGTGTTTCATAAAACGTAATCACAATATTTCGGCTTTACCCTACACCATGTTGTCTATTTTGGTTTGATGTACAGACTAAAATCTAGTCAATGACGTTATTATAAGTGTTTTCTTCCACAAAAGTATTTATTTCCCACGAGGTGCTCTTATGAGGCAGTGCAATATAAATTATATTTTAATTTCCAAGTTAAACCATCGCTGTATTCATTCTAATAGTGTTTTGGTTAGTTTTATTCAGGCGAACACAGGGCAGCGTCTGGGTCCTCGAACTTGCGTGACGTCACTCAGCCTTTCTAGAGGGCGCTGGATCGGGAAAACGTGGAGCTAAAAGTGTGGTGGCAATTTCATCTTTTCGCAACACCAGTAAGTATACTTGGCCTGTTATTGTCGTGGCTGTGTCTTTCTATGTGTGTGCTTTTGTGTTATCTACTAATGTGTCTCCGGCTTGCTCAACACAACGAGGTGTTTAGCTTTGAATGCTAATGCTAAATGCTTGACACTTTTGCACTGGGCTGTATTACTAGTATGGTTAGACTAAACGATTGACGTTTAAAGCGTGATTGCCCGTTTAAATACTGTCTATGTTTGCATCTCCAACAGGGATTCTGACCAAAGGGCCAGGTTGTCAAGAATGGAGTACGTCCAACCTGCTGCCACACGCAGCCAGGGAAACATGTAAGTACACTATATCCTTCTATTAGTGTAATATATGTTTGTAGAGTCTGCTCAGTTACAATCCTGAATATGTCTCACGGAAGTTCAGAAGTTTTCTGCTGCTGTCTCTTCTGTAGAGCTTGCGTACTCACCAAAATATTGCCTTCCACGCAAAGTATGTGCTCTATAAAACAACTGCGCTCAGACACAACGTAATTGAATATTAATTCGCATTTTCTAAGTGTACTTTACATGTGCACTCTGAGATTTCCGAGCATACCTGAATGCAGCAAATTGTACTTGACTGTATAGCTACGTACTGTTTTTCTTTTGTCAGTTTGTTTTTTTAGACCACACATACACACCACAGATACACGCATAATAAAGTCCTTTTAGACAAAGAGTGGCTCAAAAGACCCTAATGATGAATGATACAATTGGACTTTGTTTTCCCTCGCCCGGACGCGGGTCACCGGGGCCCCCCTCTGGAGCCAGGCCCGCAGGCGGGGCACGATGGCGAGCGTCTGGTGGCCGGGCCTGCACCCATGGGGCCTGGTCGGGCTCAGCTCGAAAAGGTAACGTGGGTCCCCCCTCCCATGAGCTCACCACTCGTGGGAGGGGCCAAAGGGGTCGGGTAATCTGGAGGCAGCTGACAGGTACCGGAAGGCCAAGCAGTCTGCAGCTCTGGTGGTCGTTGAGGCAAAAACCCAGACATGGGAGAAGTTCGGAGAGGCCATGGAAAACGACTTCCGGATGGCTTCAAAGAGATTCTGGACCACCATCCGCCGTCTTCGGCGGGGGAAGCAGTGCACAGTCAACACCGTGTATGGTGGGGACGGTGTGCTGCTGAACTCGACTCGAGATGTTGTGGACCGGTGGAGGGAATACTTTAAAGACCTCCTCAATCCCACCGACACGCCTTCCAACATGGAAGCAGTGCCTGGGGACTCTAAGTCAGGTTCGCCTATCTCTGGGGCTGAGGTCACCGAGGTGGTCAAAAAGCTCCTTGGTGGCAGGGCAGGGTGGATATGATCCGCCCGGAGTTCCTTAAGGCCCTGGATGCTGTGGGCGTGTCTTGGTTGACACGACTATGCAGCATTGCGTGGACGTCAGGGTCGGTGCCCCTGGACTGGCAGATGGTGGTGGTCCCGCTTTTCAAGAAGGGGGACCGGAGGGTGTGTTCTAACTATCGTGGGATCACACTTCTCAGCCTTCCCGGTAACATCTATTTAGGGGTTCTGGAGAGGACGATCCGCCGGATAGTCAAATCTCGGATTCAGGAGGAGCAGTGTGGTTTTCGTCCTGGTCGTGGAACTGTGGACCAACTCTATACTCTCGGCAGGGTCCTTGAGGGTGCATGGGAGTTTGCCCAACCAGTCTACATGTATTTTGTGGACTTGGAGAAGGCATTCCACCGTGTTCCTCGGGGAGTACCCCGGGAATATGGGGTATCGGACCACCTAATCCAGGCGGTTCGTTCCCTGTATGACCGGTGTCAGAGTTTGGTTCGCATTGCCGGCAATAAGTCGGACCCTTTTCCAGTGAGGGTTGGACTCCGCCGGGGCTGCCCTTTGTCACAGATTCTGGTCACTACTTTTATGGACAGAATTTCTAGGCGCAGCCAGGGCGTTGAGGGGTTTCGGTTTGGTGGCCGCAGGATTCGGTCTCTGCTTTTTGCAGATGATGTGGTCCTGTTGGCTTCATCAAGCAGTGACCTTCAACTCTCACTGGACCGGTTCACAGCTAAGTGTGAAGCGGCTGGAATGAGAATCAGCACCTCCAAGTCCGAGTCCATGGTTCTCGCCCGGGAAATGGTGGAGTGCCATCTCCGGGTCGGGGATGAGGTCCTGCCTCAAGTGGAGAAGTTTAAGTACCTCGGGGTCTTGTTCACGAGTGAGGGAAGGATGGAACGCGAGATTGACAGGCGGATTGGTGCGGCATCTGCAGGGATGCGGACTCTGCACCGGTCTGTCGTGGTGAAAAGAGAGCTGAGCCAAAAGGCAAAGCTCTCGATTTACCGGTCAATCTACGTTCCTACCCTCACCTACGGTCATGAGCTTTGGGTAGTGACCGAAAGGACAAGATCGCGGGTACGAGCGGCCGAAATGAGTTTTCTCCGCAGGGTGGCTGGGCTCTCCCTTAGAAATAGTGTGGGAAGCGCTGTCATCCGGGAGAGACTCGGAGTAGAACCGCTGCTCCTCCGCATTGAGAGAAGTCAGATTAGGTGGCTCGGGCATCTGGTTAGGATGCCTCCCGAATGCCTTCCTGGGGAGGTGTTCAGGGCACGTCCGACCGGTAGGAGGACTCAGGGAAGACCCAGGACACGTTGGAGAGACTGTCTCTCAGCTGGCCTGGGGTTCGCCTCGGCATCTGCTGGGAAGAGCTAGATGAAGTGGCCGGGGAGAGGGACCTCTGGGCTTCCCTGCTTAGGTTGCTGCCCCCGCGACCCAACTTCGGATAAGCGGAAGAAAATGGATGGATGGATGATTGGAGTGTCCCTGAATGCATCGTTGAAGTTGTCTTGAAATTGCACTGCTGTTGATCTGTTCAAGTCAGACTCAAGTTATAAAAAGCATCAGACTCTGTGTATGTATGTATGGGGGGGGGCTACCCTGTTGACATGATGCACATACATTAATTACGCTACAGATAAATGGGATACCGCCGTTAACGCGCTTTATTTGACAACCCTAACAAAAACACAACCTGACATGCGAATGAGTGCATAGCTGGTCTGTGCACCTTTTTGAGACATGGCAAAAAGGCCATGTACACATTAGGTGGTGAAGTGAAATAAACATGCAATGGAAGACAATAAATTTTTAGCCGTCATTTCATGAAAGTATCATTGCGTTATTGACTTAGCAACACTATCCACGTGTTTTTTTTTTATCATGACACTGACGAATATAATTTGTCAGTCAAATGTAAATATCCTATTTGTATGTGGTCGCCAACATACAGTGGTGTGAAAAACTATTTGCCCCATTCCTGACTTTTTATTATTTTGCATGTTTGTCACACAAAATGTTTCTGATCATCAAACACATTTTAATATTAGTCAAAGATAACACAAGTAAACACAAAATGCAGTTTTTTAAAAGAATGTTTTTATTATTTAGGGAGAAAAAAAATCCAAACCCACAAAGCCCTGTGTGAAAAAGTAATTGCCCCTGCACCTAATAAGTGGTTGGGCCGCCCTTAGCAGCAATAACTGCAATCAAACGTTTGCCATAACTTGCAACAAGTCTTTTACACGCTCTGGAGGAATTTTGGCCCACTCACCTTTGCAGAATTGTTGTCATTCAGCTTTATTTGAGGCTTTTCTAGCATGAAGCGCCTCCTTAAGGTCATGCCGAAGCATCTCAATGGGATTCAGGTCAGGACTTTTGACTAGGCCACTCCAAAGTCTTCATTTTGTTTTTCTTCAGCCATTCAGAGGTGGATTTGCTGGTGTGTTTTGGGTCCTTGTCCTGCTGCAGCACCCAAGATGGCTTTAGCTTGAGTTGAAAAACAGATGGCCGGACATTCTCCTTCAGGATTTTTTGCTAGACAGTAGAATTCATGCTTCCATCTATCACAGCAAGCCTTCCAGGACCTGAAGCAGCGAAAAAACCACAGACCATCACACTACCACCACCATATTTTACTGTTGCTATGAAATGCTGTGTTACTTTTACGCCAGATGTAACGGGACACCCACCTTCCAAAAAGTTCAACTTTTGTCTCGTCAGTCCACAAGATCTTTTCCCAAAAGTCTTGGCAGTCATCATTTTGTGTTCAATTATGTTTATCTTTGACTAATAGTTAACTATTTTTTATGAGCAGAAACATTTAAGTGTGACAAAAAGTCAGGAAGGGGGCAAATAGTTTTTCACACCACTGTATGTTGACTGCAAATAGATTGATAGTCATGGTAGTAATCCTACAGAATCATAAACAGCGTTACACACAAGTGTAATATCTGGAGTAAGACATTGTACGAAAAACACAACACAGTGTTTGAATATTTCATAATGATGACAAAATTATGTATTTTCAAAAATAAGATGGCTCTTGGTTGCATACGGTATGTTAAGTATGTAGGGATTACCGGTAATGATTATCTGCGGTAAAACTCCTGACGGTTAGTATTACCGTTTCAGAGTAAATGATCAAAAACCAAAAAATAGAATTGATAACCATGCTTTTGATAAACTCACAGACATGTGACAGTGTTCGTTTCTTGGAGAAGCAGCCATTAGTTAGGTTGCATATCTTTCTCAAAACACCAACTTTGATGTTAACAAAAGCTGTTGCTCTCGAAAATGGCACCACGGGCCATTATGCTTTGCACTACTACGTGCCCTTTTGAGCCCTATAAGCAGCAAGCACTCAGAAGAGGGTGCTCATGCACAGTTTCCAGTGTTGGGCTTGGCCAAGGAAAGTTTGTGTGTAATTTTTTTTGTATTAAATTAAACTTTGTTAGACTTCAGGGCGTGTATTAGTATTTTTCTAAATATTTTGAGCACATTCAACAATGATAACATGATTATTTTGGTCTGAATAATTTTTCCATTTTATACCCAGACAAGTATGTCATCAACCGATGACAGCGGACATGCTGCCTCTCAATCTTTTGTATGGCACTGCTTTGTCCGTTTCCATTACTCACCAGTCTTGATTCTGAACGACAGCTGACTTTGTAACGACGTAAAAAGAAGGTCTTTAAGTATGAGATCTGATTCATGAGTCACTTTGCATTAAGCTTCAAAGGTAAAGTGGAGTCGTGGAAAGGGCAGGAAGGCAGAGTTGCATGCACACATTTCTACTCATGGTAGGATTAGTAAACCACAAATTGCATCTGAATGTTTTGTCCGTACTCACATTTTGGGTTTCAGGCAAATGAAGACTTTTTGTCAGAATTTGACGCACTTTTTTATAGATGGGACTTCTGGTCTCTAAACACCTCCTACCTGGTAAAAAAAACAAACCCAAACGGGTTCAGGCAGGAAGAACTAATCGCTGGTGAACTTCTACAGAGTAGAAAGCATCCTCTGTCACACTGTGGTTCAACCGCTGCAGTGCTAAAAATGGGAAAGACCTGATTCAAGGGGTGAAAAGCAGAGGGGATCATAGGATCTGACGTACCAACACTTGTACTGGTAATACTAGCTGTTTGCAGAACAGCATAGACCCCACTCACCCAGAATAGAGTCTGTTGGACCTCATACCATTTGGCAAAAGATACACTGCAATTAGAGCTACAACAAATAGATTTTGGAATAACATCTTCTCCAGAGCAGTATCATTTTCAATGACCTGAATACTTTGTGTTACCTATTATGGCCATCCATTCTGTTTATCTGGGTCCGGGTTATTTTACTGTCTATTTTGCTGTCATGCAGTGCTTTCAAATATTGGGTGGCGGGGTGAGGTATCAGGGGCAGTGTTAGAGGACTGGGGGGACTTTCAGTATCAATGTCACCCAATTGCTGCTGGTCTGATTAGCCATTGAAAAGTTGATGTTTCACAACAATGAACATGTATCTTGCCTCTTATGTGTCACGTCTTCACGAGGCTCAATTGATGCCATCAAGGATGTGATCTGCAATAATGTATTGTTCCCATTGCCATTTAGTCTGTGCTGCACTTGTGGCGTCCCCATTCCTCCAAACCCTGCCAACATGTGCGTGGCGTGTCTGCGCACTCAGGTGGACATCTCTGAGGGAATTCCCAAGCAAGTCACAGTGCATTTCTGCAAGCAATGTGAACGGTTTGTCCTATGTCTTTTACCAATACGTTATTTTCTTCCCTTTACTGTCAAGAAGTATCTTCTATTAATCATTTACATTAATTTGTGTGGTTTCCTCCCACATTCCAAAAACATGCATGTTATGTTAATTGGTGACTCTAAATTGTCCATAGGTATGAATGTGAGTGTGAATGTTTGTTTGTCTATATGTTCCCCTTTGATTGGCTGGCAACCAGTACAGGGTGTACCCCGCCTCTCGCCCAAAGTCAGCTGGGATAGGCTCCAGCATACCCGCGACCCTAATGAGGATAAGCGGCATAGAAAATGAATGAATGAGTACCGTAATATGTCAAGCTTTCTTATCTTTGCAGGTACTTGCAGCCTCCAGCCACTTGGGTGCAGTGTGCTCTGGAATCCAGGGAGCTTCTTGCCCTATGTCTGAAAAAAATTAAAGGCTCTTTGACCAAAGTAAGGGTTATTCTTGCTAACATGCCTATTTGTATAATTTTTGCTCACAATGATCCAAAAATGTTCATACACACCTTTTGCTGTGTCATGCACCTCTCTTCAACCAGGTGCGTCTTATTGACGCTGGCTTCCTGTGGACAGAGCCGCACTCCAAAAGAATCAAGATGAAACTGACCATACAGAAAGAGGTATTGTGATCATAAGCAGTGGAAGCACTTCCTCCCTTCTACATTGATATTTTTAGAAGGTTTCATTCATGAGCAGAGCTACGCCTGTGAAGATGTGTGGAAAATGTACCTAAGATATGGTCTGCCTTCATATTGATTTTCAGGGTTGATTGTAATTGGATTGGGGTCTACATGTACAACAAAAATCCATTAATGTGCATCTTTTTTCTATTGTTGCTTGTCCTCAAATACTGCCAGTGAACACTGATTATTTGTTTTTTTTTTTATAATATAGAAAAGCAAACCATTTTAAAAACACACTTTAAAACTAATCTCCCTCTAGTCTGACTCTTCAATCTAAATCACACATGCAGCTGTCACATCATACAAATGGCCTTTAATAAGAAACCCAGCTCTGTGCTCCTGATACACATCACTTTTTTTTTTGCTGTTGGACAGTGTCTTTTTAGGCCAGTTCATTTTTTAAATTGCAAAGGATTATTAGCACCGCACTGAAAAGAAAAAAACACTGTAGGAATACTAAGTGATTGTCATACAGTTATATGAATAAGTTGTTTTAGAAGACAACCACGATTGAGTCTAAAGTGGACATATTGCAAAAAAGTGGGGAAAAAACTTGGTATTTACCTGAAAAATTCAACATAGTAATTATGTGGTCATTGAACCAGAAAAATCAGAATTTTGCATAATTGATATGGCAGTAAAAATAAATGTTTTCAAAATGTTATTTTACCAGATTGTGGTAATTACATGGCATAACTAAATATTGTGAGAATAAAGGTAGACATAGAACTAATGAAGTAATCACTAAGAAAATACATTATAAACCAAGGATTGACCTATTCCTCGTTAAGCAATTGATTAATGGAATTGTTGGAGTTTTTAATATTAATATTAGAGCTGCAACAATTAATCAATGAATCGATTGCTACTAGATTCTCCAAAAAATTGAAAACTATTTTGGTAATCGATTAATCGTCTAATTTAAAAATTTACTATAAACATACTGATCCATGAAAGCAGACGTATTATCTTTTGTGTTTCAGGCAAACCAAGATACAAACATACATCACCTTTGACTTTGGAAAAGAGCTATCAATACTTTTGCCACTTTTTGATATCTTGCAAAGCAAACCACTGCAGAGGTGTGTGCGTGGAGCGTGTGTAAAACCATTCCCACGCAAAGTAAATGCCATACTTGTGCTTAGGAAAACGTCTACATTTCTGCACTATCTCCATTACCTCTTACCATGCGTACACACCAAATCTACTGGTAGAACAATGAAACTGCAGTAGAGTGTTTGTGATGTTTGTCAGCAGACGGTTTATACTTTGCTACTTCAATTTTGGTAATGGAGGTCTTCCTTCTTCTGTGAATCACCACCTTATCGTGGTTGAGGGGTTTGAGTGCCCGAATGATCCTTGGAGCTACAGTGAGGGGAAAAAACTATTTGAACCCAAGCTGATCTTGTAAGTTTGCCAACTAACAAAGAAATGTTCTGTCTATAATTTCAATGGTAGGTTTGTTTGAACACTGAAACAACAATGACAAAACAAATCCAGTAAAATGCTTTTCAGAAAGAGTTATAAATTAATTTGCATTTCCATGAAGGAAATAAGTATTTGATCCCCTGTCCGTCAGCAAGATCTCTAGCTCCGGAAAGGTCCTTAAGGGTCCTTGCGATTTGGGCAGTGGTCGAGGGCGGGTGTCCGGGTGACCTGGTCTTCGGCGGCCAAATCTGGTTCTTGGGACATGGAATGTCACTTCTCTGGTGGGGAAGGAGCCCGAGCTTGTGGATGAGGCGGAGACATTCCGACTAGATATAGTCAGACTCACCTCAAACCACAGTTTGGGCTCTGGAACCAAATTCCTTGAGAGGCGCTGGACCTTGTTCTACTCTGGAGTTGCTGCAGGGGCGAGGCGGCAAGCTGGGGTGAGCTTATTAATAGCCCCCCGCCTTGGTGCCTCTGTGTTGTAGTCATCCCCGGTAAACGAGAGGGTTATTTCCCTACGCCTTCGGGCTGGGGAAAGGGTCCTGACTGTGGTTTGTGCGTACGCGCCGAATGGCAGTTCAGAGCACCCAGCCTTCTTGGGGGTTCTGGAGAGCACCCCAGCTGGTGACTCCATAGTTCGACTGGGAGACTTCAACGCCCATGTGGGCAATGACGTGAGCTTGTTTCCGGTGAACGTTGGCCTCCGCCAAGGCTGTCCTTTCTCATCGATTCTGTTCATAATCTTCATGGACAGAATTTCTAGGCGTAGTCAAGGTGTTGAGGGAGTCCAGCTTGGTGACCTCAGGATCTCGTCTCTGCTATTTGCAGACGCAGTGGTCCTTATGGCCTCATCAGGCTGTGACCTTCAGCGTTTACTGGAGCGGTTTGCAGCCGAGTGTGAAGCTTCTGGGATAAGACTCAGCTCCTCAAAATCCGAGGCCAAGGTTCTCAGTGGGAAACGGGTGGACTGTACCCTCCGGGTTGGGAGTGAGGTTCTGCCTCAGGTGGAGGAGTTCAAGTATCTCGGGGTCTTGTTCACGAGTGAGGGATGGTTAGAGTGTGAGGTCGACAGACGGATCGGTGCAGGAAAAGCTGAGCCAGAAGGCAAATCTCTCAGATTGATCTACGTTCCCACCCTCACCTACGGTCATGAGTTATGGGTCATGACCGAAAGAACAAGATCGCGGTCACAAGCGGCGGAAATGAGTTTCCTCCGTAGGGTGGCTGGACTCACCCTAAGAAATAGGGTGAGGAGCTCGGCCATCCAGGAGGAGCTCAGAGTAGAGCCGCTTCTCCTTCACATCGAGAGAAGCCAGTTGAGGTGGCTCGGACATCTAGTCCGGATGCCTCCCGGGCGTCTCCCTGGTGAGGTGTTTTGGGCATGCCCAGCCAGGACAAGGCCCCGGGGATGACCCGGCTGGAGGGACTATGTCTCACAGCTGGCCTGGGAACGCCTTGGTGTCCTCCTGGTAGAGCTGGAAGAGGTTGCCGACGACCGGGAAGTCTGGACTTCCCTACTGAGATTGCTGCCCCCGCGACCCGATAAGCAGAAGAGAATGGAATGGATTAGAATGGAGGTCTTCCTCTTCGCTATGATTATTGGAGAGAAAACGTCCATTTATGCATTCTTAAAGGGATTACTGCAAAGAAGGGAAAATGTCTTCCGATTCATCGATTATGAAAATAATCGTTATTTGCAGCCCTAATTAAAAATATACACTTCTGTGTTATTTGTATTATTTTTATATTCATGGCTGACATCATGCTGTTCATGTTTTGAGTCAACAGCGCTGGTGACAAACAGGTAGTGCACTATACTATATACTGTTGTGAGTGTGTGTGTGTGTGTTAGAACTTTATTCTTGTATTATTACAACTATTTTGTCAACTGACGGTGCAGTGATGACTGCTGTCTGCCATGCCGTTAGAGCATATGGTCTAACTTGTTGCTGTTTTTCACCTTTCCAGGTGATGAATGGTGCCATCCTCCAGCAGGTCTTTGTGGTGGAGTTTGTCATCCAGCCTCAAATGTGTGACGACTGCCACCGTGTGGAAGCAAAAGATTTCTGGAAGGCTGTGGTTCAAGTCAGGCAGAAGGTAATGTCTGTGATGTACTAAGATTAAAAAAAAAAATAGGACTGTGTCAAAACCTGATATTTCCCCGTATAGACATCGATCTATATGTATAGAGACTGTTAATTTGTCATTGGAAAGCTTAAAAACATTTAGTGTTATGAATAGTGACTAATCCAGACACTGTTTTTAAACCACACATGTTGTTGCACTTGGAATACATTTAAATCTTTCTTTGTTTTTTCACCAGACGGTTCACAAAAAGACATTCTACTATCTAGAACAGCTGATCCTCAAACACAAGCTCCATCAGAATTCCCTCAACATCAAAGAAATTCATGGTAGGTTGTTGTCTTGAAAGATATTGGCTGTTTAACAAACATGGCATTGTAACTTCAAACATCCCCACATCTCAGCATGGCTTAACCTCTAAAGCCGGAAAGTAACTGAGTTGCGTCATTGCTGTTGCTATGGTAATAGCTACATGATGATTGTACCACATGCCATGTGGCTAACGTCCCTCATTTTCATGCACTCTGTCCTAGTTGTGTTGTACTTGAAGTTTTGAAGCACATGATGGCGGTTTTGTCAGTGCTGGGTGTAATGTTCTCTTCCATCTCAGGAGGCATCGATTTCTACTATGGCTCCAAGCAACACGCTCAGAAGATGATGGACTTCCTCCAGTGTACTGTGCCCTGCAGGTAAAAACACATGAGTCCAGCATTGGGTCAAATTACGCTTAAGTTCTATGTTTCCCGTGCACTCATTTATTTGTGGCGGCGGCCAGGAATTAATTTGGACCGCTACCATCCATCCATCCATTTTCTATGCCGCTTATCCTCTTTACAGTCGCGGGGGGTATGCTGGAGCCTATCCCAGCTGACTTTGGGCGGGAGGCGGGGTACACACTGGACTGGTCGCCAGTCAATCGCAGGGCAGACAGACAACCATTCACACTCACATTCACACTCTAATGGAAAATTTAGAGTCGCTAATTAAAACCTTTTTAAAATTATTGTTTCTTTAGATTTGATGCTACCTGTTAGACCTTAACACCTTGGTTTATGTTTGGCTTCTTAAAAATCTGATTAACATATCTGGAAATTGGTTCTCTGTATGTGCTACTGGAGCAGAGCTTGTGTTTTGCACAGGCGGCAGTTTCCATGACGACATATAACCCAAAATTAATTGTGGCCAGGTGGGTCGTGATTATGTAGAAATCAAAAAGTGTTTGCTATGTGCACTATACTACTGGCTGTGTCCATATTTGGTGGTTGGCCGTACGGTGGCCCAGAGGTTAGCATGTTGGCCACACAGTCAGGGGAAGATCTAGGTTCCAATCTCAGTTGGGCATCTCTGTGCGGAGTTTGCTGGGTTTTTCTCCGGGTACTCCCACATTCCAAAAAAACATGCATGTTAGGTACATTATCAGTAGGTATGGATGTGTGGTTGTTTTTCTAAATGTGCCCTGCGATTGACTAGCAACCAGTCCGGGGTGAACCCTGCCTCTAACCGGAAGTCAACTGGGATAGCAGCCTAGTGAAGATACGCTGCTTAGAAAATTGATGGATGGATGTTTGGTGGTTGTGAATGTAGCTACATAATTAATACACATTTTGCCAATAATCGCATTCGGGATAAGCGGTATAGAAAATGGATGGATGGATGGGATAGTGCAGGTTAACTGGCACGTTACACTGAGGTATGAAAAACCAAATTATTTCAGTAATCAGAAGAATTGAATGCATAAAAACATACTCACTGATTGACGTATACTTTGCTTTCCCATCCTGTGTGTGTAGTTTGTCTCTCATACCGTATATATTTTTTCCTTCCTTAAGATCAAAGGCATCCCAGCGTCTTATCTCTCATGACATCCACTCAAACACGTACAACTACAAGAGCACTTTCTCTGTGGAGATAGTACCTGTTTGCAAGGTATGCACTGACACCAGCATGGCACTTTCTGCTACAAATGAAAATGCAAGTACATTAATTGAACTTTTCACGCCAATAACATGTAAATTGATGAAGGCTGTATGTATTTATTTATATCTACTAACCTGTCTAGTCTGTCACTTTAACCCTTGATTGTCTGCTGTTGTCAGGACAACGTTGTGTGCCTTTCACCACGGCTGGCGCAGAGCCTGGGGAACATGGGTCAAGTGTGCGTATGCGTCCGTGTCACCAGCACCATCCATCTCATTGACCCAAACACCCTGCAGAGTGAGTGTCTCTATTTCCAGCTTTAACACAGTTTACACTCTGTTCTGTGTGTCTGTAGCTTTAATGCTAATCTGTCCACATCTGTCTCTACAATGTGCGGCTTTATGAAGAACTGTTGTGCACTTAATGCACGTTTTGCACATACAGTCTCCCCTCGCTACATTGCGGTTACGGTTGTTGTTTTTCATAAATTAATTTAAAATGGTCGCTGTTTTTTTGGTTGAATACAACCTATTAGTAAAAAGCATAGCAATGGCAAAATGAATGAAAAAACATATATTGAGCATTCAGAGGATCTGGTTTTAAGTGTAATACAGTATTACACTAAATTAATTAATACAGTACTACACTAATTAATTTCATACTTTCAGTGGAGCAAAATTTTGGGTACTACAAATGTAAAGGGTGAGTATATGGGTGTTTATTTCATGTTTAGATAGCTCTTATAATGTTAAAAATGTATTTGGAAGATCGTATGCAAGTTTCCTATGTCATAACTATGAAAATATTCCATTCATAAAGAAGGAATCCCACTTCACAAAAATGTACTGATCACGGGGAAGCCTGGAACCAATTAAACGGGATAAACTAGGGATTTTTGTCCTACTACTACTTTCAGTGGAGCAAACCTAAGATGCAGATGATGGTTTTTGCATGTTTAGTGCTCATAAACAGACTGTGGGGACACACATTACACTTAGAACATAATCCAATCATCATTAAAAATCAATCAAACATTAAAAAAGTGATTTTTGCATAATAGGGGGCCTTTCATTGAAACCGTTCTTTGTAAAAGTCTGCACTTAGATGAAATCAGTGTGCTGGCGATGTGTTCACAATAATCCATGGTGGCTCCATCTTCCATGTGCTTCCAGTCACGACACAGCTTGTCGCTGCATGCAAGGAGGCATAAAAAACACACATTTGTTATGCAAGCTGTCGTGGCTCATTAGTGCAAGTCAGCTCACGGCCAGAGCTGCTTAATCAATGGGAGTATAGCAGCAATTAGTGGTGATGTGCTTTCCTCTTTTTTTCCCAGTGAAATCAGTGTGTTCCTCAGCAGCGCTGTGACATTTTGGAAGGTGCATGCACTTTATTAGTTACTTTTCAAAGATGAGGCTATTTTGTTTCATTTTTTTTAGCTGATGAGAAAGTAGAAATGCCTTCAGGGCTCATGTTTTTATGGTAATTATCGGCAGCCTTAAAAATGTTGTTTATTTGCTTTGTATAATTTTTTTCTCCTAGTTTTAATTTCTTAGTAGTACTATGTTAAATGGTTTTAGCCTCAGGGAGTGAAAAAGCATATAAATAATAATGTAAACAAAAGGGAAGCCACATAATCACTGCTTTGTTGGTTTGCACCACGACGCATGATTGTGCTTATTATATAATAAATCATTTCTGACTCCCAGTTGCCGAGGTGGACGGGAACACATACTGGCGCCATCCTTTCAACAGCCTCTGTAACCCACAGCAACTGGAGGAGTTCATTGTTATGGATATTGACATCATCAGAGACCAGAAGCTGGCTGCTGGAGCCGGCATGAAGTCCAATAAGGTGAGCGTGGGTGTTTATGTGTTGCTGGAGCACAGATTGCATGGTGGGGAGGCAAAATCAATGCTCAGCCATTACGGTATTTCTGAAGCTGCACGTGGGATTCATGCCAACATGACAGATATGTTAGCGTATCGATGGTACAGGGAATGAGGTTGTAGAGGCGCAGCTCCCTGAATGCTTCATTATTGATGCTCCTCTCACAAAACAATCCAACAGTAGTGCAGTTGTATACCTTCAAGTTGTAAGGGCTTGATATTTATCATTAGAATTTGCATTAAGAGTGAATTTCTGATCACTTATTGGCTTTCTTACGTACGACATCAAACATTAAATGGCCAACAGCAAGGAAGATTGACACCGACCAACCCTCTAATTGTGGTCTCGTACATGTCGTAGCATACCCTGGCTGAGGTGTGGGTACAAAAGACGTCTGAGATGGACACCAGTCAGCAGTACCACTGCCGCACATTCTTGGGCCACCTGCTCAACATTGGGGACCTGGTCATGGGGTGAGTACCAGCACCCGAGCGCATGTGTAGCCAGTTTGAAGGAAAGAATTACAGGTTTCTGTTTTGTTGCTGACAGGTTTGACTTTGCCAATTCCAACGTTAATGATGAGTTCCTGAATAAGATGAACCCTCATCGTGTACCTGATGTGGTAAGACTTGTCTTCAATGGCTTACTACTGACATCTAGTGGTAAAACACAGTACCGACTCTTGCATGTGCCACGTCTCCCACATTGAATTGTCTCCCAAACTCTTATGGCACACTGTGTTGCAGTTAAGCCAACTGATAAATTAATTAATTAATCTCCAAGAGAAATTCACAATTCCAGCATCTCTCCAAAAATGTCATTATAAACTTAATCACACCATGAAACAACCAAGGCAAGACAGGAGAAATAAGAAAAAAAAGATCATTGAACAAATATACATATAACAAATAACTGTTCCTCATGTTTTCCTAAGGTGCTAATCAAGAAGAGCTACGACCGCAGCCGCAGAGTGAGGCGCAGGAACTGGAAACTGCAGGAGATGGTCAGAGACCGGGATGGCATGGACACAGACGATGAGAGGTAACGTTCATTTAGTAATACACTCCAGCACAAATTATAGTCTTCTGTTGACTGGCAGAAAAATGGCAAAATCTTGTATGATTTCACTGACTGTTATTGTAACTCATCTGCAATGACTACAAGGAACACCTTTGGCTTTTTTTTATAACTTGCTTTTTTGTCCTCAGACAATACCAGGACTTCCTAGAAGACCTGGAGGAAGATGAAGCTATGAGAAAGAACGTTAACGTCTACAGAGGTGAGTAGCTGGAGAACACTGACAATCTCATGACTTTCTGTGTCTGCTTAAAGAACCAATGGAAATGCCGTTTGTGTAAGTGATAATACCACCATCACTTAGGTACACAACATAGCTGGAAAATGGCAGTACTGTAGAATACAACCTGGGCCTCCCTTACGCACCAAGATGTTTTTTGTTTCTGGAGCATCTTTTATTTATGTTTTCTGCTCATCCCAGACTCTGTCTCACTGTGGGAACTAAAACTTTAAACCCCCCTGGTCAATGATTCATTACACCTTTAAAACTGAAAGATTTGGTTCTTAAAAATGTAAAAACATTGGTTATTTGGTGCACAGGCTTTAATTGCACCAAACACCAGATAAATGATAGGTAAATAAGGTAGGAAGACAAGATGAATAACTTCTGAAAAGCACGGTAAGCATGTGTCACTCTACAAAAGAAAGCATGCGTGTCCGGTACCGGTTTGGATGAAAGGGACAACATTTGCAGGTGCAGTGGATCCTCTGTTTTTGTCATTAAACCGTTCCAAAAGGTCAGATGAAAACTGAAACATACGTAAACTGAATTAGTATTTCCCCATAAATAAATGTATTTTTACATTTTTCTTTTCTTTTGCATGTTTGTCACACTTACATGTTTCAGATTATCCAACAAATATTAGTCAATGACAGCACAACTCGTTGTGTCAACCTTAGCAGCTAAAACGTCGGCGATAGCTTGCAGTGAACCTCTAACAGTTCTGAGGAGGAATTTTGTCCCTCTCAAATTTGCAGAATTGTTTTTATTCAGTCGTATTGGAGGGTTTTTATGCATGAACTGCCTTTTCAAGGTCATGCCACAGCAACCCGGTAGGATTCAGGTCAGGGCTTAGACCAGGCCACTCCAAGTAGTGGACTTGCTGGTGTGTTTTAGGATAATTGTCCTGCAGAACCCAAGTTTGTTTTAGCTTGAAGTCACAAACAGATGGCCTGATGTTCTCCATTTAGGATTTTTTGGTAGACAGCAGAATTCATGGTTCCAGGTCCTGAAACAGCAAAACAGCCAGGGCCCATCACACTACCATCACCATATTTTACTATTGGTATGATGTACTTTTTCTGAAATGTGGCATTACTTTTACGCCAGATGCAATGGTGCACACACCTTCCAAAAAGTTTAACTTTCGTCCCGTCAGACTAGAATATTTTCCCAAAGGTCTTGGGGATCTTTAGGATGAACGTGAGATGGGCCTTAATGTTCTTTTTTTTGATTGATGGTTTTGTCTTGAAATTCTGCCACGCAGGTCGTTTTTCTCAGTCTTTTTTATGGTGGAGTTGTGACAACTGAACTTAACTAAGACAAGTGAGGCCTGCAGTCGTTGGATGTTGGGGTCTTTTGTGTCCTCTTTGACGAGTCGTCGCCACGCTCATGGGGTAGTTTTGGTTGGCTGGTCACTCCTGGAAAAGTTCACCACTGTTATATCTTTTTGCCATTTCTGGCTAATGGCTCTCATTGTAGTTTGCTGGAGTCCCAGAGCTATATAATTGGCTTTACAACCTTTTCCTAGAATGATAGATCGTAATTAATCTGTTAACAGGGGGGGAATTACTTAATTGTACTTTGTACAAACCTTGTAGGTTTGGATTTTTTTCTTTAAGTTTCATTTAAAAACTGAATTTTCTATTCGGGTTGTGTTGTTTTTGGGTCATTTAAATGGTTGATGTAAAACATTTAAGTGTAAAAGAACATATGGAAAAATAAATAAATCAGGAAGGAGGCAAACACTTTTTCACGCCACTATAAATAATGACTGGAACCGGCCACATCCTTAGGACTCTTGATGGTGAAAACGGTGTTGCTGGCCCGACTCATTTTATGCAGCGTGTCTTCTTCAAAAGTGATGCAGTGCTTTGTTTGGGCACTGGATCACGTCAACTAATTTGTTAGGCTCACTCTTTGACTGTACAATAACTGAGACACAATGTACAATGTTTTCTTAGAAAACCAAAACAACAAGCAACTATCAGGGCGATCAAAACGCACGGTTTCCATTGAATTTGTTTTGAATTTGAGGAATGACTGACACCTCCATATGTGGGATAAATGACTCTGTCTACCATCGCTCCAAAATGGCCACTGAATGTGCATGTTTCTTTTTCTTTTTTCAGATGCTTCAAAGATTCCAGTGGAGAGCGACACAGATGACGATGGGGCACCACGCATCTCTTTGATGGACATGCTGGAGGAACTCAGCCTCTCTGATGCCACAGGAGGCGAGGGGGCTGACATGATGACAGAGTAGTAGTGGAGACTTCTTGTTTGTAATCTAAAGTTTGGAATAAGTGAAACTTCTCCATAACATAACATGACATGGAAAAATAAATATTTCACCAAATGCACACTACCTTGGCATTAATCTCTTCGCTTGAAACATCCACCAGAAGGCGTTGTAGCCACTTTCAAAGACAAGTTTCCATAGTCAACAGCAACTTCAGTCCAGCGGTAGCCAGATTTTGAACAAGCAATGCTTCGAGGGTGGATGGCATGTAAATAACTATTTGGGTGCTCCCATAGATGCATTTGTTTAGAAAGGTGAGTCAAAGGTGTGTGAATAAGAACTGTTTTCCTATCTAGATATAGGATAGTATTTTAAATATCACATATAAATTACCTGTGTATGTGACACATCTCAACTCTGTCATGAAGATGGAAAAAGTGTTTGTGTTAGCTTTGTTTTTCCAACACCTGAACTGGTTGTTGGCCGTAATCTGATCTTGGGAAATTCAGTGAACTGAATGGCATGGGTGGGTAAGGGTGTGTGGAATGGGGGTGCCTATAACAATGTGCAAAGGAGGTTCTGTATTGAATGGTGCACCCACCTCCCTGACACACTCCATGGATAACTTTGAAGCATGACCCCTAACCCCCTTTAATACAGATTTGATTTATTTGCTTAACATTTTGGAAGTGAACACACCCTTGTTAAAAATGTATGTGCTGACTTAAAGGGGGACTGTGCACGAGATATGCGCTTGCAATCTGACACGAGAAGCACTTTTGGAGGGGTCAAATGTTGCCACGTTATCCACTGTTCATATTGTGTCTCAACTGGGTTTTTTTTCCATCAGGAGGAGAATGCTGTACATGTAGCAGACCCCGGAGCTGCCAATGTTTACATATCAATAATGTATGTTGTTAAGTGTAGGAACTGAGCCGGTCAGCAAAGTCTGCCTGCTGATGGGGAGGTAAGATTTCTCAGCTGTCAGTTTTTGTGCACTAAAGTGGTTCTCAATTATTTTCTGTCATGTCCCCCCCAAGGGAATAAAATGCTTTCACACACACACGATTTTAAATACTGTTGAGAAACTGATATCATCTGTACTGTACAGACTGAAACTGAAATTAGGAACATGCAACAAAATAGAGTGCAGTGAATCACATAGAATTTTAATTTGAATTCAATATTTTAATTACAAAAGGTGTAGACTTGGGCTTCTCAGCTGGTCTTAACTCCACCATGGTCATGAAGATACTTTTGTCATTTATTGATCTAACCCCCAGCAAATTTGGACTTAAACATGTGCAAAGTGCACCTCACAGCAGAAATGAGGTGGAACGCAATAACTGTACTAAAACTGGATTCAAATAGTGAATAATTGCCAAAAGTATCAATAGATATTGCACTACAGGATGGAATTACGTGCTTGCCACCCTCTTTTGTGTCCTGACCCGCCAGCTGAGAACTACCCAGCCGAACTAGAACTACTACTAATGCATTGCATTTTGCAACGTACACTATTCATAATAGTCAATGAATGATTTATATAGCGCCCGTTTGGACATGTCTCTTGATTACAATAGCTTGAAATGCACGCCTCGGTGCCGGGAGACCTGCTGTGATGAGTCCAGTGTGTGGAGAGAGGCTGCGGACGTCCCATTGCGTCACTGCGGTGGTGCAGCAGCAGCAGCAGCAGCAGAGGTTCCCGTCATGGCGTGTCCAGCGAGGATGCGACACAGCAAAAGTTTCCAGGTGCGTTTGAACAGCTTTGCAGACATCATGTTCATTACAACGCAGATGTTTTAAAAAAATGCTACACCTGCAGCCAGGTGAGCGGCGGCGGCGGTGGAGCCAGGCCAGTGGGTGTGGTGTCTTCTCCCTTATAGTCCTCCCGCTGCTGTATTAAGCCGGACTCCAACTAGCGACGCAGCTTTTTCGGTGCGCATAAAAGGCAGCAGCGGAGCCGCAAACCGTCCTCTGTTACTGCTCATTTATATGACAACACGTTCAGGGAATAAAGGTGAGTAGCTTGATTGGACGACGGGAGCTGTCGTTTTCCACCATTCGAATTGAGCACTGTTTCATAGTTTTATGTGTAAATAGTATTTAGGCTACACAAGTGGAATACCCTAAATGATTGTCATTACTTGGCTGCACGTGGCTTCCAACAACATTGCATGTTCTAGAATAAAAGCAAGCGGTGGCCACGCGCGCGTGCTTGCACCGGTTGTCCCCGCCCCCTTCCAGCACAACTGGATCTACTATTCCCATTTTCCATTAGTAGGTCTGGGGCGATACTGCAAATGTTGGTATCGATCTGATCAGGTAATGTAAGGGCCGTATTGGCATTAAACATACTTTTTATCTGAAAGGTTTCAAGGTTTTTGAGTGAGTTTGTGATTTTTGCCTTTCATTTGTTNTGAATCGATTGCTACTAGATTCTCCAAAAAATTGAAAACTATTTTGGTAATCGATTAATCGTCTAATTTAAAAATTTACTATAAACATACTGATCCATGAAAGCAGACGTATTATCTTTTGTGTTTCAGGCAAACCAAGATACAAACATACATCACCTTTGACTTTGGAAAAGAGCTATCAATACTTTTGCCACTTTTTGATATCTTGCAAAGCAAACCACTGCAGAGGTGTGTGCGTGGAGCGTGTGTAAAACCATTCCCACGCAAAGTAAATGCCATACTTGTGCTTAGGAAAACGTCTACATTTCTGCACTATCTCCATTACCTCTTACCATGCGTACACACCAAATCTACTGGTAGAACAATGAAACTGCAGTAGAGTGTTTGTGATGTTTGTCAGCAGACGGTTTATACTTTGCTACTTCAATTTTGGTAATGGAGGTCTTCCTTCTTCTGTGAATCACCACCTTATCGTGGTTGAGGGGTTTGAGTGCCCGAATGATCCTGGGAGCTACAGTGAGGGGAAAAAACTATTTGAACCCAAGCTGATCTTGTAAGTTTGCCAACTAACAAAGAAATGATCGGTCTATAATTTCAATGGTAGGTTTGTTTGAACACTGAAACAACAATGACAAAACAAATCCAGAAAAATGCTTTTCAGAAAGAGTTATAAATTAATTTGCATTTCCATGAAGGAAATAAGTATTTGATCCCCTGTCCGTCAGCAAGATCTCTAGCTCCGGAAAGGTCCGTAAGGGTCCATGCGATTTGGGCAGTGGTCGAGGGCGGGTGTCCGGGTGACCTGGTCTTCGGCGGCCAAATCTGGTTCTTGGGACATGGAATGTCACTTCTCTGGTGGGGAAGGAGCCCGAGCTTGTGGAAGAGGCGGAGACATTCCGACTAGATATAGTCAGACTCACCTCAAACCACAGTTTGGGCTCTGGAACCAAATTCCTTGAGAGGCGCTGGACCTTGTTCTACTCTGGAGTTGCTGCAGGGGCGAGGCGGCAAGCTGGGGTGAGCTTATTAATAGCCCCCCGCCTTGGTGCCTCTGTGTTGTAGTCATCCCCGGTAAACGAGAGGGTTATTTCCCTACGCCTTCGGGCTGGGGAAAGGGTCCTGACTGTGGTTTGTGCGTACGCGCCGAATGGCAGTTCAGAGCACCCAGCCTTCTTGGGGGTTCTGGAGAGCACCCCAGCTGGTGACTCCATAGTTCGACTGGGAGACTTCAACGCCCATGTGGGCAATGACGTGAGCTTGTTTCCGGTGAACGTTGGCCTCCGCCAAGGCTGTCCTTTCTCATCGATTCTGTTCATAATCTTCATGGACAGAATTTCTAGGCGTAGTCAAGGTGTTGAGGGAGTCCAGCTTGGTGACCTCAGGATCTCGTCTCTGCTATTTGCAGACGCAGTGGTCCTTATGGCCTCATCAGGCTGTGACCTTCAGCGTTTACTGGAGCGGTTTGCAGCCGAGTGTGAAGCTTCTGGGATAAGACTCAGCTCCTCAAAATCCGAGGCCAAGGTTCTCAGTGGGAAACGGGTGGACTGTACCCTCCGGGTTGGGAGTGAGGTTCTGCCTCAGGTGGAGGAGTTCAAGTATCTCGGGGTCTTGTTCACGAGTGAGGGATGGTTAGAGTGTGAGGTCGACAGACGGATCGGTGCAGGAAAAGCTGAGCCAGAAGGCAAATCTCTCAGATTGATCTACGTTCCCACCCTCACCTACGGTCATGAGTTATGGGTCATGACCGAAAGAACAAGATCGCGGTCACAAGCGGCGGAAATGAGTTTCCTCCGTAGGGTGGCTGGACTCACCCTAAGAAATAGGGTGAGGAGCTCGGCCATCCAGGAGGAGCTCAGAGTAGAGCCGCTTCTCCTTCACATCGAGAGGAGCCAGTTGAGGTGGCTCGGACATCTAGTCCGGATGCCTCCCGGGCGCCTCCCTGGTGAGGTGTTTTGGGCATGCCCAGCCAGGAGAAGGCCCCGGGGATGACCCGGCTGGAGGGACTATGTCTCACAGCTGGCCTGGGAACGCCTTGGTGTCCTCCTGGTAGAGCTGGAAGAGGTTGCCGACGACCGGGAAGTCTGGATTTCCCTACTGAGATTGCTGCCCCCGCGACCCGATAAGCAGAAGAGAATGGAATGGATTAGAATGGAGGTCTTCCTCTTCGCTATGATTATTGGAGAGAAAACGTCCATTTATGCATTCTTAAAGGGATTACTGCAAAGAAGGGAAAATGTCTTCCGATTCATCGATTATGAAAATAATCGTTATTTGCAGCCCTAATTAAAAATATACACTTCTGTGTTATTTGTATTATTTTTATATTCATGGCTGACATCATGCTGTTCATGTTTTGAGTCAACAGCGCTGGTGACAAACAGGTAGTGCACTATACTATATACTGTTGTGAGTGTGTGTGTGTGTGTTAGAACTTTATTCTTGTATTATTACAACTATTTTGTCAACTGACGGTGCAGTGATGACTGCTGTCTGCCATGCCGTTAGAGCATATGGTCTAACTTGTTGCTGTTTTTCACCTTTCCAGGTGATGAATGGTGCCATCCTCCAGCAGGTCTTTGTGGTGGAGTTTGTCATCCAGCCTCAAATGTGTGACGACTGCCACCGTGTGGAAGCAAAAGATTTCTGGAAGGCTGTGGTTCAAGTCAGGCAGAAGGTAATGTCTGTGATGTACTAAGATTAAAAAAAAAAATAGGACTGTGTCAAAACCTGATATTTCCCCGTATAGACATCGATCTATATGTATAGAGACTGTTAATTTGTCATTGGAAAGCTTAAAAACATTTAGTGTTATGAATAGTGACTAATCCAGACACTGTTTTTAAACCACACATGTTGTTGCACTTGGAATACATTTAAATCTTTCTTTGTTTTTTCACCAGACGGTTCACAAAAAGACATTCTACTATCTAGAACAGCTGATCCTCAAACACAAGCTCCATCAGAATTCCCTCAACATCAAAGAAATTCATGGTAGGTTGTTGTCTTGAAAGATATAGGCTGTTTAGCAAACATGGCATTGTAACTTCAAACATCCCCACATCTCAGCATGGCTTAACCTCTAAAGCCGGAAAGTAACTGAGTTGCGTCATTGCTGTTGCTATGGTAATAGCTACATGATGATTGTGCCACATGCCATGTGGCTAACGTCCCTCATTTTCATGCACTCTGTCCTAGTTGTGTTGTACTTGAAGTTTTGAAGCACATGATGGCGTTTTTGTCAGTGCTGGGTGTAATGTTCTCTTCCATCTCAGGAGGCATCGATTTCTACTATGGCTCCAAGCAACACGCTCAGAAGATGATGGACTTCCTCCAGTGTACTGTGCCCTGCAGGTAAAAACACATGAGTCCAGCATTGGGTCAAATTACGCTTAAGTTCTATGTTTCCCGTGCACTCATTTATTTGTGGCGGCGGCCAGGAATTAATTTGGACCGCTACCATCCATCCATCCATTTTCTATGCTGCTTATCCTCTTTACAGTCGCGGGGGGTATGCTGGAGCCTATCCCAGCTGACTTTGGGCGGGAGGCGGGGTACACACTGGACTGGTCGCCAGTCAATCGCAGGGCAGACAGACAACCATTCACACTCACATTCACACTCTAATGGAAAATTTAGAGTCGCTAATTAAAACCTTTTTAAAATTATTGTTTCTTTAGATTTGATGCTACCTGTTAGACCTTAACACCTTGGTTTATGTTTGGCTTCTTAAAAATCTGATTAACATATCTGGAAATTGGTTCTCTGTATGTGCTACTGGAGCAGAGCTTGTGTTTTGCACAGGCGGCAGTTTCCATGACGACATATAACCCAAAATTAATTGTGGCCAGGTGGGTCGTGATTATGTAGAAATCAAAAAGTGTTTTCTATGTGCACTATACTACTGGCTGTGTCCATATTTGGTGGTTGGCCGTACGGTGGCCCAGAGGTTAGCATGTTGGCCACACAGTCAGGGGAAGATCTAGGTTCCAATCTCAGTTGGGCATCTCTGTGCGGAGTTTGCTGGGTTTTTCTCCGGGTACTCCCACATTCCAAAAAAACATGCATGTTAGGTACATTATCAGTAGGTATGGATGTGTGGTTGTTTTTCTAAATGTGCCCTGCGATTGACTAGCAACCAGTCCGGGGTGAACCCTGCCTCTAACCGGAAGTCAACTGGGATAGCAGCCTAGTGAAGATACGCTGCTTAGAAAATTGATGGATGGATGTTTGGTGGTTGTGAATGTAGCTACATAATTAATACACATTTTGCCAATAATCGCATTCGGGATAAGCGGTATAGAAAATGGATGGATGGATGGGATAGTGCAGGTTAACTGGCACGTTACACTGAGGTATGAAAAACCAAATTATTTCAGTAATCAGAAGAATTGAATGCATAAAAACATACTCACTGATTGACGTATACTTTGCTTTCCCATCCTGTGTGTGTAGTTTGTCTCTCATACCGTATATATTTTTTCCTTCCTTAAGATCAAAGGCATCCCAGCGTCTTATCTCTCATGACATCCACTCAAACACGTACAACTACAAGAGCACTTTCTCTGTGGAGATAGTACCTGTTTGCAAGGTATGCACTGACACCAGCATGGCACTTTCTGCTACAAATGAAAATGCAAGTACATTAATTGAACTTTTCACGCCAATAACATGTAAATTGATGAAGGCTGTATGTATTTATTTATATCTACTAACCTGTCTAGTCTGTCACTTTAACCCTTGATTGTCTGCTGTTGTCAGGACAACGTTGTGTGCCTTTCACCACGGCTGGCGCAGAGCCTGGGGAACATGGGTCAAGTGTGCGTATGCGTCCGTGTCACCAGCACCATCCATCTCATTGACCCAAACACCCTGCAGAGTGAGTGTCTCTATTTCCAGCTTTAACACAGTTTACACTCTGTTCTGTGTGTCTGTAGCTTTAATGCTAATCTGTCCACATCTGTCTCTACAATGTGCGGCTTTATGAAGAACTGTTGTGCACTTAATGCACGTTTTGCACATACAGTCTCCCCTCGCTACATTGCGGTTACGGTTGTTGTTTTTCATAAATTAATTTAAAATGGTCGCTGTTTTTTTGGTTGAATACAACCTATTAGTAAAAAGCATAGCAATGGCAAAATGAATGAAAAAACATATATTGAGCATTCAGAGGATCTGGTTTTAAGTGTAATACAGTATTACACTAAATTAATTAATACAGTACTACACTAATTAATTTCATACTTTCAGTGGAGCAAAATTTTGGGTACTACAAATGTAAAGGGTGAGTATATGGGTGTTTATTTCATGTTTAGATAGCTCTTATAATGTTAAAAATGTATTTGGAAGATCGTATGCAAGTTTCCTATGTCATAACTATGAAAATATTCCATTCATAAAGAAGGAATCCCACTTCACAAAAATGTACTGATCACGGGGAAGCCTGGAACCAATTAAACGGGATAAACTAGGGATTTTTGTCCTACTACTACTTTCAGTGGAGCAAACCTAAGATGCAGATGATGGTTTTTGCATGTTTAGTGCTCATAAACAGACTGTGGGGTCACACATTACACTTAGAACATAATCCAATCATCATTAAAAATCAATCAAACATTAAAAAAGTGATTTTTGCATAATAGGGGGCCTTTCATTGAAACCGTTCTTTGTAAAAGTCTGCACTTAGATGAAATCAGTGTGCTGGCGATGTGTTCACAATAATCCATGGTGGCTCCATCTTCCATGTGCTTCCAGTCACGACACAGCTTGTCGCTGCATGCAAGGAGGCATAAAAAACACACATTTGTTATGCAAGCTGTCGTGGCTCATTAGTGCAAGTCAGCTCACGGCCAGAGCTGCTTAATCAATGGGAGTATAGCAGCAATTAGTGGTGATGTGCTTTCCTCTTTTTTTCCCAGTGAAATCAGTGTGTTCCTCAGCAGCGCTGTGACATTTTGGAAGGTGCATGCACTTTATTAGTTACTTTTCAAAGATGAGGCTATTTTGTTTCATTTTTTTTTAGCTGATGAGAAAGTAGAAATGCCTTCAGGGCTCATGTTTTTATGGTAATTATCGGCAGCCTTAAAAATGTTGTTTATTTGCTTTGTATAATTTTTTTCTCCTAGTTTTAATTTCTTAGTAGTACTATGTTAAATGGTTTTAGCCTCAGGGAGTGAAAAAGCATATAAATAATAATGGAAACAAAAGGGAAGCCACATAATCACTGCTTTGTTGGTTTGCACCACGACGCATGATTGTGCTTATTATATAATAAATCATTTCTGACTCCCAGTTGCCGAGGTGGACGGGAACACATACTGGCGCCATCCTTTCAACAGCCTCTGTAACCCACAGCAACTGGAGGAGTTTATTGTTATGGATATTGACATCATCAGAGACCAGAAGCTGGCTGCTGGAGCCGGCATGAAGTCCAATAAGGTGAGCGTGGGTGTTTATGTGTTGCTGGAGCACAGATTGCATGGTGGGGAGGCAAAATCAATGCTCAGCCATTACGGTATTTCTGAAGCTGCACGTGGGATTCATGCCAACATGACAGATATGTTAGCGTATCGATGGTACAGGGAATGAGGTTGTAGAGGCGCAGCTCCCTGAATGCTTCATTATTGATGCTCCTCTCACAAAACAATCCAACAGTAGTGCAGTTGTATACCTTCAAGTTGTAAGGGCTTGATATTTATCATTAGAATTTGCATTAAGAGTGAATTTCTGATCACTTATTGGCTTTCTTACGTACGACATCAAACATTAAATGGCCAACAGCAAGGAAGATTGACACCGACCAACCCTCTAATTGTGGTCTCGTACATGTCGTAGCATACCCTGGCTGAGGTGTGGGTACAAAAGACGTCTGAGATGGACACCAGTCAGCAGTACCACTGCCGCACATTCTTGGGCCACCTGCTCAACATTGGGGACCTGGTCATGGGGTGAGTACCAGCACCCGAGCGCATGTGTAGCCAGTTTGAAGGAAAGAATTACAGGTTTCTGTTTTGTTGCTGACAGGTTTGACTTTGCCAATTCCAACGTTAATGATGAGTTCCTGAATAAGATGAACCCTCATCGTGTACCTGATGTGGTAAGACTTGTCTTCAATGGCTTACTACTGACATCTAGTGGTAAAACACAGTACCGACTCTTGCATGTGCCACGTCTCCCACATTGAATTGTCTCCCAAACTCTTATGGCACACTGTGTTGCAGTTAAGCCAACTGATAAATTAATTAATTAATCTCCAAGAGAAATTCACAATTCCAGCATCTCTCCAAAAATGTCATTATAAACTTAATCACACCATGAAACAACCAAGGCAAGACAGGAGAAATAAGAAAAAAAAGATCATTGAACAAATATACATATAACAAATAACTGTTCCTCATGTTTTCCTAAGGTGCTAATCAAGAAGAGCTACGACCGCAGCCGCAGAGTGAGGCGCAGGAACTGGAAACTGCAGGAGATGGTCAGAGACCGGGATGGCATGGACACAGACGATGAGAGGTAACGTTCATTTAGTAATACACTCCAGCACAAATTATAGTCTTCTGTTGACTGGCAGAAAAATGGCAAAATCTTGTATGATTTCACTGACTGTTATTGTAACTCATCTGCAATGACTACAAGGAACACCTTTGGCTTTTTTTTATAACTTGCTTTTTTGTCCTCAGACAATACCAGGACTTCCTAGAAGACCTGGAGGAAGATGAAGCTATGAGAAAGAACGTTAACGTCTACAGAGGTGAGTAGCTGGAGAACACTGACAATCTCATGACTTTCTGTGTCTGCTTAAAGAACCAATGGAAATGCCGTTTGTGTAAGTGATAATACCACCATCACTTAGGTACACAACATAGCTGGAAAATGGCAGTACTGTAGAATACAACCTGGGCCTCCCTTACGCACCAAGATGTTTTTTGTTTCTGGAGCATCTTTTATTTATGTTTTCTGCTCATCCCAGACTCTGTCTCACTGTGGGAACTAAAACTTTAAACCCCCCTGGTCAATGATTCATTACACCTTTAAAACTGAAAGATTTGGTTCTTAAAAATGTAAAAACATTGGTTATTTGGTGCACAGGCTTTAATTGCACCAAACACCAGATAAATGATAGGTAAATAAGGTAGGAAGACAAGATGAATAACTTCTGAAAAGCACGGTAAGCATGTGTCACTCTACAAAAGAAAGGATGCGTGTCCGGTACCGGTTTGGATGAAAGGGACAACATTTGCAGGTGCAGTGGATCCTCTGTTTTTGTCATTAAACCGTTCCAAAAGGTCAGATGAAAACTGAAACATACGTAAACTGAATTAGTATTTCCCCATAAATGTATTTTTACATTTTTCTTTTCTTTTGCATGTTTGTCACACTTACATGTTTCAGATTATCCAACAAATATTAGTCAGTGACAGCACAACTCGTTGGGTCAACCTTAGCAGCTAAAACGTCGGCGATAGCTTGCAGTGAACCTCTAACAGTTCTGAGGAGGAATTTTGTCCCTCTCAAATTTGCAGAATTGTTTTTATTCAGTCGTATTGGAGGGTTTTTATGCATGAACTGCCTTTTCAAGGTCATGCCACAGCAACCCGGTAGGATTCAGGTCAGGGCTTAGACCAGGCCACTCCAAGTAGTGGACTTGCTGGTGTGTTTTAGGATTATTGTCCTGCAGAACCCAAGTTTGTTTTAGCTTGAAGTCACAAACAGATGGCCTGATGTTCTCCATTTAGGATTTTTTGGTAGACAGCAGAATTCATGGTTCCAGGTCCTGAAACAGCAAAACAGCCAGGGCCCATCACACTACCATCACCATATTTTACTATTGGTATGATGTACTTTTTCTTAAATGTGGCATTACTTTTACGCCAGATGCAATGGTGCACACACCTTCCAAAAAGTTTAACTTTCGTCCCGTCAGACTAGAATATTTTCCCAAAGGTCTTGGGGATTTTTAGGATGAACGTGAGATGGGCCTTAATGTTCTTTTTTTTTGATTGATGGTTTTGTCTTGAAATTCTGCCACGCAGGTCCTTTTTCTCAGTCTTTTTTATGGTGGAGTTGTGACAACTGAACTTAACTAAGACAAGTGAGGCCTGCAGTCGTTGGATGTTGGGGTCTTTTGTGTCCTCTTTGACGAGTCGTCGCCACGCTCATGGGGTAGTTTTGGTTGGCTGGTCACTCCTGGAAAAGTTCACCACTGTTATATCTTTTTGCCATTTCTGGCTAATGGCTCTCATTGTAGTTTGCTGGAGTCCCAGAGCTATATAATTGGCTTTACAACCTTTTCCTAGAATGATAGATCGTAATTAATCTGTTAACAGGGGGGGAATTACTTAATTGTACTTTGTACAAACCTTGTAGGTTTGGATTTTTTTCTTTAAGTTTCATTTAAAAACTGAATTTTCTATTCGGGTTGTGTTGTTTTTGGGTCATTTAAATGGTTGATGTAAAACATTTAAGTGTAAAAGAACATATGGAAAAATAAATAAATCAGGAAGGAGGCAAACACTTTTTCACGCCACTATAAATAATGACTGGAACCGGCCACATCCTTAGGACTCTTGATGGTGAAAACGGTGTTGCTGGCCCGACTCATTTTATGCAGCGTGTCTTCTTCAAAAGTGATGCAGTGCTTTGTTTGGGCACTGGATCACGTCAACTAATTTGTTAGGCTCACTCTTTGACTGTACAATAACTGAGACACAATGTACAATGTTTTCTTAGAAAACCAAAACAACAAGCAACTATCAGGGCGATCAAAACGCACGGTTTCCATTGAATTTGTTTTGAATTTGAGGAATGACTGACACCTCCATATGTGGGATAAATGACTCTGTCTACCATCGCTCCAAAATGGCCACTGAATGTGCATGTTTCTTTTTCTTTTTTCAGATGCTTCAAAGATTCCAGTGGAGAGCGACACAGATGACGATGGGGCACCACGCATCTCTTTGATGGACATGCTGGAGGAACTCAGCCTCTCTGATGCCACAGGAGGCGAGGGGGCTGACATGATGACAGAGTAGTAGTGGAGACTTCTTGTTTGTAATCTAAAGTTTGGAATAAGTGAAACTTCTCCATAACATAACATGACATGGAAAAATAAATATTTCACCAAATGCACACTACCTTGGCATTAATCTCTTTGCTTGAAACATCCACCAGAAGGCGTTGTAGCCACTTTCAAAGACAAGTTTCCATAGTCAACAGCAACTTCAGTCCAGCGGTAGCCAGATTTTGAACAAGCAATGCTTCGAGGGTGGATGGCATGTAAATAACTATTTGGGTGCTCCCATAGATGCATTTGTTTAGAAAGGTGAGTCAAAGGTGTGTGAATAAGAACTGTTTTCCTATCTAGATATAGGATAGTATTTTAAATATCACATATAAATTACTTGTGTATGTGACACATCTCAACTCTGTCATGAAGATGGAAAAAGTGTTTGTGTTAGCTTTGTTTTTCCAACACCTGAACTGGTTGTTGGCCGTAATCTGATCTTGGGAAATTCAGTGAACTGAATGGCATGGGTGGGTAAGGGTGTGTGGAATGGGGGTGCCTATAACAATGTGCAAAGGAGGTTCTGTATTGAATGGTGCACCCACCTCCCTGACACACTCCATGGATAACTTTGAAGCATGACCCCTAACCCCCTTTAATACAGATTTGATTTATTTGCTTAACATTTTGGAAGTGAACACACCCTTGTTAAAAATGTATGTGCTGACTTAAAGGGGGACTGTGCACGAGATATGCGCTTGCAATCTGACACGAGAAGCACTTTTGGAGGGGTCAAATGTTGCCACGTTATCCACTGTTCATATTGTGTCTCAACTGGGTTTTTTTTCCATCAGGAGGAGAATGCTGTACATGTAGCAGACCCCGGAGCTGCCAATGTTTACATATCAATAATGTATGTTGTTAAGTGTAGGAACTGAGCCGGTCAGCAAAGTCTGCCTGCTGATGGGGAGGTAAGATTTCTCAGCTGTCAGTTTTTGTGCACTAAAGTGGTTCTCAATTATTTTCTGTCATGTCCCCCCCAAGGGAATAAAATGCTTTCACACACACACGATTTTAAATACTGTTGAGAAACTGATATCTGTACTGTACAGACTGAAACTGAAACTAGGAACATGCAACAAAATAGAGTGCAGTGAATCACATAGAATTTTAATTTGAATTCAATATTTTAATTACAAAAGGTGTAGACTTGGGCTTCTCAGCTGGTCTTAACTCCACCATGGTCATGAAGATACTTTTGTCATTTATTGATCTAACCCCCAGCAAATTTGGACTTAAACATGTGCAAAGTGCACCTCACAGCAGAAATGAGGTGGAACGCAATAACTGTACTAAAACTGGATTCAAATAGTGAATAATTGCCAAAAGTATCAATAGATATTGCACTACAGGATGGAATTACGTGCTTGCCACCCTCTTTTGTGTCCTGACCCGCCAGCTGAGAACTACCCAGCCGAACTAGAACTACTACTAATGCATTGCATTTTGCAACGTACACTATTCATAAGTCAATGAACGATTTATATAGCGCCCGTTTGGACATGTCTCTTGATTACAAAAGCTTGAAATGCACGCCTCGGTGCCGGGAGACCTGCTGTGATGAGTCCAGTGTGTGGAGAGAGGCTGCGGACGTCCCATTGCGTCACTGCGGTGGTGCAGCAGCAGCAGCAGCAGCAGAGGTTCCCGTCATGGCGTGTCCAGCGAGGATGCGACACAGCAAAAGTTTCCAGGTGCGTTTGAACAGCTTTGCAGACATCATGTTCATTACAACGCAGATGTTTTAAAAAAATGCTACACCTGCAGCCAGGTGAGCGGCGGCGGCGGTGGAGCCAGGCCAGTGGGTGTGGTGTCTTCTCCCTTATAGTCCTCCCGCTGCTGTATTAAGCCGGACTCCAACTAGCGACGCAGCTTTTTCGGTGCGCATAAAAGGCAGCAGCGGAGCCGCAAACCGTCCTCTGTTACTGCTCATTTATATGACAACACGTTCAGGGAATAAAGGTGAGTAGCTTGATTGGACGATGGTAGCTGTCGTTTTCCACCATTCGAATTGAGCACTGTTTCATAGTTTTATGTGTAAATAGTATTTAGGCTACACAAGTGGAATACCCTAAATGATTGTCATTACTTGGCTGCACGTGGCTTCCAACAACATTGCATGGTCTAGAATAAAAGCAAGCGGTGGCCACGCGCGCGTGCTTGCACCGGTTGTCCCCGCCCCCTTCCAGCACAACTGGATCTACTATTCCCATTTTCCATTATTAGGTCTGGGGCGATACTGCAAATGTTGGTATCGATCTGATCAGGTAATGTAAGGGCCGTATTGGCATTAAACATACTTTTTATCTGAAAGGTTTCAAGGTTTTTGAGTGAGTTTGTGATTTTTGCCTTTCATTTGTTGATCTTGATTATAATTAGATTACCAAGGCATGACAAAGACTTTAGGCAAATAAAAATATGCTTGTCAAGAAAGGAATTTGCGGACATCTTGACAATATATCATTACAACAATATATGATTATGTAACAATATCAACAAAATACTATTGTACGTGTAAAAAAAAAAAATCCAATAGTGAAAAATAAGTAAATGAAATAAAAACTACTATTGGCTCGATTTACACAATAATAATTTATACTATATCTAAATAAGATACGAAAATTCCACAAATATTCAAAAAGAAAAATATAATTAAGCTACCAATACTGTCAATATTTGGATTGCACCATCCACCTGACTTTATATCGTCATGAGTAGAGCCATGAATGATTATTACACATATCAACAGCCAGTCCTTACAGCCATGTTTCATTATTTAATTAGTAGGGATGTCTGACAAATCGGCCGACCGATAAAATCAACGGTAAAAATGAAATCAGTCTACATCAGTTTTGGATGTTCGGCCAATAATGATATCGGCGCGATGACGACGGTGTGGGATTGTTTGCAGGTTTCGCCTTTGTATTGTAAACATGTGTAACCGAAGGTCATGATTTAAGATGCACACGACGGAAGCTCGGAAGTAACTTTTTATTATCGGCCACTAGCTTCTTATCAGCGTCACGCGACACAACCGCTACAAGAAGCAATGGCACACTTCCGATTGTCACAATAAAATTGCTCCATGTTTGTCTTAGAGCATCTAACAAAATAAGGGTATTTGAACAATAGTTTCATTTCACGCCGCACGGTGGTTGAGTGGGTAGCACATTGGCCTCACAGTTAGGAGGTTCAGGGTTCTAATCTCCGTTGTGCATTTCTGTGTGGAATTTGCATGTTCTCCCCGTGCGTGTGTGGGTTTTCTCCGGGTACTCCGCTTTCCTCCTACATTCCAAAAACATGCATGTTAGGTTAATTAGCTACTCTAAATTGTCCATCAGTATGAGTGAGTGTGAATGTTTGTTTATCTGCCCTGCGATTTACTGGTGACCAGTCCAAGGTGTACGCCGCCTCTCGCCCAAAGTCAGCTGGGATAGGCTCCAGCATACCCGCGACCCTAATGAGGATAAGCGGCATAGAAAATGAATGAGTTTAATTTCTCTTCCTTTTGTTGGTCATGAATAACTTGAGACAAAGTATTGTTGTTGCTCAACTCCACATCATTAGAAGGCGTTCTTCAGCATGTGCGTACCTAAGGAAGTGTCACGTATGCCGTTTGGGTATAATTCCCCCCACCACTATCTCTGTTATGATAGCGCTGGCTGCTCCCTCTTGTGTGCTTTTTTTCAGTGCCCGATAATTTGCATTATATTAATAAACACCCCAACATTATTGAAAAGGTTTTCAAAAGTATAATAGCATGTGCGGAATGTAATCTAGTGTATCTTTCGGTACACATAGTTTAGGAAGTTTCCTTGTCTGTGGTTTCCTCATTACACAACAATGATGTCATGAACCAATAAGAGTAGAGAAATGAATAGGAGTACATAAGTAGTCTAGTTACATGCAAACTATAGAAGTTGCACTCTTGGAGAGACCCTCCAAGGACAAACAATCCGAATTTGGATCACGTTCTGTTTATGTCTATTTGCCCATTAAGATTCGTACACTATAGGCAGCGCATGGTGCATGTGGCTAGCCTGTCTGCCTCGCAGGTATGAGTTTCCAAGACTTTTGGCTCTGGGTACTCCAGGTTCCTCCAACAATCTGTAAACATGAAAGTTAAAATAATTGGAGACTACAAATTGCTGACTTTTAGAGCATATAAGCATTATCCAATGCTAGTTTTGCAGTGGTGCGTAACTGCACTGACAGGTATTTGGAATTATTATTTGTACTAATTTGTTTTGAGTACACCAACGTTACGCATGCACTCGAGTCATGTTTGTCAGCTTATGGTTTGTAAATACACCGGACTTGATAGAAACTGTCCTTTGTGCCAAAAGATGGTAATCACATGAGGCGTTTGGTTAAGTACGGTGTGGGAACTTTATCTCAGACGGGTGTAAATTTTAGGACACATCATCAGTAGTGTACCTTTGAATCATCATCATTCGGTATAGACACCCTCATCAAAGGCGGCCAGCTACTGTGTGATCAAGTTGAGCCCGTCCCCCATGCCCAGTCATGTGCCCAGTAGTCCGTGGAGGACAGCAGTGAGATCCCCACCTGGAAACAAGACCAAGAGGCAAGAGAGACAGCCTTCGCGCTTATTTCAGCCTACTGATGGCGCACATCCTCTACCACCATTTTTCTCCTTTGTGAAGCTGAATCTATTGATAGCAATTTGGCAAAGTGTAGCTATCATTGATTGTATAGCCTATCTTAGCTATCATTGATTGTATAGCCTATCTTGATGGCATAAAAGGAGGGGACGTTGGCAGGTCTGTTAGTGTCTTCATTTATGCTCGAACATTGCCAGTGACAATTCATACAGTGGCTTCTACAGATAAATACTAATATAAATGTAAATAAATAATATAAATAGTAAAATAATTCTCAGTAGTATGAAATGCCACGAGGTGTTTCTAATTTTTGCCCTTCTTCTGTAGATAAATAAGCCCTCTTTGTTCAACTGTACACCACTGCAACGACAACCACAATATAAAACATAAGCACCTATCAAAACAGAGTATTTATCTTCGTAAAGGCAGATATGTTATTTTTGCTCAATCTAACTCAACCATGTTGTCTATCTCCAGGCTGCAGGATGAACATGAAGAAGCTGAGGGAGTACCTGGCCTGGCTGTACTACCAGTACCTCCTTATCACTGGCATCTACGTGCTGGAGCCTTGGGAAAAGTCCATCTTCAACTCGGTGCTCGTCTCTGCCGTCGCCATGGTGATCTACACCTCGTATGTCTTTGTGCCCATCCATGTGCGCCTAGCGCTGGAATTCTTTTCAGGCATCTGCGGCGGGCAGCCAGAGAGCACCATGGCCCTCATGAACTAAATGGGGTTCAACCCAACCCCTTCCAGTCACCCACCCCCTGACCCGTGACACCAAACCCTCCCTAAAGTAGCGATGGACATGCTCTTGCATGCTTCTGTGAGCATGTGCTCTTAATTCCGTCTTGTCTAATGACAACTCCTCCAGGTATTGAAACTGGAGTAGACACGTTTCAGGAATGATGGAACCATCCATAATTTTACCCGTAGTGACTGGGGAAATTTGAGTTAAAAGGCCATCTGTATGTACCCTTAAACCAGAGCAATGTCCATTCCCTGAAGATGACATTTCAGAAGAAAAGCTAAACTTACATCCATGAAAACTTTCACTTTGCTATCCTGTCCTTGCCATGAACCGTGCATGTCCATCGCCACAGGCCTTGTGTGAGTGCATGACAGGACCAGTAAGACTGATTTACATACTGGTCTCAGTACAAAATTATGAGCAGGCAATCATTCTTCCATTGGTCACGTGCACCTAACCAGTTTTCTATCAGAACCACTATCACATTTTCAGTTTTGTTTCAGCACTGTAAAGCTATGCAATGAATCACGGAGCGTCACAAATGTGACATGTTGCGTTTGTAATAAGGCCAAGAACACAATCCACTGCTATGATGGCGCTGATGTGTGCCGAGCCCTGCCTCCTTCCTCCCGTAGTGTTTTAACTGCCGGTATGCTGGGAAGGTGCGCTCGGCACTGAGCATGATCAAATATTGACTCACTTTTTTTTAGACTTTAGGTGTTTGCTTTGATAAGGCTTTACTTTATCTGCAATGAAAACATGGTTTTGTGGGCAAGCGCTAAACCTTATAGTGGCCTGAATGACAAGCATAGCCTATAGTTGATCTAAAGATAACGTGGCGTAGTTAAACGCAGTTTTTGTTGGAATCATGTGTGTGCTCTTTCAGGGTGGAGGGCTTGATTTTTGTTATTTATACAAAGTTCTATATTTATATGCACTGGTAAATGCTTGGCTGGTTTCAATGTAAATTACCAAACTTTTTTTTTTTAATCAATTTTCTCTTGTGGCCATAAAACACACCATTTTTGTTCGCCTTTTCCTGCACAACTTTTACATTTAGATTTGTTACACAAGATCATATTATGAATAAAACCATTTTTGAGGCCTAAAGCCAGTAGGTGTCTTTTTTTTTAATTAACCACTCAAACATCAAAATGCACGCAAAAAGGAGAAATGATAAAAAGGTAGCACTCTAACTAGTTCATCCAAGGACTTTCTTTGATAAGCACAATGCTGACACAATAGCAGAGTCACCAAACCTGTTCTTGTCTGGTGATGGTGCAGAATAAATAAAAGCCCACAGCCTTCACTTTCTACTGTGTTGTCAGGGCTTACTGTACGTATGGCTACCAAGGGCTGGCATTTCATTCATGGGTTTTCTCTTGGTACTCCAGCTTCCTCCAACAGTACATGCACATTAGATTAATTGGATGCTTTTAATTGTCTCCATATGGCATGACAGTTAAGGCCGATGCATTGCCATTGTGTCACAATTGATTTCAAAGTGGGCCTTCACATCTGGGACTATTATGACTGCATCATTGCAAAACAAAAGAGACACCATTAGTTACTTTACTGCACTTCCTGTTTTGCGCTATTTCTAAAGCTTGACATTAGTGCCACTTATCAGCATGCTGTCACCATTATGAGTTTCTTTAACATGTGATAATACTCAACTTTAGTATGCTACTCAGTGTACAGCTTGTATAGCAGTAACAATTTACCATCCACTGAAAATGAGTCAACAGAGCCAGTATTGTTTAAATATCTGACAGCACAAGTGAGTAGCATGATAATAGTGTCTTGCTTACAGTCGAGCTTTGCGATGGTTTGGTGCTGCCTAAATGCTGCTTGTACTCAGGAGCTGTGCCAGCTGATAATGTACATTAAGTATGGGACATGGTTTTTATTTATAGGCCAAAAGTAAAAATAAAATGAACTCAACAATGCCATTGACATTTGGAGAAAGTCAGGTTAAAATTGCAGAACAAACAGTCCCATTTGTCATATTTGTGTGTTCTGATGAAGCAGATTATTTAAATATTTTTTTACCTAGCTGCAGGCCTTATATTTTCATGGAAACAAACCTTTGTTTTTAGTCCGCTTTGACTTGCACAAACAAAAGACAAGCCCGATTATTCGGCCCACTTTGCCACAACTTGTGTGCAATTGTATTCTGGGTTCACAGAGGGAAGGGGTCAAAGGTTATCTACATGTGAACAAGGTGTAAAAAATCAAAACAAAACAAAAAATACCTTGAACTCCACGCTCTGGCTTTGTGTTGCATTTGTTTTTTGCCTGTGACTATTAGGACAAGCAGGTGGGAGGGGGGACTCCTGGCAAAGTGCAAGTACAAACAGACAAGGCATAGCCAACACCACTAAAAAGCCCAGTGAGTATTTAAATATTCATAGTAGTGTCAACAACAGATAATACTGTCCACTTATGTAATACACAAACACAACACAGCCCTGCTACCTAAATGCAATGTCTTTTAATAGGATTGTGTGTGTATGCACGTTTGTATTTGTTGTTAGGCAGTGTAGTATTTCAATTACTGTGGAGGCTCCTAGACTAGGAATCTTCAATTAAAATTGAGTAAGATCCGTTTGCATATATATATATATATATATATGCAAACGGATCTTGCAAACGGATCTTATATATATATATATATATATATGATTTTTTTTACAGCAATGCTGTGAACGTCATGTTGCCTCAAATTGCATTAAACAGACTAGATCATCTGAACATCAAAACATTAAAGGAAACCCTACACATCACTCCATTGTTTCAAATACAACACAATTATCTTGACACCTAAATTGTGTTTAAAAGAAAACGGCACCAAATTTCACAAAGATAATAAAAGTTTGGACTGTATAAATGATTAAAAGAACACAAGATTTCTCTGATATTAAATAACAACAACAAGGTTTCTGCAGCAAAAGCGCTCTTTCACAACTGTCCCATCCATAAAACATGTTTCGCTCCAACATCCATACAATCCTTCGTTAACAATCATTTATATGTTGCTGTGGTCTAAATGAATGTGTTAAGTCTCATCGATTTTTCATACTAAGGTCTAAGTGACAATATTTTCCGTGCTCTCACATCAGACTAAAGTGGATATGTCCCCTCGAATGATCTGTGTTTTTTCAGGTCAGTGTTTCCCAAAGATTTTTTGCAGCGCCCCCCTTTTGGAGATATGATTTTCTGCACCCATCAGCATTTATTGCTGATGTCGGTTGATGACGAAATAACATTCTTGTTTATAATTTTTCTACCCCCTGCCCCCTTCCAGAAAAATATGGTGATAATAAAACGTCCCCGTCATAACGCCGGCCACCCCAGGGGGCGCACTAAACCATCGTGTCAGGTAATGTCTGTAAATACTGTAAAATCTGTTTTCAGCATGTTGCTGTAGTTCTGCAAAGCATCATAGTCCAAATTAAATTCTACAGCAAATAATTTCCTCCTGCGTATAAGACTACAGTAATTTCTACAGGGAACAGGACGGGTGTCACAAAGGCAAAGCTGGTAAATGAACAGTAAACTCTTCACAATTTGAGTGAAAGAGAAAAAGCAGCCTGTGTTCACTTGAGTAGCTATGCCTGCCCTGATAAGCTATTTTACCCTCTGGCTCGTTGCCAATGACATTGCTCGCTTAGTACTATCTCTGGGGTGGGCTCATTCTCCTGAGAGAAGCTAGGCTAGACTTAACAAATGAACATTAGCTGACAGCTAAATTTGTGGGCCTATTCAGTTAGCCAGCTAATAATACCGTCAGTGGTTTTGTGCCCTAAAGTGGCACCAAAATGTATTTTCCGAGGGACATGGTTGTCTAACGGTTGGACCACTATCTCCTTCTTTAGGCTGAAGGAGTCAGGAAGTTGTCTCTTTTGGTTGTAGTGCCAGTTTCAGCGGACTGGTTGTAGTGTGTACTGGTTGAATTGCATGTATCTAATGGAAACTTGTTGCATGACCTCATCAGTGCGGACCTGAAAGAGACAGCTTTCTGACTCCTTCAGTCTGTTGTCATAACACTGGGCCCTAGACCTCAATGCCGTTGCTCTTTCTGGTTTTAATATTTTCACAAAAATGCACACAAACATTGTACAAACACAGCATTTATTGCTAATGTCTGTTGATGACAAAATACCACCATTCTTGTCTGTAATTTTTCTACCCACTGCCAGGAAAAAGACTTATGCCCACGTGAACATGTGAGGGACCAGCCCGCTACCCTGATGTGTCCACACAAAAATGCTGGCTTTGATCAGAGTTACCTGAAAAGGGATGATTTTCTTTTTTTAAAAAACAACTTTTCCTTAGTTTGGCTTTTTTTTAACTTGCAATTACAAACCTACTTGCAACCCTAACCCAAATTTTATCAGCCTCCTTAGTCTGAAAGATGATTTCCAACAAGTAGGCACAATGTTATGTTCCAAATGTTCAGTAAAATTTGTTAATTATTCAAGATTGAAATTCCAGATGACAAAGTTTATATTATTATTGATGGACTGTCAAAAGAAAACGTATTGAAAATGTATAATGATGGAGGGTTCGGATCAGATTCAGCAAAGACATACATTCTATTAATTGTAATGTTTGGCACTACCAAGAATAAATGCATTTTTAGTGACTAAATGTGTGTTGCTTTTACAATTATTCCACAGTTTTTGACTCAAAGTATAAAATACATATGCTATAATTCTTATTACAGTAGTCTTATATTCACAGTAATAAATAAAGTAAAAAAATACAGTACAGCACTGTTAGCTTTACTGTACTCATAATGTAAATAATAAAACAATACTTATATTAACTTATATGCTAGAGAAACTTACTTGCCATTTGCTGCCAGCGAATTGCTGTAGATTGTAGACACAGTGCTTTACAGTGTAGACATAAGGGATCATCTCCACTCCGCTGCTGTGGATGTTTTCTTCTTTCCTATGAGACAAAACAAACGTTTCTAATTTAATGTATCAATATATTCAATATCAAGTTTGCTTTGTGGCAATGAACAAACAATTTCATTCATTCATTTTCTATGCCGCTTATCCTCAGTAGGGTCGCGGGTATGATGGGGCCTATCCCAGCTGACTTTGGGCAGGAGGCGGGGTACACCCTGGACTGGTCGCCAGCCAATCGCAGGGCAGATGAACAAGCATTTACACTCTAATGGACAATTTAGAGTGGCCAGTTAAACTAACATGCATGTTTTTGGATTGTGGGAGGAAACCGGAGGACCCGGAGAAAACCTACGCACACACGGGGAGAACAACGGAGATTCAAACCCTGAACCTCCTGAATGTGACGTGCAGGCTGGTTGGGGAACCAAGAAAGTTAAAAGAATAAAGACAAAATATGAAGGGAATTAAGTCAAACATTTAAAAAAAAAACTTTGTAATTCTATGGAAATAATAACATAGGTGGGTAATTAAATGAATGGCGGATGTCACATTTTCTTTTTTGATGTTACATACTGTACGTGTGGTGTAACCATCATCATAAAGCTACATTTAAAAATAAAACCATAATACTTTGCAAACTCCGCCTTTTTGCCTGTTTATCTTTCATTAAAATAGAAACAGTGTTTGGTACGTCCCAAACCCAGGCAGGATGGGTCCCAGGTCTGCATCAGGAGGACCATTTTGCATTCATTACACCCCCCATTATTTTGAAATGTCACTTTTTGTTTCAGCAAGAGACCAGGGGTGGTGTTTCATACTTATTACACTATATAAATATATCCACCCCAATATGTACTTTACATATTATATGTACAATAGCATATTACACTATTTACTTTATATGTGGAAAAGTATATTTAATATATACTTTATATGCACAACAGTATCCATCCATCCATTTTCCACCGCTTATCCGGGTCCGGGTCGCGGGGGCAGCAGCTTCAGTAGGGAAGTCCAGACTTCCCGGTCCCCAGCGACCTCTTCCAGCTCCATCGGGAGGACACCAAGGCGTTCCCAGGCCAGCTGTGAGACATAGTCCCTCCAGCGTGTCCTAGGTCTTCCCGGGGGCCTTCT